>JAUIMM010000302.1:885000-1483226 GCA_031769625.1 Taudactylus pleione | reverse complement strand
GGAAGGGGGGGGGCAGTGGGAGAATAGAGTACACACAGTGGGGAGGGGGAGGCAGTGGGAGAATAGAGAACACACAGTGGGGAGGGGGGGAGGCAGTGGGAGAATAGAGTACACACAGTGGGGAGGGGGGGCAGTGGGAGAATAGAGTACACACAGTGGGGAGGGGGGGGCAGTGGGAGAATAGAGTACACACAGTGAGGAGGGGGGGCAGTGGGAGATTAGAGTACACGCAGTGGGAGAATAGAGTACACACAGTGGGAAGGGGAGGGGCAGTGGGAGAATAGAGTACACACAGTGGGGAGGGGGGGCAGTGGGAGAATAAAGTACACACAGTGGGGAGGAGGGGGGGGCAGTGGGAGAATAGAGTACACAGTGGGGAGGGGGGGGCAGTGGGAGAATAGAGTACACACAGTGGGGAGGGGGGGGCAGTGGGAGAATAGAGTACACACAGTGGGAAGGGGGGCGACAGTGGGAGAATAGAGTACACACAGTGGGGAGGGGGGGGCAGTGGGAGAATAGAGTACACACAGTGGGGAGGGGGGGGGCAGTGGGAGAATAGAGTACCACAGTGGGGAGGGGGGGCAGTGGGAGAATAGAGTACACACAGTGGGGAGGGGGGGGCAGTGGGAGAATAGAGTACACACAGTGGGGAGGGGAGGGCAGTGGGAGAATAGAGTACACGCAGTGGGAGAATAGAGTACACACAGTGGGAAGGGGGGGGGCAGTGGGAGAATAGAGTACACACAGTGGGAATGGGGGGCAGTGGGAGAATAGAGTACACACAGTGGGAAGGGGGGGCAGTGGGAGAATAGAGTACACACAGTGGGATGGGAGGGCAGTGGGAGAATAGAGTACACACAGTGGGAAGGGGGGGGCAGTGGGAGAATAGAGTACACACAGTGGGGAGGGGGAGGCAGTGGGAGAATAGAGAACACACAGTGGGGAGGGGGGAGGCAGTGGGAGAATAGAGTACACACAGTGGGGAGGGGGCAGTGGGAGAATAGAGTACACACAGTGGGGAGGGGGCAGTGGGAGAATAGAGTACACACAGTGGGGAGGGGGGGGCAGTGGGAGAATAGAGTACATGCAGTGAGGAGGGGGGGGCAGTCGGAGAATAGAGTACACGCAGTGGGAGAATAGAGTACACACAGTGGGAAGGGGAGGGGCAGTGGGAGAATAGAGTACACACAGTGGGGAGGGGGGGCAGTGGGAGAATAGAGTACACAGTGGGGAGGGGGGGCAGTGGGAGAATAGAGTACACACAGTGGGGAGGGGGGGGCAGTGGGAGAATAGAGTACACACAGTGGGGAGGGGGGGGCAGTGGGAGAATAGAGTACACACAGTGGGAAGGGGGGGCAGTGGGAGAATAGAGTACACACAGTGGGGAGGGGGGGCAGTGGGAGAATAGAGTACACACAGTGGGGAGGGGGGGGGCAGTGGGAGAATAGAGTACACAGTGGGGAGGGGGGGGCAGTGGGAGAATAGAGTACACACAGTGGGGAGGGGGGGGGCAGTGGGAGAATAGAGTACACACAGTGGGGAGGGGGGGCAGTGGGGGAATAGAGTACACGCAGTGGGAGAATAGAGTACACACAGTGGGGAGAGGGGGGCAGTGGGAGAATAGAGTACACACAGTGGGAAGGGGGGGGCAGTGGGAGAATAGAGTACACACAGTGGGAAGGGGGGGCAGTGGGAGAATAGAGTACACACAGTGGGAAGGGGGGGGGCAGTGGGAGAATAGAGTACACACAGTGGGAATGGGGGGCAGTGGGAGAATAGAGTACACACAGTGGGAAGGGGGGGCAGTGGGAGAATAGAGTACACACAGTGGGATGGGAGGGCAGTGGGAGAATAGAGTACACACAGTGGGAAGGGGGGGGCAGTGGGAGAATAGAGTACACACAGTGGGGAGGGGGAGGCAGTGGGAGAATAGAGAACACACAGTGGGGAGGGGGGAGGCAGTGGGAGAATAGAGTACACACAGTGGGGAGGGGGGGCAGTGGGAGAATAGAGTACACACAGTGGGGAGGGGGCAGTGGGAGAATAGAGTACACACAGTGGGGAGGGGGGGGCAGTGGGAGAATAGAGTACACGCAGTGAGGAGGGGGGGGGCAGTGGGAGAATAGAGTACACACAGTGGGAGAATAGAGTACACACAGTGGGAAGGGGAGGGGCAGTGGGAGAATAGAGTACACACAGTGGGGAGGGGGGGCAGTGGGAGAATAGAGTACACAGTGGGGAGGGGGGGCAGTGGGAGAATAGAGTACACACAGTGGGGAGGGGGGGGGCAGTGGTAGAATAGAGTACACACAGTGGGGAGGGGGGGGCAGTGGGAGAATAGAGTACACACAGTGGGAAGGGGGGGCAGTGGGAGAATAGAGTACACACAGTGGGGAGGGGGGGCAGTGGGAGAATAGAGTACACACAGTGGGGAGGGGGGGGCAGTGGGAGAATAGAGTACACAGTGGGGAGGGGGGGGCAGTGGGAGAATAGAGTACACACAGTGGGGAGGGGGGGGCAGTGGGAGAATAGAGTACACACAGTGGGGAGGGGGGGGCAGTGGGGGAATAGAGTACACGCAGTGGGAGAATAGAGTACACACAGTGGGGAGAGGGGGGCAGTGGGAGAATAGAGTACACACAGTGGGAAGGGGGGGCAGTGGGAGAATAGAGTACACACAGTGGGAAGGGGGGGCAGTGGGAGAATAGAGTACACACAGTGGGAAGGGGGGGCAGTGGGAGAATAGAGTACACACAGTGGGAATGGGGGGCAGTGGGAGAATAGAGTACACACAGTGGGGAGGGGGGGCAGTGGGAGAATAGAGTACACACAGTGGGAAGGGGGGGCAGTGGGAGAATAGAGTACACACAGTGGGGAGGGGGGGGGCAGTGGGAGAATAGAGTACACACAGTGGGGAGGGGGGGGGCAGTGGGAGAATAGAGTACACGCAGTGGGAGAATAGAGTACACACAGTGGGGAGGGGGGGGCAGTGGGAGAATAGAGTACACACAGTGGGGAGGGGGGCAGTGGGAGAATAGAGTACACACAGTGGGGAGGGGGGGCAGTGGGAGAATAGAGTACACACAGTGGGGAGGGGGGGGGGCAGTGGAGAATAGAGTACACGCAGTGGGAGAATAGAGTACACACAGTGGGGAGAGGGGGGGCAGTGGGAGAATAGAGTACACACAGTGGGGAGAGGGGGGCAGTGGGAGAATAGAGTACACACAGTGGGAAGGGGGGGGCAGTGGGAGAATAGAGTACACACAGTGGGGAGGGGGAGGCAGTGGGAGAATAGAGTACACACAGTGGGGAGGGGGGAGGCAGTGGGAGAATAGAGTACACACAGTGGGGAGGGGGCAGTGGGAGAATAGAGTACACACAGTGGGGAGGGGGGGCAGTGGGAGAATAGAGTACACACAGTGAGGTGGGGGGGGCAGTGGGAGAATAGAGTACACGCAGTGGGAGAATAGAGTACACACAGTGGGAAGGGGAGGGGCAGTGGGAGAATAGAGTACACACAGTGGGGAGGGGGGGCAGTGGGAGAATAAAGTACACACAGTGGGGAGGAGGGGGGGGCAGTGGGAGAATAGAGTACACAGTGGGGAGGGGGGGGGGCAGTGGGAGAATAGAGTACACACAGTGGGGAGGGGAGGGCAGTGGGAGAATAGAGTACACACAGTGGGGAGAGGGGGGGCAGTGGGAGAATAGAGTACACACAGTGGGGAGGGGGGGGCAGTGGGAGAATAGAGTACACACAGTGGGGAGGGGGGGCAGTGGGAGAATAGAGTATACACAGTGGGGAGGGGGGGGCAGTGGGAGAATAGAGTACACACTGTGGGGAGGGGGGGGCAGTGGGAGAATAGAGTACACACAGTGGGGAGGGGGGGGCAGTGGGAGAATAGAGTACACACAGTGGGGAGGGGGGCTGTGGGAGAATAGAGTACACACAGTGGGAAGGGGGGGCAGTGGGAGAATAGAGTACACACAGTGGGAAGGGGGGGGGCAGTGGGCGAATAGAGTACACACAGTGGGGAGGGGAGGGGCAGTGGGAGAATAGAGTACACATAGTGGGGGAGGGGGCAGTGGGAGAATAGAGTACACACAGTGGGGAGTTGGGGGCAGTGGGAGGATAGAGTACACACAGTGGGGAGGGGGGGGTCAGTGGGAGAATAGAGTACACGCAGTGGGAGAATAGAGTACACACAGTGGGGAGAGCGGGGCAGTGGGAGAATAGACTACACACAGTGGGAAGGGGGGGGCAGTGGGAGAAAAGAGTACACACAGTGAGAAGGGGGGGCATTGGGGAACAGAGTATACACAGTGGGGAAGGGGGGGGGCAGTGGGAGAATAGAGTACACACAGTGGGAAGGGGGGGCAGTGGGAGAATAGAGTACACACAGTGGGAAGGGGGGGCAGTGGGAGAATAGAGTACACACAGTGGGAAGGGGTGGGCAGTGGGAGAATAGAGTACACACAGTGGGGAGGGGGGGGCAGTGGGAGAATAGAGTACACACAGTGGGGAGGGGGGGGGCAGTGGGAGAATAGAGTACACACAGTGGGAAGGGGTGGGCAGTGGGAGAATAGAGTACACACAGTGGGGAGGGGGGGGCAGTGGGAGAATAGAGTACACACAGTGGGGAGGGGGGGGGCAGTGGGAGAATAGAGTACACACAGTGGGGAGGGGGCAGTGGGAGAATAGAGTACACACAGTGGGGAGGGGGGGCAGTGGGAGAATAGAGTACACACAGTGGGGAGGGGGGGGGCAGTGGGAGAATAGAGTACACGCAGTGGGAGAATAGAGTACACACAGTGGGGAGGGGGGGGCAGTGGGAGAATAGAGTACACACAGTGGGGAGGGGGCAGTGGGAGAATAGAGTACACACAGTGGGGAGGGGGGGGCAGTGGGAGAATAGAGTACACACAGTGGGGAGGGGGGGGGCAGTGGGAGAATAGAGTACACGCAGTGGGAGAATAGAGTACACACAGTGGGGAGAGGGGGGCAGTGGGAGAATAGAGTACACACAGTGGAGAAGGGGGGGGCAGTGGGAGAAAAGAGTACACACAGTGAGAAGGGGGGGCATTGGGGAACAGAGTATACACAGTGGGGAAGGGGGGGGGGGCAGTGGGAGAATAGAGTACACACAGTGGGAAGGGGGGGCAGTGGGAGAATAGAGTACGCACAGTGGGAAGGGGGGGCAGTGGGAGAATAGAGTACACACAGTGGGAAGGGGTGGGCAGTGGGAGAATAGAGTACACACAGTGGGGAGGGGGGGCAGTGGGAGAATAGAGTACACACAGTGGGGAGGGGGGGGGCAGTGGGAGAATAGAGTACACACAGTGGGAAGGGGTGGGCAGTGGGAGAATAGAGTACACACAGTGGGGAGGGGGGGGCAGTGGGAGAATAGAGTACACACAGTGGGGAGGGGGGGGCAGTGGGAGAATAGAGTACACACAGTGGGGAGGGGGCAGTGGGAGAATAGAGTACACACAGTGGGGAGGGGGGGCAGTGGGAGAATAGAGTACACACAGTGGGGAGGGGGGGGGCAGTGGGAGAATAGAGTACACGCAGTGGGGAGAGGAGGGGCAGTGGGAGAATAGAGTACACACAGTGGGGAGGGGGGGGCAGTGGGAGAATAGAGTACACACAGTGCGGAGGGAGGGGGCAGTGGGAGAATAGAGTACACACAGTGGGGAGGGGAGGGGCAGTGGGAGAATAGAGTATACACAGTGGGGAGGGGGGCAGTGGGAGAATAGAGTACACACAGTGGGGAGGGAGGGGCAGTGGGAGAATAGAGTACACACAGTGGGGAGGGGGGGCAGTGGGAGAATAGAGTACACACAGTGGGGAGGGGGGGCAGTGGGAGAATAGAGTACACACAGTGGGGAGGGGGCAGTGGGAGAATAGAGTACACACAGTGGGGAGGGGGCAGTGGGAGAATAGAGTACACACAGTGGGAAGAAGGGGGCAGTGGGAGAACAGAGTACACACTGTGGGGAGGGGGGGGCAGTGGGAGAATAGAGTACACACAGTGGGGAGGGGGGGGCAGTGGGAGAATAGAGTATACACAGTGGGGAGGGGGGGCAGTGGGAGAATAGAGTACACACAGTGGGGAGGGGGGGCAGTGGGAGAATAGAGTACACACAGTGGGGAGGGGGGGCAGTGGGAGAATAGAGTACACCTTTAGGGTGCCTATCCCTAACCTCACCCCCCATCGCTCCTCCAGTGCCTAAACCTAACCCCCTCTTCCCCGCTGCCTAAACCTAAGTCCCCTGGGGGGGATGCCTAACCCTAACCTCCCCCCGGGGGTGCCTAACCCCGCCTTCCCCTAGCCTAACACTAACCTCCCGGGGGGGTGGGGCCCTAAACCTAACCCTCCCCCCCCATGGCTGTCCCCTGCTGGGATTAAGCAGTCAGGAAGCGGGCGGTCGGCATTGCGTCCGCCGGCTTCCCGTTAGAACACCCTCCATACTCGCCAAACCCAGCACTGTGTGACATCTTTCTTTCCCTTAAAGTCACATCTGCAGAAAGGGTACCCGTTTTGCGCCAGTTACTGGGTTAAAAAAAACAAACAACGGAGCTGTTGAGACAGCTGTTTGATAATGAGCTACAGAAGGGCTTTGCCGAATGGAAAATAAGACGGCAGCGGTGTGTGGGTCTATAAACTCTCTTCTCGCTCCCGTCTCCATGGCCTCTGCTGTGGGGCTTCCCTCAGACTCCCCACCTCTCTCCAAAACTTCCAGCAGGCTCTCACACGCTGCTGGGTGCTGGGCTGCAGTGAGGCTAAGGAGACTGCTGCCGCTAAGTGCGTGGGGAGGAGTGATCGCACTGATCGTGCCTCCTCCCCCCCCTGGATTTGTACCTTGCTGAGGGGTTCTCATCGCCCCCCTCCTTAGTGCACAGCGCCGCGGCAAATAGGGTTTGTTTGTTTTTTATCCCTAGGGGGATGTGGCCCCTCCTCCTGTGACTAGACCATGCCCCTGATGGTCCCCAGGGCGGCCCCGGAGACAGTGAGTATACTCCAGAAGAAACTCTCTATGACCTGTCTGTGAGAAATGATTTCAACCAGCATAATACTGTCATCCAGTCCACAGACATTTTAAGATGCCATTAAGTGCATTAAGCACATGTACCAGGGAACAGCAGAGGGACATCTGGGTGTTATACCGGAAGTCCATCTGACCGGGGCCAACACAGAGGAGATCTCTTATCAGGAGAACGACCCTTTGCGGTATTCTAGGTACATACTGCGGTAATGAACAGTGCTGTTCCCACATCTCCCAACATTTGTACCCGGAGAGTCGGCAGCCGAAAAGGGGGTGAGGCCTGATTGTAAATGGGGCGTGGTCGTATGGCACCGCCCCATTTATATCACTAAGGGGCGCGCCCAGCATTTCCTGAGATGCTGGGCTGCCCCCGGGCTTCCCCCAGTACTGTGAATAGATGCTGTGCGCATGCGCTCTGCTATGCAGAGCAGCATGTATGCTTTCCCCAACTCCCCCCCCCCCACGGGACACTGCGGCCCATGGGTGGGACAGCGGGACAGTCCCAGAAAAACGGGACTGTCCCGCTGAAAGCGGGCCAGGTGGGAGGTATGCTGTTCCAGTGCTACGTCTTCTCCTGAATCCTGCTATACGTGTTGCGATTTACCGCTCCAGCTGCAAAGATATAGCTGGGCATATCTGTACGGGGATTTTATGACTGTTTTATGTGTCTATTTTTATATTGGATTTTTTGTAAGTGTGCATAATCCTGTAACTCTATTACAGAGGTAAGGTGCTAGGTCAGCGGTGGTCAACCTGTGGCTACTCCATTGTCCTGATGCGGCCCCCCTGACTGACACTGACTGCCTCCTCTGATGGGAACACGGCTGTTCAGAGGAGGCTTATCCTTTGTTGCAGCAGTCTGCTCCGTTCCCGAGGCGTGTATGGGTTGACGTGGTGACGTCACACCGCAAATAGGAGGTGGAGCTCAACTTGTGACTTTGCGACTGCATCCTCCTCATGGCTGCAGGTAGACACCAGAGCCCACCTATGTGACACAGACAGTCCGCAACAAGGTAAGAGACGTGAGGTGTGTTTTTTTTTTATTATTATTTGTGACGTGGGGGGCTGGAGTGGGAGGGAGTGTGGGGGAAGGTGGCTGGACTGGAGCAACCCGGGAAGAGAAGGGGAGGAGGGCTGGAGTGTCACATAAGGGTCTTCTGGAGTGACAAATGAGGGGCTGCTGGAATGAAAAGGGAGGCTGAAGTGACACATGAGACTGCTGAAGTGACACATGGGGGTGTTAAATTAGCTGGGCTCTTTGACTCTGCCTGGCTGGCCACCCCTGCACTAGGTACTACTTTCTTATATATCAAGTTATTGTTGGAAATTATGTTTACGCAGGTGTTGATATTACAGAGTTACAGTATGTAGGCACACACCAATGGATGGCGCACACTATGAACAGCCCAGTTACTTAACCAGTGGTGTTGGTCTATTCAAGGCTAGCAGGTACATCCATACTCACTATTACTTGCACACTGGTGATACAGTGGAGCTTGAGCGAAGCATGGCCTATGGTAATTAGGCCATGCCCCCATTTCGGTCGCACGTGGCGAAGTTAGGGCGCACTGGAGAGGGCCGGCATGGGGTGCTCCGACTTCTGGAGCCGGCCCTGAGCTCATCATGCTGGTGAGTGTATGCTAATGGACCCACCATCGGTGCCGGATGCTGGAACAGCGCTATAGTAAGTATTTAGCTGGGTCTCTTATAGGAGATAACTAGGAGAATTCTGTCATTCTTCACAGTACATAGTAAAGATGGCTGCACTCACGTGTGCAGTAGCAAAATGTTGTTTGGGGCTACTAACGCGAGCCACGTAAATCTGCCCATGGGAGAAGCAGCTGGTCCTGAGACCTACACTGGCAGCCCTGAGCGTTCGTACAACATGGAGAAAGCAGCCAGTGATTTCCATGCATACAAAATAGAAAATGTATTTGGACCATTTTCATCTTAGAATCGTTGATTCAGGTTCAAATATGCACCTTTGTAGCTCCTGCAGACTCAGGGGCCTATTCATCAACACTAAAATAAAGTTTTTAAGGACATTTTCCTTAAATAACGTTATTTTGGTATTCATGAACAGACTTAGCACAGGAGATATCACAGATATCTCCTTGCTAAGTTCCCCTGCGTTAATTTCCACACTCCCCATACATTAGTACATTAGTATTAGTACATTAGTACATTAGTATTAGTACATTAGTACATTAGTATGGGGATGTGGAAATTGTGGTATTCATCAAATTCTGAAAATTATGAATTTTCGGAATTTGATGCAGTTACTATTCGCCACTGTGAGGTGGCGAATAGCAGAATCGACTTACCTGTATCCCCGTGTGCAGGTCCCCCGACGAGTCCCTCCGGCGCTCTGCTCCGTCCTCAGGCTCCGGAGGCTGGTCTGTCATGTGTGCTCCCCAGCAGAGCACAAGAAAGTTTAGAAAAAATAAAAAAGTTTTTTTTTTCTAATTTGTTATGTGGTCTCCTGGGAAACCACATGACAGACCAGCAGGACGGAGCCGGAGGCTGCTGTGCGGACAGGTAAGTCGGTTGGGGGAGGTGAGCAGAGGGGTGTGGTCGGGGGGGGGTACACAAACTTAATGCATCTGTAGGCAGTGCTGCGCATGCGCTGGTTTTACAGATGTAACAGCGCATGCGCAGCACTGTTTCCAGACGCGATAAGGTAGTGTAGGCAGGAAAAGTATCTATTTCCCGAAAAGCTGTCATCGCAAAAATGACAGGTACCGGAATAGATACTTATGGAGAGGAGGAATGATGAATTCCACCTATAATTAGGTAGAACTCCATGCGAGTTCTAAACCTAATTATCTCTAGAAATTTTTAGGTTTAATGAATAGGCCCCATGGACTTACATCGGTTTCATTTGTTGCATATTGCGGGGGGGGGGGGGCACAAAAGGGGCCGGGGGCTGACACCGGCCCATGCCCCATTACTATTGAGGTGGTGTGGCCTAATTGTGCCCCTCAACCCGGCACAAATCCAGGGTGGCTGCGATCAGTGCGATTGCTCCCCCCCACCCCAGGAGAGGAGACTCCTGCTGCTGCTCAGAGACAGCAGTGATCAGTCTCCCACTGCAGCCACGAACACGCCAACAATGTTGAAAGGCCACGGGGTGGGCGGCGTTGGACCCGGGCCCCTGCCAGGTCCCTCCAACATGCCTGGGTAATTAGTACCCGCTTACCCCCTCTCTGTGCCCCTGTGTGGTCCCTCAGTGGGTTGTGTGAAGGACATGAAAGTCTTGTCAGCCTAACAGCCAAATGCTACTCTTTGTCTCAGCACATGAAGCCCCTGGAGGATTTAAATATGCCGTGAACGTTACCATGCTCCTTGGTGAGAGTCTCCAGGTAACAGGACATGAAACAAACATGCCCATAGCAAATTGGTGTAAGACCTCTTAGCATCTTTGCCCAGTCCCCTTTGTGGTTTGCAGACAACTATTCTTTTATGTATGTTGATATAAGGACAAAGACAGCCTCATCCTCACCTCCTCATAGGACCAGCAATGACAATCTCATCCACAGGCCCACGCCCTATTGGACCAGTCAGCAGCATGATAACTGGTGTAGCATCTGTAATGGAATCCGCAAAAGGAGGTACAGCCAGGGTAAGGGGCAGAATCGAGCTCTTACCAGCTACAGAAAGACATGAAACAGGTTCCCTTGTGGTAAGCACGGAAGACAGAGAATAGGAAGCAAAAGCAGAAGACAAGCCAGGGGTCTACAAGAACCATCCTATCAATGGGGTCAGCTGTGCTTGTACAGATGGCAGGACAGAAGATTTTGAGGAAAGGTGGCAACTTCCAGCCACATGTGCTGAGATTG
Organism: Taudactylus pleione; assembly: GCA_031769625.1. Classification (NCBI taxonomy): domain Eukaryota; kingdom Metazoa; phylum Chordata; class Amphibia; order Anura; family Myobatrachidae; genus Taudactylus; species Taudactylus pleione. Next base: position 1,472,343 of record JAUIMM010000302.1, on the reverse strand, counting down.
AGCGGACAATATTGTTGGTGTGGCCCATACTAATGCCACCAGGGCCCAACAGCATTCTGGCTAAGAAATGGGGCCAGAGTATCGGGTGCAGTGAGCTCACAAAGCCCAGGCCAGACTTCCCACTGCATCAGATGGCAGGCTCTACACAGTGACTAGACTCCCAAATAGGCACCTTATTGGAAACAATGCCAGCATCCAAAGCATGTGTCATGGCACTGGGGATTTGGTGATTGGGATCATGACACCTGGTGCCAGCTGCACTAGTGGGAGAGTGTATGAAGGTTGGGGGCCTGATGAGGTCTATCCTCATGCAGGTCACGGTTTCAAAAATTTGATTTGCAGAATACTGAGTAGAGGCAGATATCTGGATATCCTGAGTAGGCAGCAGGCTGAGTAACACTGGAGTGCGTGCTGGAAGCACCACAAAGTCCAATATGCAGGAGGTCTGGACTATACAGCAAGGAAGCGGCTGATCAACACCGTCCAACAAAATGTAAATGTAGCAGGAGGTGTCTGTAGGAAATAGACACCAGAATGCATTTGCGAGCCGAGTGAATGCTTCCTCAGATCGCCATCGCAATCACCGGCCGCGATGGTTGCCCCTTTGGCTAGGCTGTGTAAGCTGAAACTTACTCAGCCAGGGCGGTTCTTAGCAGTCTGCAAGGCCAGGAAATTTGCGTCCATCAGCTCAGACCCTGGACTCATCACCCCCAGAAAACAGGGACGACGTGTCCCCAATTTCCTGGGAACACTGGCCAGGAATGAACAATTGGAATCACAAAGGATATGGCGCAGGCGAGAATGTGTTTGTACCGTGTATACCCCATGTAGACACTAATTTTCCTTTTCAATTCAAGCGCCTTCAGTTTCCTGTAAGCTTCTGCTTTGCTATGATAATAAGTCACAGGGACAAACGCTCAGGGCTGCAGGCGTAGATCTCAGGACCAGCGGCTCCTCCCATGGGCAGATTTACGTGGCTCGCGTTAGTAGCCCCAAACAACATTTTTCCACTGCACACGTGAGTGCAGCCATCTTTACTATGTACTGTGAAGAATGACCATATTCTCCTAGTTATCTCCTATGAGAGTCCCGGCTAAATACTTACTATAGCGCTGTTCCAGCATCCGGCACCAATACCCACCATTAGCATACACTCACCAGCTGATGAGCTCAGGGCCGGCTCCAGAAGTCGGAGCACCCCGTGCCGGCTCTCTCCAGTGTGCCCTATCTTCGGCACGTGCAACCGAAATGGGGGCGTGGCCTAATTACCATAGTCCATGCCCCCTCACTAGCTGGGCTTCCCCCAGCCCTCTCCTGTCACTGAATGGATGTCGCGCAGCATCCAGAGTCTCTGGGGTCCGGCACTACCGCACAGCTGCGGCGGTGGGGGTCCCCAACCTCCCGATTTGAGCACCCGTGGGCCACTTCAGCCCACCGGTGGAACAGCTGGACAGTACTGTCCTGCTGAAATCGGGATGTTGAGGAGGGGTGAGGCCTCAATGGTCGAACACCCCTAGAGCCGGGGTTAGGCCTCAATGGTCGAACACCCCACCGCACAGGTCGAACACCCCTAGAGCCGTCCCTGGATGACTACACAGAACCTATGATTGAGTTCTACTGAACAAGTTACGGGACTCCAATTAAATTGCATCTATTACAGGTGTAAACTATAATCCTCGAGTATCACACATAACTATTTTTACACTGGTATTACCAGGTTTTTTAGGATCTACCTCCTTTAGGTTTAATAAAGATATTTTAGTGTAACACTATTGCTTTATCAAAGATATCTTTTTCTGTACAATATTGCTATGTATGTGAGAGGTTTAACTTTAAAGACCGGTCTAATTGTTGTTTTAGGATATTAAATGTATGTTTGTGATATACCTTGAATATGTGCTTCATTTCAGCCAGGTCTCTTTTTCTTTCAAATTATCGCAGAGATTAATATTAAAGACCTTCTAGAAGATAATAGCTAGAATCTGGTTGCTATGGGCAACATCTCCACTTCTAAATAACCGCACTTCAGTAAATATACCCCACGTACTGGGCAGCTGTATACGTCTTACTGTAAAGACAACCTCAGAACGAGAGATTAAACAGAATTACACCCAGGTTTTCCATCCCGTGTGTAAATTCTCTGTTACTGCAGCTCCTTGGAAAGCCGTGTGTGTTATATGGGAGGGCAGAGAAATATTTACTAAGGGAGAAGCACCCAGATCAGTATAAATAATTCCCGTCACCATACGGTATATATGTGAGAGCCATCTGTACATCACATCCAATCAGTCCACGACGAGAAGCAGGTAAGTGACATCCTCTGTAATACATGAAGGGGTCAGCGATCTTTTATGGAATAATAATTTTGGCTAGTAGTACAGCAACAAGCGCAGTGACCTCCCCTCCCCAGCGCTACTCCTTGTATCACAACGCACTTAGAAATATATTTTTTTTTTACAGCAGACCCCCCCCCCCTCAGACCTTATACCGATCTCAGCACTAATTAGGAGGAGTGGGTGCCCAACACCAGGCTAGTCAGCAGAGCCACAGGATAGGCCTTCCCTGTCTGCCTGGGCTGCAGGGGTGAATAAGATCAGGGCTGCATCACCCCAGTAATGGGCGCAGTAATGGGCAGGGATAGGGGTGCAACTACAACACTGGCAGCCCCTGCAGCTGTTAGGTGGCGCGGCAGAGGATGGGGGCCTTGCTTGTCTGTTTCTGCCACAATGGCAGTAGCAGCATGACGGTGTAAGCTCCATGGTGGCAGGGGCATGGGGTAAGAGGGGCAGTGGGGTACAAGTGTTGATAAGAGCGGTGGGTGGATTAAACTTGGATACAGGGGCTGTATTTTAGGGCAGGTGTTTGGTCTTTTTAGGCTGATAGTGCCCCCTGATAGGACTCTACCTGAGTATTGGGAGACATGCCCCTGAGCCCGCCTGTCTATACACTGTAAAACAGACCACCCCTGAGGGAGAGAGAGAGAGACCACCCCTGGGAGAGAGAGAGACCACCCCTGAGAGAGAGAGAGAGACCACCCCTGAGAGAGAGAGCACCCCTGAGAGAGAGAGACCACCCCTGAGAGAGAGAGAGAGAGAGAGAGACCACCCCTGAGAGAGAGAGAGAGAAACTACCCCTGTCGGAGAGAGACCACCCCTGGGGGAGAGAGACCATTCCTGGGAGAGAGAGAGAGAGACCACCCCTGAGAGAGAGAGACCACCCTGGGAGAGAGAACCACCCCTGGGAGAGAGAGACCACCCCTGAGAGAGAGAGAGAGAGAAACTACCCCTTGGAGAGAGACCACCCCTGGGAGAGAGAGAGACCATTCCTGGGAGAGAGAGACCACCCCAGAGAGCGAGACCACCCCAGAGAGAGAGAGAATGATAGAGACCACCCTGAGAGAGAGAGTTTGAACTATAGAAACCACCCCTAAGATTGAGAGACCACCCCTGAGAGTGAGACCACCGCAAAGAGAGTGAGACCACCCCTGAGAGAGTGAGACCATCCCTGAGAGAGTGAGAGAGAGAGACCACCCCAGAAAGAGTGAGAGAGGGGGGGGTTTAAGCATCAAGCAGTGAAAATAGTGGAGCAGTGGAGGTTGTCCATAGCAACCAATCAGCTTTTAAGTAGCATTTACCATGTACATTCTATAAATTCATATGTAGTAGCTGCTTTGTTGCTATGGGCAATTCTCCACTGGTCAACGAGAGAGAGAGAGAGAGAGCGCTATGGGCAACATCACCCCTGTGAGAGAGAAATTGAGCGCAAGAGTCAGTGTATGGTGACTGGAACCTATATTGGTGTTGGTAGTGTCAGTGTATGGGGACTGGAACCTATTAGTGTTGGTAGTGTCAGTGTACGGGGACCGGAGCCTATTAGTGTTGGTAGTGTCAGTGTATGGGGACCGGAACCTATTGGTGTTGGTAGTGTCAGTGTATGAGGACCAGAGCCTATTAGTGTTGGTAGTGTCAGTGTATGGGGACCGGAGCCTATTAGTGTTGGTAGTGTCAGTGTATGGGGACCGGAGCCTATTAGTGTTGGTAGTGTCAGTGTATGGGGACCGGAGCCTATTAGTGTTGGTAGTGTCAGTGTATGGGGACTGGAACCTATTAGTGTTGGTAGTGTCAGTGTATGGGGACCGGAGCCTATTGGTGTTGGTAGTGTCAGTGTATGGGGCCCGGAACCTATTGGTGTTGGTAGTGTCAGTGTATGGGGCCCGGAACCTATTGATGTTGGTAGTGTCAGTGTATGGGGACCGGAACCTATTGATGTTGGTAGTGTCAGTGTATGGGGACCAGAACCTATTAGTGTTGGTAGTGTCAGTGTACGGGGACCGGAGCCTATTAGTGTTGGTAGTGTCAGTGTACGGGAACCGGAGGCTATTAGTGTTGGTAGTGTCAGTGTATGGGGACCGGAGCCTATTAGTGTTGGTAGTGTCAGTGTATGGGGACCGGAGCCTATTAGTGTTGGTAGTGTCAGTGTACGGGAACCGGAGGCTATTAGTGTTGGTAGTGTCAGTGTATGGGGACCGGAGCCTATTAGTGTTGGTAGTGTCAGTGTATGGGGACCGGAGCCTATTAGTGTTGGTAGTGTCAGTGTATGGGGACCGGAGGCTATTAGTGTTGGTAGTGTCAGTGTATGGGGACCAGAACCTATTAGTGTTGGTAGTGTCAGTGTATGGGGACCGGAGCCTATTAGTGTTGGTAGTGTCAGTGTACGGGAACCGGAGGCTATTAGTGTTGGTAGTGTCAGTGTATGGGGACCGGAGCCTATTAGTGTTGGTAGTGTCAGTGTATGGGGACCGGAGGCTATTAGTGTTGGTAGTGTCAGTGTATGGGGACCGGAGCCTATTAGTGTTGGTAGTGTCAGTGTATGGGGACCGGAGCCTATTAGTGTTGGTAGTGTCAGTGTATGGGGACCGGAGCCTATTAGTGTTGGTAGTGTCAGTGTATGGGGACCGGAGCCTATTAGTGTTGGTAGTGTCAGTGTATGGGGCCCGGAACCTATTGGTGTTGGTAGTGTCAGTGTATGGGGCCCGGAACCTATTGATGTTGGTAGTGTCAGTGTATGGGGACCGGAACCTATTGATGTTGGTAGTGTCTGTGTATGGGGACCAGAACCTATTAGTGTTGGTAGTGTCAGTGTACGGGGACCGGAGCCTATTAGTGTTGGTAGTGTCAGTGTACGGGAACCGGAGGCTATTAGTGTTGGTAGTGTCAGTGTATGGGGACCGGAGCCTATTAGTGTTGGTAGTGTCAGTGTATGGGGACCGGAGCCTATTAGTGTTGGTAGTGTCAGTGTATGGGGACTGGAGCCTATTAGTGTTGGTAGTGTCAGTGTACGGGGACCGGAGCCTATTAGTGTTGGTAGTGTCAGTGTATGGGGACCGGAGCCTATTAGTGTTGGTAGTGTCAGTGTATAAGGACCAGAGCCTATTAGTGTTGGTAGTGTCAGTGTATGGGGACCGGAGGCTATTAGTGTTGGTAGTGTCAGTGTATGGGGACCGGAGCCTATTAGTGTTGGTAGTGTCAGTGTATGGGGACCGGAGCCTATTGGTGTTGGTAGTGTCAGTGTATGAGGACCAGAGCCTATTAGTGTTGGTAGTGTCAGTGTATGGGGACCGGAGCCTATTAGTGTTGGTAGTGTCAGTGTATGGGGACCGGAGCCTATTAGTGTTGGTAGTGTCTGTGTATGGGGACCAGAACCTATTAGTGTTGGTAGTGTCAGTGTACGGGGACCGGAGCCTATTAGTGTTGGTAGTGTCAGTGTACGGGAACCGGAGGCTATTAGTGTTGGTAGTGTCAGTGTATGGGGACCGGAGCCTATTAGTGTTGGTAGTGTCAGTGTATGGGGACCGGAGCCTATTAGTGTTGGTAGTGTCAGTGTATGGGGACTGGAGCCTATTAGTGTTGGTAGTGTCAGTGTACGGGAACCGGAGCCTATTAGTGTTGGTAGTGTCAGTGTATGGGGACCGGAGCCTATTAGTGTTGGTAGTGTCAGTGTATAAGGACCAGAGCCTATTAGTGTTGGTAGTGTCAGTGTATGGGGACCGGAGGCTATTAGTGTTGGTAGTGTCAGTGTATGGGGACCGGAGCCTATTAGTGTTGGTAGTGTCAGTGTATGGGGACCGGAGCCTATTGGTGTTGGTAGTGTCAGTGTATGAGGACCAGAGCCTATTAGTGTTGGTAGTGTCAGTGTATGGGGACCGGAGCCTATTAGTGTTGGTAGTGTCAGTGTATGGGGACCGGAGCCTATTAGTGTTGGTAGTGTCAGTGTATGGGGACCGGAGCCTATTAGTGTTGGTAGTGTCAGTGTATGGGGACCAGAGCCTATTAGTGTTGGTAGTGTCAGTGTATGGGGACCGGAGCCTATTGGTGTTGGTAGTGTCAGTGTATGGGGACCGGAGCCTATTAGTGTTGGTAGTGTCAGTGTATGGGGACCCGAGCCTATTAGTGTTGGTAGTGTCAGTGTATGGGGACCGGAGCCTATTGGTGTTGGTAGTGTCAGTGTATGGGGACCGGAGCCTATTAGTGTTGGTAGTGTCAGTGTATGGGGACCGGAGCCTATTAGTGTTGGTAGTGTCAGTGTATGGGGACCGGAGCCTATTAGTGTTGGTAGTGTCAGTGTATGGGGACCGGAGCCTATTAGTGTTGGTAGTGTCAGTGTATGGGGACCGGAGCCTATTAGTGTTGGTAGTGTCAGTGTATGGGGACCGGAGCCTATTAGTGTTGGTAGTGTCAGTGTATGGGGACCCGAGCCTATTAGTGTTGGTAGTGTCAGTGTATGGGGACCGGAGCCTATTGGTGTTGGTAGTGTCAGTGTATGGGGACCGGAGCCTATTAGTGTTGGTAGTGTCAGTGTATGGGGACCGGAGCCTATTAGTGTTGGTAGTGTCAGTGTATGGGGACCGGAGCCTATTAGGTTATGAGACCAGCAGCCTCCAGCTATTAGCAGAGTATCGGCAGCGCAGATGTGCAGTGGAATGACACTGGGTGGCATTAAGGTTATGTAAATAGTGAGCACTATATAACAGACCTACACTGTATCAGGGTGTATAAGGTGATACAAGTAGACAGCAAGTAGCATAAGACACAGGGATATAACAGGTATACAAATAGTAGTACTGATGCAGCCTGGAGCATTAAGGTATTGCTGGGCATTGTAGTGCGCCTGGCATCATAGTGGTAAAAACACCAGTGAATTGTAGCACTATGCCCCTCTAATGTATATATTGCCCAATGCAGTTACAGCTGCGAAAATCTGCTAATGGTCACAAAGCTTACAGGCGCATAAGGACGCCCAATGTCGCCTTCTCATTTGCGTACGATGTCGCTTACCTGCGTAAATATCTGTAACAGGTCTGCCGCAGCCTTGGGAGCTCTCCTGAGACGCAGAGCTGTGTATGCAAACGCAGTGGCTAATGCACACTCCTGAAACAGCGTTCAGACGGACAGACACGCCTGCGTTTTTTAGACCGCTCCCCGTCACCACCCCCAAACGCTGACAGCCTGTCACTTACCTTGCGATGGATTCCTCTCTGCGCCCGTAGTTGCAATGCGCATACGCAGCGAGGCTTATACGTATGCGTGATGGCAAAAAGTCACTGGATCTGCGTCTGTAATCCAGGTTTGTCTACCCTCCCGAATATAGGGTGCCGCTCCAAGCTCCCCAGAGAGGCAGGCAATCCTCCTGGCAGGCCGCCGACCCTCCCTACGTCTTCCACAGAGTAATCTAGAAACCCCCGCAGCGAGGGGGGCGGTGGCACGATTCGCACTGAATTGCATCATCGTGGCCTCGCCCCCTGCTTCACAATGCCATTATTTTCGGCATTATGAAGAGGGAGTGGGGCCACAATGATGCAATCGCCTGGCCCTGCCCCCAATGTGGCATCATTACCTGGCCACCCCCCGCTGTGCGCAGACATTCAGCTCCTTCCCGGAAAGAGGGCGCTGAATGTCACAAGTAATCTGTAATCGCCATTGCGTCCATCTCTGGCCCATAGTGTACGTGTGGGGCTCTGTGGGTTGGTTTATGTATGTGAGTCACGAAGGTGTGTCCATTCAGGGAGGAACGCAAGTGTCTGTAAGGTGCACGTGCTCAGTAACGCATACTGGAGGTCCGGCTTCTCGCTGCACTCTGGCAGGTCCTGGAGATCACTGGCTCAGTTATCTATTTGCACTGCGGGCTGAGGGCCTGATTCAGAAAGGATCGCAACTGCAATTACGCACGCACTTGTTCGATTTTTGCTTTCTGCGCATGCTATCGTAGTGACTACGCGGCCCATCGCAGAGTGATTGACAGGAATCGGCCATTTGGGGGTGGTGACGGAGGGGTGGTCGGCGAAGCACAGGCGTGCCAGAGCGTTTGAACGCTGTTAGCCACTGCGATGCCATACACAGCTTGGCTTCCATTGCGTGCGTTGACATTAGCAATTCCTGAGTAAGGAAGTCAGGTGTGCGTGACGCTGCGAGATGGTACTCCATGTTACCGATGGTTTTGCAGACTTGCAAAGTATTACGGGTGTGTGTAAGGTAGAGTGGGCGCCTTTATGTTGTGCTGCGTCGGCATAGCGATCGCAGAGGATTAGCATACCATTGCAGTGAGGTTGCGTGCGTAATCGCTATTACCATCGCAGTTGCCATCCGTACTGTACCAGGCCCTGAGGCAGGGCAGGAACGCCGCTTATCCAACACACTTCACCCAGGAGTACTGTAAGGCAGAATTAGGATGACCCCTCGCACCCTCTCCCTGGGTAAATATAGGTAACACCCAGATATAATCCCACCTCATAATAAGGGATTAAACCTATTTACACCAGGAATCCTTCATACACTCTGTAAATCCTCTATTGCCTCAGTCATAGGATTAGAATTGTTTGCATTAAACAGAAGGGCAGAGAGGTGTTTACTGAGAGGGAGAAACCCTCAGATCCATATAAATTCCAGTCTTCCCATATGTGAGAGAGACGCAGAGTGTGTCCCATCCCATGGCTGCTGGTACATGTATAACACACGCAGGGGGCAGGGGTCAGGGGTGATTTATGGAATCGGCATATAAGACGTGGGGGCCCTGCTCTGCTGCATCTATCACAGGGGAACCAAATGGGGCTCCGGAATGGGGACACTGGTCTGCAGCAATCTGCCCACTAGCTAACGCCGTTCCTGCGCACATGCTCAGCAATGTCATCACGTCACGTCTGACTATGATAAATACCACCGAAAATACATTGCGAATCGCTGCGCTATGTGGCAGGAAGGATTGGTCATTTCTGGGGGTAATGCAGAATAAATGAATAAATAGACCCCTCTCCCTGAAGAGCATCGATAATAATAATACACACCAGAAAGAGAGAGGCTCTCCTCAGGCATAGAATGCAGAATAAATGGATTATTAGTAATAAATGCTGCCAGCTGCCGGTAATTACTGATATTACTGTGTGATGTAATAAACATGGCGCTCGCTGCCTGCCGTTACTGACATCATACTATATATCTATTATTATATATTGTCTCACAGGCTCTGACATATACACAGCAGGAGTCACTGTAATCCCGCAGCCCCTATATACCCGCATGGATAATGTCTATCTGGTATTCTGGGCATGATTCAGAGATGAACGGAATTGTACAGTCACACACAGGCGGCACACAAGTGGCAAAAAAGCCGCACACAGGCGGCACACAAGTGGCAAAAAAGCCGCACACAGGCAGCACACAAGTGGCAAAAAAGCCGCACACAGGCGGCACACAAGTGGCAAAAAAGCCGCACACAGGCGGAACACAAGTGGCAAAAAAGCCGCACACAGGCGGAACACAGGCCACACACAAGCAGCTGTGCAATTCTGTCCATATAAAATGCAAACGCAGAGAGAGGTGCCAGACACCTTCTTGCTGCATCTGTGTGATCCCAACGCTTTGACCGAAGTCGCAGCCTGGGATGGCGATTGGTCGCGATTGTTGTCCCCTCGGCCAGGCTGCAGTAGCTGAAGCTTACCGTAGCCTGAACGAGTACTGGCATCTTGCACCCACGCAGACCCTGGTCTCGCCCCTCCCGGAAAGCAGGGCCTCCTAAACACCGCAGCCTACCAATCAGTCTGCGACTGTGAGGCTCTGCCAGTGAACGCCAGCGTATGCGCAGTCCTCCCACCATCGGATTAGCGTATATATCTCTGATCAGGCCGCTATGTACTGGGCTGTGTTCTGCCTCCATTAGAGAGAACTGGAATGACACGAGCCCTCTGCACAGACAAGAAAGCAAATATGCAGAATATGGGAGGGGGTGGTCAGGCTGGCATGGCACGGCATGGGGGGGCATGGCTAGGGGCATTAGGGACGGGGGCGTGACCGTGACCCTGCCACCGCTGCACAATACCGGGATTCACACCTTACCAGCGCTATTATAAAAGCTAAGTTTTAAGCCGGCTAATACAGCCTATTCTCTAATAACCTAGATGTGTGCCCCACAGAGAGTCCTCCTTTCTCTTGTTCATAAACAGTTTATACAGTGTTATTTTTCACAATTAAAGCAAAAAGACAAAGTATTCCCTGCAATGGGGCACTCACGGACTAATTATAATCTTAATTGTATCTTACAATGACCCATAGAAAATATATAGCATAACCTTTATTAAATTGTAAAGAATAAAAACAGATAAATATTTATTTATATTTTTTACATTCAATAAAATGTACGTGATGTAAAACTCAGTGTTGTCCACAATTTCGATTAATTCCTTCCTCAATCTCCGTTATACTGTATATACCACACTGTAGTACATTGATTAATATTGCCAGAGCACTGTTCTTACATACAGAAGCCAATATATTATGTCTCTGAATGATAGTGGATCACGGATGCGACTCATGTAACCTCAACCAGATATTTCATATTGTGTATATATATATATATATATATATATATATATACATCCGCCATCTCCTTATGAATCCAATGGCTCTAATATGATAATATAATGTCATTGTATCAATATCAATTTTATCTATTGTCACCATTAAGAGACCGTGGTATCACAATGTAACCATACTGTTTATTTGGGAACTTAGCAAGTACCATTCACTAACATGTAACAGGTAATTCTCATATCCACATACTCACTCCCACATCAGGAGATCATTCATTTCTCCGTCCGAGATACGATATTTGTGGTGTATCTAATTCCCATGTGTGTATATATAGTATGTTTCCAATAAGGGATATAATAATTATATAACACAATTTGTGCAGGCCTGCACTTATCCCGTGTGTGTATATATATGTGTGTGTATATATGCATACGTGTGTATATATATATGTGTGTGTATATATATATATATATATATATATATAAATATATACACCTTTATGTAAGTAATCTTCTCCCGCTAGGGGTTAACATCACCAGTGCTATTATTCAGCAGGAACTCAGGACCTGATTCAGCACCCTGGGCTGTGCCCTCTGTATACTAGCACCCAGGGATGTGCCCTCCGTATACCAGCACCCAGGGATGTGCCCTCTGTATACCAGCACCCTGGGCTGTGCCCTCTGTATACTAGCACCCAGGGATGTGCCCTCCGTATACCAGCACCCAGGGATGTGCCCTCTGTATACCAGCACCCTGGGCTGTGCTCTCTGTATACCAGCACCCTAGGCTGTGCCCTCTGTATATCAGCATCCTGGGCTGTGCCCTTTGTATACCAGCACCCTGGGCTGTGCCCTCTGTAGTCCAGCACCCTGGGCTGTGCACTCCGTATACCAGCACCCTGGGCTGTGCCCTCTGTATTCCAGCACCCTGGGCTGTGCCCTCTGTATACCAGCACCCTGGGCTGTGCCCTCTGTTTTCCAGCACCCTAGGCTGTGTCCTCTGTATTCCAGCACCCTAGGCTGTGCCCTCTGTATATCAGCACCCTAGGCTGTGCCCTCTGTATATCAACACCCTGGGCTGTGCCCTCTGTATACCAGCACCCTGGGCTGTGCCCTCTGTATACCAGCACCCTGGGCTGTGCCCTCTGTATATCAGCACCCTGGGCTGTGCCCTCTGTATACCAGCACCCTGGGCTGTGCCCTCTGTCTGTATACTAGCACCCTAGGCTGTGCCCTCTGTATATCAGCACCCTGGGCTGTGCCCTCTGTATACCAGCACCCTAGGCTGTGCCCTCTGTATATCAGCACCCTGGGCTGTGCCCTCTGTATACCAGCACCCTGGGCTGTGCCCTCTGTATATCAGCACCCTGGGCTGTGCCCTCTGTATACCAGCACCCTGGGCTGTGCCCTCTGTAGTCCAGCACCCTGGGCTGTGCCCTCTGTAGTCCAGCACCCTGGGCTGTGCTCTCCGTATTCCAGCACCCTGGGCTGTGCCCTCTGTATACTAGCAACCAGGGATGTGCCCTCTGTATTTCAGCACCCAGGGATGTGCCCTCCATATACTAGCACCCAGGGATGTGCACTCTGTATACCAGCACCCTGGGCTGTGCTCTCTGTATACCAGCACCCTAGGCTGTGCCCTCTGTCTGTATACTAGCACCCAGGGATGTGCCCTCCGTATACTACCACCCTGGTTGTGCCTGAACATCTGCAGTGCGGCTTCTGCAGGTCTGTAAACATCACGTTTATGTAAATCTCTGAATTAGGCCCCTAGAAACGTTGTTGCACTTGATCAGCAGAGTCGCCCAAAACCTTTGTGAAAAAGAAGAATAGCTATGTACTAAGGCCCTCATTCAGAGCCGTAAGCTCTGAGCAGAGCGCACGCTCTGAATGAGGGCCGCCCTCCATAATTATGGAGCGTCCTCCTGGACGCTCGTATAGCTGTGGGTCACCACCCACAGCCTATACGAGCGTGCAGTTTGATGGCCGCGATGGTCGTGACCATCGCGACTATCACCACTGCGAGCCGGAGCCTGCGGTTGAGGTTTTCAACCGCAAGGCCCGGAGTGATTTTGGCTCTATCAGAGCCAAAATCACTCCCACTGACATCACTAGTGATGTCAGTGGGCCGGCTTCTGACGGTAGGCGTTCCCTTGGGAACGCCCCCGTCAGGGAGGCACGCCCCCGGCACGCCCACCAAAGGGGGCGTGCTGTCAATCAACATCGACAGCACGCCCCCTTTGATCAGACACAACGAGCGAAGGAAAGTCCTTCGCTCGTCGCGTCTGGCGCATGTGCACGACGGAGCTCCCTCCGTCGTGCGCATGCTCAGTGCAGACCATCGACCCACTTGCGAGCGGACAGCCGCTCGCGAGTGGGTCTGAATCAGGCCCTAAGTGCGCAAAACCTGCAGCCCCTAATATGGCACAAATAGAGTCTCACTCAACTCTTATAAATCAGAACAACAGAAAGAAAGAACGTTATTTGTGCCTCAGGGTAGCGCTGGATACACAAATACAATATCACAGACAACATGTACAGAAGAATAAAGGAAAATACTTTCACAGGGTAAATTCTGACCATCATCACTTTTTTGGAATTTCAGAGATTCCTGACGTTCTCCATATGGTACATTAAAAAAATATAATACAAAAGGATTCCTTAATGATGTTATAAACACTGTAAATGTCAGTTCTGTATAATAGGCTGAAAAAAATGTGTCGGTCTCGCAAATAGGATATATGTAGTTTGTGCGAACTCATATAATGGTGTGAGATTATTCTCATCTAGGTTTCTATAATGCTTCCGCCCTTTAAATTCCCACACAGAACATTCACTGGATAGGGATATTTGAAGAAAAGAGGAATATATAGCGTACCCTACTTACATTCGGTGTACGTTGTAGTCTGCTCATAAAGGTTTCTTTTATGTATTTCAAAATACTCTCAGTTTGTCACCATATAGACCCAATCCTCATACAAAAGGAGAAGAGTGGTGTATATAACGCACAAACCTTATTCTTCTGTACATGTTGTCTGTGATATTGTATATGTATATCCAGCGCCACAATGAGGCACAAAAAATTTCTTTATGTCGCCCAAAACCTATGTTTTTACTATTTTCATAATAAAAGTTTAGACTTTAGTTTTCTTTTCCATAAAAAAATTGATTGTGCCGTAAACTTGTTTTCTTGTGCATTTATAATGTTCTGGCCCCCTGCACCTACAATCATTGGAACAACTCGTCGTCTACCTTCCTGCAGCAAAGCGTCCTCACATATTGGGGAGGGGCACAATATATAATATAATGCACTGGCTGGGGCACACAGAGCTGCTGGAGGTGCCATTATACAGATGGGCTACTTTATCTTCCTGCAGGATGCAGATCTTCCTCCTGGTGACGCTGGCGGCCGCATTGTTGACACAGAGCCAGTGCTGCAATCCCAAACCTGAAGGTAATTTATTATATTACAATTCTCAATTGATTGATTACAGGATAAAATAAAGAGGTCCAGGTGTGTCTCAGAGGGGTGAGGAGGTAACGGATGGCAGATAGCGAGGACCAGGTGTGTCTCAGAGGGGCGAGGAGGTAACGTATGGCAGACAGCGAGGACCAGGTGTGTCTCAGAGGGGTGAGGAGGTAACGGATGGCAGACAGCGAGGACCAGGTGTGTCTCAGAGGGGTGAGGAGGTAACGGATGGCAGATAGCGAGGTCCAGGTGTGTCTCAGAGGGGTGAGGAGGTAACGGATGGCAGACAGCGAGGACCAGGTGTGTCTCAGAGGGGTGAAGAGGTAACAGATGGCAGACAGCTAGGACCAGGTGTGTCTCAGAGGGGTGAGGAGGTAACGGATGGCAGACAGTGAGGACCAGGTGTTTCTCAGAGGGGTGAGGAGGTAACGGATGGCAGACAGCGAGTACCAGGTGTGTCTAAGAGGGGTGAGGAGGTAACGGATGGCAGACAGCGAGGACCAGGTGTGTCTCAGAGGGGTGAGGCGGTAACATATGGCAGACAGCGAGGTCCAGGTGTGTCTCAGAGGGGTGAGGAGGTAACGGATGGCAGACAGCGAGGTCCAGGTGTGTCTCAGAGGGGTGAGGAAGTAACGGATGTCAGACAGCGAGGACCAGGTGTGTCTCAGAGGGGTGAAGAGGTAATGGATGGCAGACAGCGTGGTCCAGGTGTGTCTCAGAGGGGTGAAGAGGTAATGGATGGCAGACAGCGTGGTCCAGGTGTGTCTCAGAGGGGTGAGGAGGTAATGGATGGCAGACAGCGAGGTCCAGGTGTCTCAGAGGGGTGAGGAGGTAATGGATGGCAGACAGCGAGGTCCAGGTGTGTCTCAGAGGGGTGAGGAGGTAACGGATGGCAGACAGTGAGGACCAGGTGTCTCTCAGAGGGGTGAGGAGGTAATGGATGGCAGACAGCGAGGTCCAGGTGTGTCTAAGAGGGGTGAGGAGGTAGTGGATGGCAGACAGCGAGGTCCAGGTGTGTCTAAGAGGGGTGAGGCGGTAACGGATGGCAGACAGTGAGGTCCAGGTGTGTCTAAGAGGGGTGAGGTGGTAACGGATGGCAGACAGTGAGGTCCAGGTGTGTCTCAGAGGGGTGAGGAGGTAACGGATGGCAGATAGCGAGGTCCAGGTGTGTCTCAGAGGGGTGAGGAGGTAACAGATGGCAGACAGCGAGGTCCAGGTGTGTCTCAGAGGGGTGAGGAGGTAATGAATTGCAGACAGTGAAGAATCAGGCGTGTCTCAGAGGGGTGAGGAGGTAACGGATGGCAGACAGCGAGCTCCAGGTGTGTCTCAGAGGGGTGAGGAGGTAATGGATGGCAGACAGCGAGGTGAAGGTGTCTCAGAGGGGTGAGGAGGTAATGGATGGCAGACAGCGAGGTCCAGGTGTGTCTCAGAGGGGTGAGGAGGTAACGGATGGCAGACAGTGAGGACCAGGTGTCTCTCAGAGGGGTGAGGAGGTAATGGATGGCAGACAGCGAGGTCCAGGTGTGTCTAAGAGCGGTGAGGAGGTAACGGATGGCAGACAGCGAGGACCAGGTGTGTCTAAGAGGGGTGAGGCAGTAACAGATGGCAGACAGCGAGGTCCAGGTGTGTCTCAGAGGGGTGAGGAGGTAACGGATGGCAGACAGCGAGATCCAGGTGTGTCACAGAGGGGTGAGGCGGTAACGGATGGCAGACAGTGAGGTCCAGGTGTGTCTAAGAGGGGTGAGGTGGTAACGGATGGCAGACAGTGAGGTCCAGGTGTGTCTCAGAGGGGTGAGGAGGTAACGGATGGCAGATAGCGAGCTCCAGGTGTGTCTCAGAGGGGTGAGGAGGTAACAGATGACAGACAGCGAGTACCAGGTGTGTCTCAGAGGGGTGAGGAGGTAATGAATTGCAGACAGCGAAGAACCAGGCGTGTCTCAGAGGGGTGAGGAGGTAACGGATGGCAGACAGCGAGCTCCAGGTGTGTCTCAGAGAGGTGAGGAGGTAACGGATGGCAGACAGCGAGGACCAGGTGTGTCTCAGAGGGGTGAGAAGGTAACGGATGGCAGACAACGAGGTCCAGGTGTGTCTCAGAGGGGTGAGGAGGTAACAGATGGCAGACAGCGAGGACCAAGAGTGTGTCAGAGGGGTGAGGAGGTAACGGATGGCAGACAGCAATGACCAGGTGTGTCTCAGAGGGGTGAGGAGATAACGGATGGCAGACAGCGAGGACCAGGTGTGTCTCAGAGGGGTGAGGCAGTAACAGATGGCAGACAGCGAGGTCCAGGTGTGTCTCAGAGGGGTGAGGAGGTAACGGATGGCAGACAGCGAGATCCAGGTGTGTCACAGAGGGGTGAGGAGGTAACGGATGGCAGACAGCGAGGTCCAGGTGTCTCAGAGGGATGAGAAGGTAACGGATGGCAGAGAGCGAGGACCAGGTGTGTCTCAGAGGAGTGATGAGGTAACGGATGGCAGGCAGCGAGGTCCAGGTGTGTCTCAGAGGGGTGAGGAGGTAACGGATGGCAGACAGCGAGGTCCAGGTGTGTCTCAGAGGGGTGAGGAGGTAACGGATGGCAGACAGCGAGGACCAGGTGTGTCTCAGAGGGGTGAGGAGGTAACGGATGGCAGACAGCGAGGACCAGGTGTGTCTCAGAGGGGTGAGGAGGTAACGGATGGCAGACAGCGAGGACCAGGTGTGTCTCAGATGGGTGATGAGGTAACGGATGTCAGGCAGCGAGGTCCAGGTGTGTCTCAGAGGGGTGAGGAGGTAACGGATGGCAGACAGCGAGGTCCAGGTGTGTCTCAGAGGAGTGATGAGGTAACGGATGGCAGGCAGCGAGGTCCAGGTGTGTCTCAGAGGGGTGAGGAGGTAACGGATGGCAGACAGCGAGGTCCAGGTGTGTCTCAGAGGGGTGAAGAGGTAACGGATGGCAGACAGCTAGCTCCAGGGGACGGCAGGTGCTAGATGTGTATCTATGGCTGACTATATCTCTGATATACAGTACAATATGTTTCCATCTTGTTTCAGGTATTAATTTAGCCAGGGATGGACAGGCCACTCAGAGCTCTCTCTATGATTATCACATAAAAGGTGTCCCTGCGAACGCCATTGATGGCAATAGAAATGGGGATTTTCTCAAACGTTCGTGCACTCACAACAAACTTGAGAATAATCCCTGGTGGAGACTGGAACTCAAGAAAAGCTATAAGATTGGAACCATTATTGTGGCAAATCGGCAAGAATGCTGCGCTGACCGGATCCTGGGGGCCGAGGTCCGTGTTGGGAACTCTCCTGACAACAACAATCCTGTGTGAGTATCATTAGTAACAACCAGATTATTGTCTATTAGTGACGTACAGTACAGGTATTATCTGTCAGTGACGTACAGTACAGGTATTATCTATCAGTGATGTACAGTACAGGTGTTAGTGAAGTACAGGTCTGGTAGTATCTAGCAGTGACATACAGTACAGGTATTATCTATCAGTGAAGTACAGTACAGGTATTATCTATCAGTGACGTACAGGACCAGTATTATTTATCAGTGACATAAAGTACAGGTATTATCTATCAGTGACGTACAGCACAGGTATCATCTATCAGTGACGTACAGGTCTGGTATTTATTAGTGACGTACAGTACAGTTATTATCTATCAGTGATGTACAGGACCAGTATTATTAGTGGCTTAGAGTACAGGTATTATCTATCAGTGAAGTCAGTACAGGTATTATCTATTGGTGACGTACAGGATCAGTATTATTTATCAGTGACGTACAGTACAAGTATTATCTATTGGTGACGTACAGTACAGGTATTATCTGTCAGTGATGTACATGTCTGGTATTAGTGACGTACAGTACAGGTATTGTCTATTAGTGATGTACAGTACGGGTATCTATCAGTGAAGTACAGGGCCGGTATTATCTATCAGTGATGTACAGTACAGGTATTATCTATCAGATAATACCAGACCTGTACTTCACTGAGAGATAATACCTGTACTGTAAGTCACTGATAATACCTGTACTGTACATTACTGGTAATACCTATACTGTACATCACTGCTACATAATACCAGTCCTGTACTTTACTAATACCTGTACTGTATGTCACTAATAGATAATACCTGTACTGTACATCATTGATAAATACCAGACCTGTACATCACTGATAGATAACACCAGACCTGTACTTCACTGATAAATAACTGTACTGTACATCACTGCTAGTGAAGTACAGGTCTGGTGTTATCTATCAGTGATGTACAGTACAGGTATTATCTAACACCATACCTGTACTTCACTAGCAGTGATGTACAGTTATTTATCAGTGAAGTACAGGTCTGGTGTTATCTATCAGTGATGTACAGGTCTGGTATTTATCAATGATGTACAGTACAGGTATTATCTATCAGTGATGTACAGTACAGGTATTATCTATCAGTGAAGTACAGGTCTGGTATTAGTGATGTACAGTACAGGTATTATCTATTAGTGATGTACAGTACAGGTATCAGTGAAGTACAGGTCTGGTGTTATCTATCAGTCATGTACAGTACAGGTATTATCTATTAGTGACGTACAGTACAGGTATTAGTGAAGTACAGGTCTGGTATTTATCAGTGATGTACAGTACAGGTATTATCTATTAGTGATGTACAGTACAGGTATTAGTGAAGTACAGGTCTGATATTTATCAGTGATGTACAGTACAGGTATTATCTATTAGTGATGTACAGTACAGGTATTAGTGAAGTACAGGTCTGGTATAGGTGACATACAGTACAAGTATTATCTATCAGTGATGTACAGGGCTGGTAATATCTATCAGTGACGTACAGTACGGGTATTATCTATTGGTGACGTACAGTACAGGTATTATCCATCAGTGATGTACAGTACAGGTATTTATCAGAAGTACAGGTCTGATAGTATCTATCAGTTATGTATAGTACAGGTATTATCTATCAGTGATGAACAGTACAGGTATTATCTATCATTGACGTACAGTACAGGTATTATCTATCAGTGACGTACAGGACCAGTATTATTTATCAGTGACAAAGTACAGGTATTATCTATCAGTGACATACAGGACCAGTATTATTTATCAGTGACGTACAGGTCTGGTATTAGTGACATACAGTACAGGTATTATCTATTAGTGACGTGCAGTACAGGCATTATCTATCAGTGAAGTACAGGGCTGGTATTAACTATCAGTGATGTACAGTACAGATATTATCTATCAGATAATACCAGACCTGTACTTCACTGATAATACCTGTACTGTATGTCACTGATAATACCTGTACTGTACATCACTGGTAAAACCTATACTGTACATCACTGATACATAATACCGTTCCTGTACTTCACTAATACCTGTACTGTACGTCACTAATAGATAATACCTGTACTGTACATCACTGATAAATACCAGACCTGTACCTCACTGATAGATAATACCTGTACTGTACATCACTGATAGATAACACCAGACCTGTACTTCACTGATAAATAACTGTACTGTACATCACTGATAGTGAAGTACAGGTCTGGTGTTATCTATCAGTGATGTACAGTACAGGTATTATCTATCAGTGAAGTACAGGTCTGGTATTAGTGATGTACAGTACAGGTATTAGTGAAGTACAGGTCTAGTATTATCAATCAGTGACGTACAGTACAGGTATTATCTATCAGTGACGTACAGTACAGGTATTTATCAGTGATGTACAGTACAGGTATTATCTATCAGTGACGTACAGTACAGGTATTTATCAGTGATGTACAGTACAGGTATTGTCTATCAGTGACGTACAGTACAGGTATTGTCTATTAGTGACGTACAGTACGGGTATCTATCAGTGAAGTACAGGGCCGGTATTATCTATCAGTGATGTACAGTACAGGTATTATCTATCAGATAATACCAGACCTGTACTTCACTGAGAGATAATACCTGTACTGTACGTCACTGATAATACCTGTACTGTACATTACTGGTAATACCTATACAGTACATCACTGCTACATAATACCAGTCCTGTACTTTACTAATACCTGTACTGTATGTCACTAATAGATAATACCTGTACTGTACATCATTGATAAATACCAGACCTGTACATCACTGATAGATAACACCAGACCTGTACTTCACTGATAAATAACTGTACTGTACATCACTGCTAGTGAAGTACAGGTCTGGTGTTATCTATCAGTGATGTACAGTACAGGTATTATCTAACACCATACCTGTACTTCACTAGCAGTGATGTACAGTTATTTATCAATGAAGTACAGGTCTGGTGTTATCTATCAGTGATGTACAGTACAGGTATTATCTATCAGTGAAGTACAGGTCTGGTATTAGTGATGTACAGTACAGGTATTATCTATTAGTGATGTACAGTACAGGTATCAGTGAAGTACAGGTCTGGTGTTATCTATCAGTCATGTACAGTACAGGTATTATCTATTAGTGACGTACAGTACAGGTATTAGTGAAGTACAGGTCTGGTATTTATCAGTGATGTACAGTACAGGTATTATCTATTAGTGATGTACAGTACAGGTATTAGTGAAGTACAGGTCTGATATTTATCAGTGATGTACAGTACAGGTATTATCTATTAGTGATGTACAGTACAGGTATTAGTGAAGTACAGGTCTGGTATAGGTGACATACAGTACAAGTATTATCTATCAGTGATGTACAGGGCTGGTAATATCTATCAGTGACGTACAGTACGGGTATTATCTATTGGTGACGTACAGTACAGGTATTATCCATCAGTGATGTACAGTACAGGTATTTATCAGAAGTACAGGTCTGATAGTATCTATCAGTTATGTATAGTACAGGTATTATCTATCAGTGATGAACAGTACAGGTATTATCTATCATTGACGTACAGTACAGGTATTATCTATCAGTGACGTACAGGACCAGTATTATTTATCAGTGACAAAGTACAGGTATTATCTATCAGTGACGTACAGGTCTGGTATTTATTAGTGACGTACAGGTCTGGTATTTATTAGTGACGTACAGTACAGGTATTATCTATCAGTGACATACAGGACCAGTATTATTTATCAGTGACGTACAGGTCTGGTATTAGTGACATACAGTACAGGTATTATCTATTAGTGACGTGCAGTACAGGCATTATCTATCAGTGAAGTACAGGGCTGGTATTAACTATCAGTGATGTACAGTACAGATATTATCTATCAGATAATACCAGACCTGTACTTCACTGATAATACCTGTACTGTATGTCACTGATAATACCTGTACTGTACATCACTGGTAAAACCTATACTGTACATCACTGATACATAATACCGTTCCTGTACTTCACTAATACCTGTACTGTACGTCACTAATAGATAATACCTGTACTGTACATCACTGATAAATACCAGACCTGTACCTCACTGATAGATAATACCTGTACTGTACATCACTGATAGATAACACCAGACCTGTACTTCACTGATAAATAACTGTACTGTACATCACTGATAGTGAAGTACAGGTCTGGTGTTATCTATCAGTGATGTACAGTACAGGTATTATCTATCAGTGAAGTACAGGTCTGGTATTAGTGATGTACAGTACAGGTATTAGTGAAGTACAGGTCTAGTATTATCAATCAGTGACGTACAGTACAGGTATTATCTATCAGTGACGTACAGTACAGGTATTTATCAGTGATGTACAGTACAGGTATTATCTATCAGTGACGTACAGTACAGGTATTTATCAGTGATGTACAGTACAGGTATTGTCTATCAGTGACGTACAGTACAGGTATTGTCTATTAGTGACGTACAGTACGGGTATCACTATCTATCAGTGAAGTACAGGGCCGGTATTATCTATCAGTGATGTACAGTACAGGTATTATCTATCAGATAATACCAGACCTGTACTTCACTGAGAGATAATACCTGTACTGTACGTCACTGATAATACCTGTACTGTACATTACTGGTAATACCTATACTGTACATCACTGCTACATAATACCAGTCCTGTACTTTACTAATACCTGTACTGTATGTCACTAATAGATAATACCTGTACTGTACATCATTGATAAATACCAGACCTGTACATCACTGATAGATAACACCAGACCTGTACTTCACTGATAAATAACTGTACTGTACATCACTGCTAGTGAAGTACAGGTCTGGTGTTATCTATCAGTGATGTACAGTACAGGTATTATCTAACACCATACCTGTACTTCACTAGCAGTGATGTACAGTTATTTATCAGTGAAGTACAGGTCTGGTGTTATCTATCAGTGATGTACAGTACAGGTATTATCTATCAGTGAAGTACAGGTCTGGTATTAGTGATGTACAGTACAGGTATTATCTATTAGTGATGTACAGTACAGGTATCAGTGAAGTACAGGTCTGGTGTTATCTATCAGTCATGTACAGTACAGGTATTATCTATTAGTGACGTACAGTACAGGTATTAGTGAAGTACAGGTCTGGTATTTATCAGTGATGTACAGTAGAGGTATTATCTATTAGTGATGTACAGTACAGGTATTAGTGAAGTACAGGTCTGATATTTATCAGTGATGTACAGTACAGGTATTATCTATTAGTGATGTACAGTACAGGTATTAGTGAAGTACAGGTCTGGTATAGGTGACATACAGTACAAGTATTATCTATCAGTGATGTACAGGGCTGGTAATATCTATCAGTGACGTACAGTACGGGTATTATCTATTGGTGACGTACAGTACAGGTATTATCCATCAGTGATGTACAGTACAGGTATTTATCAGAAGTACAGGTCTGATAGTATCTATCAGTTATGTATAGTACAGGTATTATCTATCAGTGATGAACAGTACAGGTATTATCTATCATTGACGTACAGTACAGGTATTATCTATCAGTGACGTACAGGACCAGTATTATTTATCAGTGACAAAGTACAGGTATTATCTATCAGTGACGTACAGGTCTGGTATTTATTAGTGACGTACAGGTCTGGTATTTATTAGTGACGTACAGTACAGGTATTATCTATCAGTGACATACAGGACCAGTATTATTTATCAGTGAAGTACAGGTCTGGTATTAGTGATGTACAGTACAGGTATTAGTGAAGTACAGGTCTAGTATTATCAATCAGTGACGTACAGTACAGGTATTATCTATCAGTGACGTACAGTACAGGTATTTATCAGTGATGTACAGTACAGGTATTATCTATCAGTGACGTACAGTACAGGTATTTATCAGTGATGTACAGTACAGGTATTGTCTATCAGTGACGTACAGTACAGGTATTGTCTATTAGTGACGTACAGTACGGGTATCACTATCTATCAGTGAAGTACAGGGCCGGTATTATCTATCAGTGATGTACAGTACAGGTATTATCTATCAGATAATACCAGACCTGTACTTCACTGAGAGATAATACCTGTACTGTACGTCACTGATAATACCTGTACTGTACATTACTGGTAATACCTATACTGTACATCACTGCTACATAATACCAGTCCTGTACTTTACTAATACCTGTACTGTATGTCACTAATAGATAATACCTGTACTGTACATCATTGATAAATACCAGACCTGTACATCACTGATAGATAACACCAGACCTGTACTTCACTGATAAATAACTGTACTGTACATCACTGCTAGTGAAGTACAGGTCTGGTGTTATCTATCAGTGATGTACAGTACAGGTATTATCTAACACCATACCTGTACTTCACTAGCAGTGATGTACAGTTATTTATCAGTGAAGTACAGGTCTGGTGTTATCTATCAGTGATGTACAGTACAGGTATTATCTATCAGTGAAGTACAGGTCTGGTATTAGTGATGTACAGTACAGGTATTATCTATTAGTGATGTACAGTACAGGTATCAGTGAAGTACAGGTCTGGTGTTATCTATCAGTCATGTACAGTACAGGTATTATCTATTAGTGACGTACAGTACAGGTATTAGTGAAGTACAGGTCTGGTATTTATCAGTGATGTACAGTAGAGGTATTATCTATTAGTGATGTACAGTACAGGTATTAGTGAAGTACAGGTCTGATATTTATCAGTGATGTACAGTACAGGTATTATCTATTAGTGATGTACAGTACAGGTATTAGTGAAGTACAGGTCTGGTATAGGTGACATACAGTACAAGTATTATCTATCAGTGATGTACAGGGCTGGTAATATCTATCAGTGACGTACAGTACGGGTATTATCTATTGGTGACGTACAGTACAGGTATTATCCATCAGTGATGTACAGTACAGGTATTTATCAGAAGTACAGGTCTGATAGTATCTATCAGTTATGTATAGTACAGGTATTATCTATCAGTGATGAACAGTACAGGTATTATCTATCATTGACGTACAGTACAGGTATTATCTATCAGTGACGTACAGGACCAGTATTATTTATCAGTGACAAAGTACAGGTATTATCTATCAGTGACGTACAGGTCTGGTATTTATTAGTGACGTACAGGTCTGGTATTTATTAGTGACGTACAGTACAGGTATTATCTATCAGTGACATACAGGACCAGTATTATTTATCAGTGACGTACAGGTCTGGTATTAGTGACATACAGTACAGGTATTATCTATTAGTGACGTGCAGTACAGGCATTATCTATCAGTGAAGTACAGGGCTGGTATTAACTATCAGTGATGTACAGTACAGATATTATCTATCAGATAATACCAGACCTGTACTTCACTGATAATACCTGTACTGTATGTCACTGATAATACCTGTACTGTACATCACTGGTAAAACCTATACTGTACATCACTGATACATAATACCGTTCCTGTACTTCACTAATACCTGTACTGTACGTCACTAATAGATAATACCTGTACTGTACATCACTGATAAATACCAGACCTGTACCTCACTGATAGATAATACCTGTACTGTACATCACTGATAGATAACACCAGACCTGTACTTCACTGATAAATAACTGTACTGTACATCACTGATAGTGAAGTACAGGTCTGGTGTTATCTATCAGTGATGTACAGTACAGGTATTATCTATCAGTGAAGTACAGGTCTGGTATTAGTGATGTACAGTACAGGTATTAGTGAAGTACAGGTCTAGTATTATCAATCAGTGACGTACAGTACAGGTATTATCTATCAGTGACGTACAGTACAGGTATTTATCAGTGATGTACAGTACAGGTATTATCTATCAGTGACGTACAGTACAGGTATTTATCAGTGATGTACAGTACAGGTATTATCTATCAGTGACGTACAGTACAGGTATTATCTATCAGTGATGTACAGTACAGGTATTTATCAGTGATGTACAGTACAGGTATTATCTATCAGTGACGTACAGTACAGGTATTATCTATCAGTGATGTACAGTACAGGTATTTATCAGTGATGTACAGTACAGGTATTATCTATCAGTGATGTACAGTACAGGTATTATCTATCAGTGGGCCTGATTCAGCTTGGATCGCAGTTGCTAATACGCATGCAATTGGCTGATTGTTGATCACTGCTCATGCGTATGCATTGCAGTGCGCATACGCGAACCAGCTACTGCGATCGGGACTGCGATCACAGTGACCATGCAGACCCATCGCAGGTTGATTGACAGTAAGTGCTGTTTGTGGGTGGTGATGGGGGGGTGGTCGGTGAAACGCAGGCGTGCCAGGGCGTTTGAACGCTGTCACATGGGCATGCATAAATTATCCACTGCGATGCCGTACGCAGCCTGATAGCATGCGCTGAAGTGAGCAATTTCTGAGTAAAGTCAGAACTTGTGCAAGTGTGCGTGAGGCTGCGATGGTACTTGATTGTACCGATGTTTCCGCAGTCTTGGTAAACATTACGGATTTGTGTAAGGTAAAGTGTAGTTTTTCTATATCTCCAGCCCCAGTAGCTCCACCCACAGTTCCTGAACCTATTTTTTAGCCCTGAGTACAGGTTTTATCTATCAGTGATGTACAGGGTGGTATTATCTATCAGTGATGTACAGTACAGGTATTATCTATCAGTGATGTACAGTACAGGTATTATCTATCAGTGATGTACAGGGCCGGCATTATCTATCAGTGATGTACAGTACAGGTATTATCTATCAGTGATGTACAGGGTGGTATTATCTATTAGTGACGTACAGTACAGGTATTATCTATCAGTGATGTACAGTACAGGTATTATCTATCAGTGATGTACAGGGTGGTATTATCTATCAGTGATGTACAGGGCCGGCATTATCTATCAGTGATGTACAGGGTGGTATTATCTATCAGTGATGTACAGGGTGGTATTATCTATCAGTGATGTACAGTACAGGTATTATCTATCAGTGATGTACAGGGCCGGTATTATCTATCAGTGATGTACAGTTATTATCTATCTGTGATGTACAGGGTGGTATTATCTATCAGTGATGTACAGTACAGGTATTATCTATCAGTGATGTACAGGGTGGTATTATCTATCAGTGATGTACAGTACAGGACAGGTATTATCTATCAGTGATGTACAGGGCCGGTATTATCTATCAGTGATGTACAGTACAGGTATTATCTATCAGTGATGTACAGGACAGGTATTATCTATCAGTGATGTACAGTTATTATCAGTGATGTACAGGGTGGTATTATCTATCAGTGATGTACAGTACAGGTATTATCTATCAGTGATGTACAGTTATTATCCATCAGTGATGTACAGGGTGGTATTATCTATCAGTGATGTACAGTACAGGTATTATCTATCAGTGATGTACAGTACAGGTATTATCTATCAGTGATGTACAGTTATTATCTATCAGTGATGTACAGGGTGGTATTATCTATCAGTGATGTACAGTACAGGTATTATCTATCAGTGATGTACAGGGTGGTATTATCTATCAGTGATGTACAGTACAGGTATTATCTATCAGTGATGTACAGGGTGGTATTATCTATCAGTGATGTACAGGGTAGTATTATCTATCAGTGATGTACAGTACAGGTATTATCTATCAGTGATGTACAGGGTGGTATTATCTATCAGTGATGTACAGGGTAGTATTATCTATCAGTGATGTACAGTACAGGTATTATCTATCAGTGATGTACAGGGTGGTATTATCTATCAGTGATGTACAGGGTGGTATTATCTATCAGTGATGTACAGTACAGGTATTATCTATCAGTGATGTACAGGGCTGGTATTATCTATCAGTGATGTACAGGGTGGTATTATCTATCAGTGATGTACAGGGCCGGTATTATCTATCAGTGATGTACAGTTATTATCTATCAGTGATGTACAGGGTGGTATTATCTATCAGTGATGTACAGTACAGGTATTATCTATCAGTGATGTACAGGGTGGTATTATCTATCAGTGATGTACAGTACAGGTATTATCTATCAGTGATGTACAGGGCCGGTATTATCTATCAGTGATGTACAGGGTGGTATTATCTATCAGTGATGTACAGTTATTATCTATCAGTGATGTACAGGGTGGTATTATCTATCAGTGATGTACAGTACAGGTATTATCTATCAGTGATGTACAGGGTGGTATTATCTATAACTGATGTGAAAGACCAGCCAGAAATATCCATCATGTTGGAATATGCATGTACAGGTGGTGCAAACCAACAGACGGTCCAGAGACAACAAACAGCCCAGATTGCTTAAGCAGTGGGGTAGTATATTGATAGCATGGGTAGTACTAAGTTCGGCGGCCACCTGTTGAAGGAGTGAAGCCTCCCTGGACTTTAGTCCACATTTCATGGTAGACATGTCAGTAAGACTCCTCTTACTGACGACATGGACCACATCAGCAGTCTGAGTATTAAGAAACCTCAGGAGTGCTGTTACCCTCAAGATTTTTGATTTCTTCCACACTTGTGACTTTTAAATCTAATATTGCCCATGGACTCCATTCTCAGCATTTAGACCTTGACCTTTGTTTCTGAATGTCTTGAGGTTCGCTGAATGCTAAAATACTTGCCACTTTCTCATCATGTCTTTTAGGTTTGTTACCTGATATTTGATATTGCAGAACACATCTTTTCTATCACTGAATGTCTACTCTGGTACAGTACTTTCTGGTTCAGAAATATCTACAGTTGCTGGCATATCCAGTGACTTGTTCTGCATTTCAGTTTCCAGCTTTTCTCTAACTTGTGGTGTTTCCTTGAATATAATATTTCTTGACTGGACAAACTGCATTGTACTTGGATCCCATAATCTGTAGCCTTTACTTTCATGGCCATAGCCAAGCATTATACTCTCTACTGATTTTTAATCCAGCATGTGTCTTTTTTTTCTTTTGGTATATTCACATAGGACGTAATTCCAAAAGTTCTGAGATGTTTTACACCTGGTTTTCTTTTTGACCATGCTTCAATAGGTTTTATGTCCTTTAGGGCAACTGTAGGAGAACGGTTATTGAGATAAACTGCTGTGGACATGGCTTCTGCAAAATAACAATGTTTCTAGGCCTGTGCCCTTTAGCATATATTTTGCTTTGTCAACTAGTGTATGGTTTGCTCGTTCCCTCACACAATTTTGCTCAGGAGTATAGGCAATGGCCAATTGATAGCACTGGGGAACAGTCAATCTGTTGCCAGGGATTTAAGAGTCGATTTCAATTAATTTTGTGCTCCTGATCATGAATATGCCATGCTTATTTTGCAATTGGCTCTAGATTTTGAGATACAGTATGCATATGTCTTTAATATTTCTGAAAAATTAAATTAAACAATGTTAAAAATAGTTAAAAAGATATATATTTTTTTTATTCGGATTAAATTCATAAAATGTTGTAAAAAGACACAGAATAATTACATACATAAGTGTTAGGAAGCTATGAGAACCGTTTTTTGTAAGATTTTCTTTTGTATTCTTGTTGCGGGAAGTCCCTCTGCAGACTCCAATAGTAATCGGCCATCATGTGACGATCCCACCTTCCCTGATATCTATCTTTCATTACCTGAATATCCTGGTGGAACCGTTCACACTGTTCTTCCCTCAAATCTCCTAAGGCTCGATTCAATTAAATGCGAAGTAAATAGTTCCGGGAATGAGCTCCCGAAGCTATTCAATTCATCGCGCTGCTAAGCCCGACTAAGGATTTCTTCTCGCATCCCTCCTGGGATGCGATCAGAAATCCGACAAAGGTCCAGGCGCGATGCTGTTTTCTGCCCTTAGCCCGACGGAAACAGCATCACGCCGGGGAGTTTAGTCGGAGAATGCCCTCATGACTAAACACCCTGTTTAAAGTGCGAGAAAGACCATTCCCCGACCTAACATCGTGCAGAATTTAATAGCTTCGGGAGCTCATTCCCAGCGCTATTCACTTTGCGTTTAATTGAATTGAGCCCCTAGATTGGACTGGATGTGATCTGAATGGCTGTACAAAAAAATTAAAAATGTACTTTAATACTCATGTTGGCACCTACTTTTTTGAAACATTTTAGCACATTGTGGACTAATTCATAATAGTTTTCTGCCTTGGGATTTCCTAAAAATTCTTGAAAGACACACATAACTCAGCCATGCTTCAGATTCGGTTTCAGTCATAGATGTGGTCAAATTTGGATCCTTCACCAGTTTCCGTATTTGTGGGCCAGAAAAAATTCCTGCCTTTAATTTTTCAATACTAAGACATAGAGAAATGTTCGACAAATATACGAGAAACAATTCCCTGACTTGTCCAATACTTTTACAAATTGTTTCATTAAACCCAGTTTGATATGGAGAGGCGACAGTATGATTTTATTTTTCCTGCCAACTAAGGGCTCATGAATGACGTTGGCTTCTCCTACAGTTATAACTTCTCTTGGAGGCCATACGGATTGCTGCCAGTGCTTTTGTTTTGCACGACTATCCCATAAGCATATGTGACAAGGATACTTAGTATATCCACTTTGCTGCCCAATAAGACATTTTTCCATTTTTAAATTGACACAAACAGATACTGATGCTGAGAATAAGCAATTTTTTCTAAGACTAACTTGATTTTTTCATACTGTTCTTTACGTTTTGTTGAATGACCGATAGGAATCAACGCAAATTTATTTCCATTGTGCAGTAATACACATTTTAAGCTCCGTTTAGATCTATCCAAAAAGAGCCGCCATACTTCAAACGGAGAAAATAATAGAATTTTATAATTTTTCATGAATTTGAAAACTGGAGCCAATTCAGCTATAGTGAAGACCTAATGCGAAAATAGGACCTGCGAGTACTCTCACTCCTATATAAAATCCTTGGCAAGAAAAAAATTATATTTTTTTTGTTCCCCAGTGTAGTCATTTCCATGTTTCTTCATGAAGAGTTCCACTTCTCTGTTTAGATATTCTTCACCATTATCAGATCTCAGAGTCTTAAGTTTGTGACCAGTTTCATTCTCTTCAGGTCTGTAATCTTCTTTGCTATATCAGATTTCTCTCTGATGAAGTACACGTGTCATTCTTGTGAAGTCCTCTATGATCGTCACATATCTGTCACAGTAACTGTATCCACTTACTGACTTTACTTCCATTGGACCACATATATCTGTAACTCAAGTGGTGCTGTGAAGTAGCTCTGCTTGCTGACTTTGGAAATGGCTGACTGCTTTGTTTTCCTACTATACAGCTCTCACACACACGTTTCTCTGTGTCACTCACTGACATTCCTGTGACCGTACCGTTGTAATTTCTGAACATCCTCATATCCAAGATGGCAAAATCTTCTATGCCAGAGTTCTAATGACTGTTACTCAGTTGTCATCATTGAGTAACAGTGCTGTGTATCAAGGATGTACAACTGCTGATGCTTTGTGCATGTACAGTAGGTATGACTGTCTCTTTTCTGTTTCTCACAATAAACTTTCTTTTAGCAGAATTAACTCTGTGGCCTCTCTGTTCTAGGACACTAATGCCTATCAGATTTGTTCCATTTTTTGGTACATAAAGCACAACTTGTTTTTTTTTAACTTTTGCTCTAGTCCCAATTTTCAAGCTGGTCTTAAATTGTTCTATCTTTTGTCTTTGTAAGGACTTGATTGCCAATCCCTTTGATTGTGATAGGATCCCAATGCAACTAACTTGGTGAACCATTCCTCATTGCAGCTGAAATGCATTGTTGTAACTGAATCGACAGGGCCTGGAGAAAGCTGGGGGCCGGGTGGCAGCATTGCAGATATGCACTGGCAGCCAGGAAGAAACAGCATTGCTGGTGGCATTTAAAATATGACACCATCTGCGAGTCAATCACAGCTCGCAGAACGGCAGGCCAAAAGTCTAAATGTCACAACTCACGGATGGATAGTGGATGCTAACCCATACTTAGGGATTAATGAGACCCAGTACTGAAGTGCGGAGTCTAACGTGCCAGCGGTATACACCAAGGACCCCCGCAAGGAGGTTTCGACTTAGCAGATCGGACAAACAGGTTGCAGCCATCAGACTTGGTTCCCTTGTACTGGTGCTGGTGTTCTTTGGATTGAGCAGATACAATACAGATGTAAACGTAGTCGATAAGCCGAGTCTGAACCAAATGGGCAAGATGGTACCAAGGAGCAGATGAAAACATGTCATGGAGTATAGTCAAGGTCAAAACCGGAATACAAGTGCAGTGCCAGGGTGAAGACAGAATTAAGTGGCGAACAAACAGAAGTCAGGAACGAGCAGGCGTAATCACTGGGAACACTGGAGTAAGGTTGGGAGACTTTACTATGGCACAGGAGTGCACCCTGAGTCTCTCTTATATAGGGGAAGGTTGAATTGGGTGCTCCTGTGATGTCACTAGGAGGTGTGCTTGGCCCTTTAAATCTTCCTGCAGGTCGGCGCTTGCACCCCTAGGGGGAGTTGTGGCCGCCTGCACTCACAGCCGAATCGACCCGGTGGGGAGACACCGGAAGCAAGACACTTGCAGCTGGGCGCCGGGGACTCCTGTGTTGCCGGACCCGGTAAGTAATGCCCAGTGTCCCACACACTGTTGCACTATATTTGTGAATAGGTATTCCAACGTATCCTTACTCACTTCTAAAGAAGTGTGAATGAAGCCTATCAAAGATTTCTTTTATACACCCAGTCCAGTGTTAGATCTCAGCACCAACTGCTGCAAGACTGGGCATACCCAACTCACTTGAAATGATTCTAATGTACAGTAGATGTATAAAGGTTTCTTTACATGGTCATTATAACACGTAACATACTCAATTATAAATATGGCTGATCTCCCTCATAAAGGTTTCTTTATATTCCCATAGTAGCACATCAATCATTCTGTGGGATCCAATATAAGGCAATTTATTGAAATGTTCACACAATGAAAAACTCAACAAGTCCACAAATAGTCCAATTCATAGCCCCATGCTGCAGGTACAGATCATTTAGCTCATATGTATATGTCCGGGTCAATACAGAGCAATAAATAGTATAAAGGCAAATTGGATCAAGGGTCCTCTGTGGGCTAATCCTCCAGCAACCAACGCGTTTTGATCAGATGCCTTGAAAAAGGTCTTAGTGATTGAAATGCGTTGGTTGCTGTGAAGTGATCAATATGTGCTCTGTGCTGCATAAACCAGAGTGTAGTGTAACAGTGCCCATACTGTCTAACATTGTAAAAAGGCTGAGGTTAGCTAAGTGAGCCTGTGGAGGTGCCAGGGTTAATTAGCAGCATAGATGAGGTTGGGTATGCAGAGGTTGCCCCCAGAGGTGCAGCCTAGAAGTCTGAGGAGATACTGTGACATACACCTGTACCTCTGAGTGTGCTGAATTGTGTGTTCTAAGATCCAGACAATGGAGCCCATTTACCATTAAATATTTGCGGCTTATTTGCCAAAATCACCCGTTTTTCGGGTGGTAACTGCAAATATTTAGTATCACCCCCATGTATGAAGGAGGGTCCGCTTGCAGCCGACAGCCACATAGGTTCCTTGGGGGGGGGGGTGCAATGCTACCAAATTTGCCAACTTCCAAAATGCGATGCATTCCAGAGATTGGCAACGGCAGCTGAAGATGGCGTTAGCCTATTGTGGCCTATGGGCTATGCTTTGCGTAATTAGCCGGCAGAGGGTTCCCCCAGCAATGGCAGCGCAGTAGCCCCGGCAGCACTCTGGGTACACAGCAGAGCCCCTGCATGCGCTGGATGATACATTCCAGCACTATGATCACATCTTGCAATGCAATCATCGGCGCTATTATCATGCCCAGATCACATTGCAAAGGTGATCAGTAATAAATGGGCCCCAATATGTCCCTGTGTGTAGCCAATGAATGTAATGGTTCCGGCGAGGGCATTGTGTATTGCACAGCTGGAGCATTGTGTATTGTACAGCTGGGGCATTGTGTATTGTATAGCTGGGGCATTGTGTATTGTATAGCTGGGGCATTGTGTATTGTATCGCTGGGGCATTGTGTATTGTGTAGCTGGGGCATTGTGTATTGCATAGCTGGGGCATTGTGTACTGTATAGCTAGGACATTGTGTATTGTATAGCTGGGCATTGTGTATTGTATAGCTGGAGCATTGTGGATTGTATAGCAAGGACATTGTGGATTGTGTAGCTGGGGCATTGTGTATTGTATAGCTGGGGCATTGTGTATTGTATAGCTGGGGCATTGTGTATTGTATAGCTGGGCATTGTGTATTGTATAGCTGGGGCATTGTGTATTGTATAGCTAGGACATTGTGTATTGTATAGCTGGGACATTGTGTATTGTATAGCTAGGACATTGTGTATTGTAAATCTGGGGCATTGTGTATTGTATAGCTGGGGCATTGTGTATTGTATAGCTAGGACATTGTGTATTGTATAGCTGGGGCATTGTGGATTGTATAGCTAGGACATTGTGTATTGTATAGCTGGGGCATTGTGTATTGTATAGCTGGGGCATTGTGTATTGTATAGCTGGGGCAGTGTGTATTGTGTAGCTGGGGCACGGTGTATTGTGTAGCTGGGGCACGGTGTATTGTGTAGCTGGGGCACGGTGTATTGTGTAGCTGGGGCACGGTGTATTGTATAGCTGGGGCACGGTGTATTGTATAGCTAGGGCATGGTGTATTGTATAGCTAGGGCATGGTGTATTGTATAGCTGGGGCACTGTGGATTGTATAGCTGGGGCAGTGTGTATTGTGTAGCTGGGGCACGGTGTATTGTGTAGCTGGGGCACGGTGTATTGTATAGCTGGGGCATTGTGTATTGTATAGCTGGGGCATTGTGTATTGTATAGCTGGGGCAGTGTGTATTGTGTAGCTGGGGCACGGTGTATTGTGTAGCTGGGGCACGGTGTATTGTGTAGCTGGGGCACGGTGTATTGTATAGCTGGGGCACTGTGTATTGTATAGCTAGGGCATGGTGTATTGTATAGCTAGGGCACGGTGTATTGTATAGCTGGGGCACTGTGGATTGTATAGCTGGGGCACTGTGGATTGTATAGCTGGGGCAGTGTGTATTGTGTAGCTGGGGCACGGTGTATTGTGTAGCTGGGGCACGGTGTATTGTATAGCTGGGGCATTGTGTATTGTATAGCTGGGGCATTGTGTATTGTATAGCTGGGGCACGGTGTATTGTGTAGCTGGGGCACGGTGTATTGTGTAGCTGGGGCACGGTGTATTGTGTAGCTGGGGCACGGTGTATTGTATAGCTGGGGCACTGTGTATTGTATAGCTAGGGCATGGTGTATTGTATAGCTAGGGCACGGTGTATTGTATAGCTGGGGCACTGTGGATTGTATAGCTGGGGCACTGTGGATTGTATAGCTGGGGCATGGTGTATTGTATAGCTAGGACATTGTGTATTGTATAGCTAGGACATTGTGTATTGTATAGCTGGGGCATTGTGGATTGTATAGCTGGGGCATTGTGGATTGTATAGCTGGGGCATTGTGTATTGTATAGCTAGGACATTGTGTATTGTATAGCTGGGGCATTGTGTACTGTATAGCTAGGGCATTGTGTATTGTATAGCTGGGGCACTGTGTATTGTATAGCTAGGGCATTGTGTATTGTATAGCTGGGGCACTGTGTATTGTATAGCTAGGGCACTATGTATTGTATAGCTGGGGCATTGTGAATTGTATAGCTAGGGCATTGTGTATTGTACTCTGGGTCACCTGAGAGGCTCTGAAGCTGAACACCCCCTGTACCCTTAGGCTACTCTGTGGGGATAAGAAGGGCCTTCCTATTAGCATGAGGAGGTCAGTCACTATCCTTGGCTGAAGGGCTGACACTCTGCCAGGGGTTTGCTGTGGAACCCATTGTGTTGGATTATTGGGACAGGTTATTCATCTGGGACCCTGTATTGCATGAGGACCTTTACATCAGTCTGTGGACATTTGGGTCACCTCAGGGGTCTGTGCCTAGTCCCCCAGCATTATCGGGCTCATCCCTCGACGTATTGAACATGTAAGTGAACCCCTCTTCAATCCATTTCATCTTCAGGATAAACCTCATTTCAAGTTGTTCATACTCTACAGTATGTTAGGGATCTGCAGACCCGGTATCCTCCCTGTATCCTCCCTGTATCCTCTCTTCAGAAGATCGAGGTCTGCGGGTCATACAGTGCCAAGGGATTGATTGGGGAATTCCGGGTAATAGTGTCTGATTATATAGGGGAGAGGCAGGATGGACATACAACACAAGCTCTTGTACATTGGTAATATTACATGTATATCACCGGCGTATTGTCTGTACAGCTTAAGTGCACATTGGTGATATATAAATGTCGCAATACATGATTACAAATGGTTCCTCATACACACAGCCTCAATTCGCCATACAGCGCAAGATACCCAGCATGGCTGAGCTGCACTGAGCGGTGTAGTGTATCGACTTTATCTATAAATTTTATTCGCACCACAGACGCAGCGCGGCACCCCTCACAGGGTCTGATTCACAGATTCCCGGTTATCTGGAATCTGCGCTTGTGCAAGACCCTTTCTACGAGTCTCATGCTGGCGGGTTCGGTCGGTCGTGTCCTCCACGTTTTCCGGGAGTGGCCAGCCCAGGATATGTGTTGATTAACGCAGTGTCCTGGGCTCGTAAGCCAGCCAGTCTAAGTAAGCTGATATTACTCAGATGGTCGAAGGCCCGGCACCATTCACCATCATGACCATCAAACACCGTTGGTCGCGATGGTGATCCCAGCCTGCGACCTCCGTGTCATACACGTCAAATGTCGCACATCACATAGATCAGTGTAAACTTGCTAAGTCATTTTGTTGCTTCCAGTTGTTTTATATGTGAGAATAAGACTCACATTTGAGTGAGAAAAATTGGCGCGGCACAAGGCCTGGCTAGCCGAGAGGCGCTGTTTGGCATGACTGAAGTCACGGTGCATGAGAACACATCTGTACGTGTAGTGTGTGAGTGGCGGGTGTGTGTGTGTGAGTGGCGGGTGTGAGTGGCGGGTGTGTGTGTGTGTGAGTGGCGGGTGTGTGTGAGTGGCGGGTGTGTGTGGAAGGGTCACTGACCTCTTTTGTCAGATACAGGGACCGATGTATGTGATGTAACTATAAACTCCTGCATTTAGGGGGTGATTCAGCAAGGATCTCAATTGCAAAGCTGCACACATAGGGGGTGCACGCAGGCAGCTTTGCAATCACGTCCTTGCTAATATGCAAATGCAGCAGGTGGTGTATGACCCCCTGTATGACACCAAATTGTATGACAACCCCTGTATGACACCCCCTGCTGCATTTGCAATCTCAGCACTGCAACAGAGGCCCTGTTTCAGATCCGGACGCTCTGACAGAGTGCTCGCTCTGAATCAGGGCCGGTCTTTTTTTTTTTTGAACGGCCTCCTGGCCGCTCGCATAGCTGTGGGTGACCATCGGGCTTGCGACGAGACTCTTGTGGTAGGGTCTAGTTGCCGCAAGCCCCAGAGAGATTTCAGCTCTAACAGAGCCGAAATCTCTCCACTGACATCACTTGTGTTGTCAGTGGGGCCGGCCCCAAACGGTAGGCGTTCACATGGGAACGCCTCCGTTTGGGCAGCCACCCCCTGGCCCGCCCACCAAAGCGGGCGTGCTGTCACTCAATATTGACAGCACGCCCCCTTTGGTGCGAGACCCGGAGCGACAGTTTGCCCATCGCAATCCGGGTCTCGCGCATGCGCACGACAGAGCCGGCTCCATCGTGCGCATGTGCTCTGGGCCACCATCGACCAGTTGCGAGCGCTCAGCGCTTACGACCGGGTCTGAATCAGGCCCAGAGTTCGCAGGCTGGGATCACCATCGCAACCATCGGTGGTCGATGGTCATAATGGTGGACCGGGCCACTGGCCAGCTGAATAAGCCTCAGCTTACTCAGGACGGCCGGCTTGTGAGGCCAGGAAGCCGCATCGGTCAATGCAGTCCCTGGCCTTGCCACTCCCGGGTACACCCCCGTTTCCGGGAACGCCGCCCGACACCGCACTACCCCTTAAATGCCTCTGCCTGTCAATCATGCAGAGGCACTGAAGGGGCTGCGTGCAACTACGCAGGACCCATTCTGCACACTCGAAGAATAGGTCCGATAATCGGGAAACTGCGTTCAGTGTTGCAATTGCGTGCACTGCTAAATCAGCAATAATGTCTTATACTGCAGCATAACATCTGCCAATCGCACAACAACTCCCATCATCTCCTCTTCTCCTGTTTCCGCAGCTGTGGGGTCATCTCCGGGACCGGACATATCACCACGCTTTGCTGTAACGGGATGGAAGGTCGCTATGTCAGTGTAGTCCTCCCTGGCGCACAGAAGTACCTGCACATCTGTGAGGTGGAGGTCTATGGAAACGAGCTGGAGTCGCTGCCCAATCACGTCTGCTGGTAGACAACGTCCGTTATACCCTTATATCTTATAGTGTTCCCAGCTGATAAACAGGGACTGGTCATGTGAAATCCGGCCCACATGCTGTCTGTAACATCCACACTGTAAACCATTTGTCAGACAGTTCAGCATTAATAAACGTTTTCCTGTATCATCACTGATGCCTGTCTGACTGACTTATTCATCTGTGGGGTCAGGAAATCTCTAAGCCGTAATAATAATCTTTCTATAGCTCACAAATACACATATGCAGTGCCGACAGCCTCCTCCCAGCACAGGTTCCCTGCAATGGCGTCACTAGGAGGTAAGGGGTGCGGAAACTGGGTGACACCATCCGAGGGCATGCGCGCCTCATCCACACTGTGCTGGGAGAGACTGGGGGCTTCCCAGCAGCTTCCAGAACTCTGGGCAAGCTCCCAGAATGATGAGGACAGTGGCGGGACCACCTAAGCAGCACACATCAGGGGGCGTGGCATCGCTATGCACATGGCCACGTCCCCTGTACGAGGGGTAGAAAAGTGCCGCACTGGTCATCACACCCAGTGACGCCTCTGAGCTTACACACTAACCCTGACTGAGCTTACACCCTAACCCTGACTGAGCTCACACACTGACCCTGACTGAGCTCACACACTGACCCTGACTGAGCTCACACACTGACCCTGACTGAGCTCACACACTGACCCTGACTGAGCTCACACACTGACCCTGACTGAGCTCACACACTGACCCTGACTGAGCTCACACACTGACCCTAACTGAGCTTACACACTGACCCTGACTGAGCTCACACACTGACCCTAACTGAGCTTACACACTAACCCTAACTGAGCGTACACACTGACCCTGACTGAGCTCACACACTAACCCTGACTGAGCTCACACACTAGCGCTGACTGAGCTCACACACTAGCGCTGACTGAGCTCACACACTAACTCTGACTGAGCTTACACACTAACCCTGACTGAGCTCACACTCTAACTCTGACTGAGCTTACACACTAACGCTGACTGAGCTCACACATTAGCTATGACTGAGCTTACACACTAACCCAAACTGTGCTTACACACTAGCGCTGACTGTGCTTACACACTAACCCAAACTGTGCTTACACACTAGCGCTGACTGTGCTTACACACTAACGCTAACTGAGCTTACACATTAACCCTGACTGTGCTTACACACTAACGCTGACTGAGCTTACACACTAACCCAGACTGAGCTTACACACTAACCCAGACTGAGTTAACACACTAACCCTGACTGAGCTTACACACTAACCCTGACTGAGCTTACACACTAACCCTGACTGAGCTTACACACTAACCCTGACTGAGCTCACACACTAACCCAGACTGAGTTAACACACTACCGCTGACTGAGCTAACACACTAACCCTGACTGAGCTTACACACTAACCCTGACTGAGCTTACACACTAGCACTGACTGAGCTCACACACTAACGCTGACTGAGCTCACACACTAACCCTGACTGAGCTCACACATTAACGCTGACTGAGCTCACACTAACGCTGACTGTGCTTACACACTAACCCTGACTGAGCTAACACACTAGCACTGAGTGAGCTTACACACTAACCCTGACTGAGCTTACACCCTAGCGCTGAGTGAGATTACACGCTAGCGCTGACTGAGCTTACACGCTAACGCTGACTGAGCTTACACACTAGCGCTGACTGAGCTTACACACTAACCCTGACTGAGCTTACACACTAACGCTGACTGAGCTTACACACTAGCGCTGACTGAGCTTACACACTAACCCTGACTGAGCTTACACACTAACGCTGACTGAGCTTACACACTAACCCTGACTGTGCTAACACACTAGCGCTGACTGAGCTTACACACCAACCCTGACTGAGGTTACACACCAGCGCTGACTGAGGTTACACACCAGCGCTGACTGAGCTTTACACACTAACCCTGACTGAGCTTACACACTAACCCTGACTGAGCTTACACACTAACCCTGACTGAGCTTACACACTAACCCTGACTGAGCTTACACACTAACGCTGACTGAGCTTACACACTAACGCTGACTGAGCTTACACACTAACGCTGACTGAACTCACACACTAGCGCTGACTGAGCTTACACACTAGCGCTGACTGAGCTTACACACTAACCCTGACTGAGCTCACACACTAACCCTGACTGAGCTTACACACTAACCCTGACTGAGCTTACACACTAACGCTGACTGAGCTTACACACTAACGCTGACTGAGCTTACACACTAACGCTGACTGAACTCACACACTAGCGCTGACTGAGCTTACACACTAGCGCTGACTGAGCTTACACACTAACCCTGACTGAGCTTACACACTAACCCTGACTGAGCTTACACACTAACCCTGACTGAGCTTACACACTAACGCTGACTGAGCTTACACACTAACCCTGACTGAGCTTACACACTAACTCTGTAGATAACGGGCAGGTCTAGCTCAGAGTCGTATTAAGAGCAGTGACGTGCACTGAGTTCAATGGCTGTGGAGGTACACATGTGTGATACCCCTCCAACACAGGTAATGTTAGGTGTGGTGTGTGGTTTAATAGAGCGCTTACCAGCACATGGTCTCCGGTTCTTTTGGAAGTCCCTCAAATAATTCACGTCAGATACAGGCAAATGACTGAACCATAAGGTATGTTTATTCAACAATTGTTTAGATAATGAGATAGCAATCAGGTATAACAATAGCAATATGTCACACATATAACAACAGTAACTGTAGTTCACACACTTTAGGTTGGAATGTTATTAATCGGGAACACTTTGTTCTTGTACTGTGGACAAATGGGTTAGTATTACACCTACACACTACTAACCACAGTGAATATAATAATACCATCAACCGATTATGCATAACAATATTTTAAACTTAGTTAACCAATAGTCCCCAAATGTCTGACCAAAACGCCTTACGTTGGTGCATGTTTGAATAAATGGAGGGCTTAGGGCTATGTCTCTCTGATATCTGAAGATAACTGTAGATGCTACATTGCCGCTGATGCTAGCACTGTCACTGTCACTTGAATGCTAGAAAGCCCGGGCTTGGGAATTCCTTTCGGTAGACTGTAGCTGTCTCTGAAGACAACTGGCTTTGCTTAATATGGATATACTCTTGTGGTTTTATTCACAGTTCTTAGTAGTGGACATTTAACCCTGTGTAATACAGCAAAGGATAAATTTAGTTGATATAGGTAAGATAACGCAGTTCCTTATTAGATGTTAATTAAAAGAAAGAGCTCTGTTTTCTTAACTTCTCATAGGCTGTCATGAAGAAGCACTTTGTACTAGTTTCTGGAGCAGGCACTTCTGACTATCCCGAGGTGTTTTAGACACTAAATGAGTTAACAGGTAATTATCCCTATTGCCTGTCTATATCTGCCTGCAGTTTCTGCCAACTCTGGGCCTGATTCAGAGCCGAACGCTCTGACCAGAGCGCTCGCTCTGAATCAGGGCCCTCCTCCCTAGAAATGGAGCGGTCTCTTGGATGCTCGCATAGCTGTGGGTTACCACCCACAGCTATGCGAGCGTCCATGATGGTCGCGATGGTCAAGACCATCGCGACCATCGGGCTTGCAACGAGACCCTGCGGTAGGGTCTCGGTGACCGCAAGCCCTGGAGTGATTTTTGCTCTATCAGAGCCAAAATCACTCCCACTGACATCACTAGTGATGTCAGTGGGGCCGGACTCAGACGGTAGGCGTTCCCATGGGAACGCCTCCGTCTGGCAGCCACGCCCCGGCACTCCCACCAAAGGGGGCGTGCTGTCACTCACCATCGACAGCATGCCCCCTTTGGTGCGAGACCCCGAGCGACGAATTCCTCGTCGCTCGCCGGTTCTTGTGCATGCGCACGACGGAGCTCCCTCCGTCGTGCGCATGCGCATTCGGCCACCATTGACCCGCTTGCGAGCGTCTTTCGCTCGCGAGCGGGTCTGCATCAGGCCCATTGTGTGGTGAAACAAACTATACATCTGACAGACCTGCTAACTGTAGTCCTGCTATTCAGAGCTTTCAGTACCTGGGACAGCGCTCTCTCCTCCAATCCAGCCCCCGGCTGCCAGTGACTCCGAAGGGGAAGGCTTATGAGCGGTGACGCTGCTTCCCCCCCCCAGCAAGGCCCCGGCCACTACCTGTGTGCTTAGGACTCTGCAGCTCTCCTCACCGCCTGCTCCGGTCCGGGCAGCGGCTTCCCTCAGCGCACCCCGGTAAGTCCAGCCTCTCGCTGGTCCTGACACCTCAGACTCTCCCGGCTGCCCCCGCGGGTGCTCCCTTTATAGCAGCGGTCGTGTTCGGGCTCCTTCCTGCTCACCACTCTCGCCGCTCTCCCCAGCGCTCACCTGACCCTCTATGGGGAGAGTTTTCCCCTATAGCTTCCATAGTCCAGTGACCGCAGACCACTCCAAGTTCCCCTCTATGAGGGTTCTTATATATATATATTATACTGGTAGTCTTTTTAACTATTGAACTGTGTAAATAATATATGAATTGTTTCTAACTCAACATGCAGGCAAATATGTTCTCTTTGTACATAGATGAA
Source organism: Taudactylus pleione (assembly GCA_031769625.1). Classification (NCBI taxonomy): domain Eukaryota; kingdom Metazoa; phylum Chordata; class Amphibia; order Anura; family Myobatrachidae; genus Taudactylus; species Taudactylus pleione. The sequence continues at coordinate 1,429,590 of JAUIMM010000302.1, read as the reverse complement.
TTTAATACATGCATATATTTATAAATGGGACAGTAACCACTTTAGGGTTATCACACTCCTCCCCGCTACAATGATACATGTCCCCATGCATCTGCTTCTCCTGACAAGTTTAAGCAAACTATATTCACAAACATAAACTTTTAGCTACATTTGTAGTAAAAACACCAATTAGTCACAAAAGTTATCAACAATAACAACAACAACAACAACAACAACAACAACAACAACAACAACAATAACAATAACAACAACAACAACAACAACAACAACAATAACAATAACAATAACAATAACAACAACAATAACAATAACAATAACAATAACAACAACAACAACAATAACAACAACAACAACAACAACAACAATAACAATAACAATAACAACAACAACAACAATAACAACAACAATAACAATAACAATAACAACAACAATAACAACAACAACAACAACAACAACAATAACAACAACAATAACAATAACAACAACAACAACAATAACAACAACAACAACAACAACAACAACAACAACAATAACAATAACAATAACAATAACAACAACAATAACAATAACAACAACAATAACAATAACAACAATAACAATAACAATAACAATAACAACAACAATAACAATAACAACAACAATAACAATAACAATAACAACAACAACAACAATAACAACAACAATAACAATAACAACAACAACAACAATAACAACAACAACAACAACAACAACAATAACAATAACAATAACAACAACAACAACAACAACAATAACAATAACAATAACAACAACAATAACAATAACAACAACAATAACAATAACAATAACAACAACAACAACAATAACTTATACAAGTGACAATTTAGTTTGATACTTTTAGGCTGTCGCAGCAGCTACTAGGCCTACTCCATTGCTTGTATCTAATGAGTAGATTTCCCTTTGCGTCTCCTCCCTGACTGCTTGTTTCAGAATTGCGGCTATTTCTTCAGAGCTTACTGCGATGTACTCGCGGTCTGACCGATGCCACTCTGGGGAGAGATCCGTCACTGCTTTATCTGTACTAGGGATATTGGTGGGGATATCAGGTTCGAACTTCAATGTAGCTGGATCTAGGCAATCGGTTTCAGGAGGTTCCGATCCTTTTGCCGCGGCCATGTGATTACCCTTTCAGTGTCTGTTTCTCAGCGGCCTTTGCATTTTCGTGATTAAAGTGATTTACTCGGGAACTGATGTCCTCCGCTCTAGATTCGCTCTCAGGTTCTGGTTCGGGGGAAGGTTGTGGCCTGATTTCGTTCTGCGGATTCTGCAGCACTCTCTCTCTCCCTTTGTTTGTCCGCAACAGATTCGTCTGTTTTGGCCGATAGTTTATTCTCCACCTGGTCATCGAGGTCCCTCTGGTAATTGCGCGGTAAACTTCTGCAATGTAAATGGTGCCAATAACGCTTACGATCTGCGGCACATCTGCTGCCTTGTACTGGAAAACCATCAGGACCGGTGACATTTGCTGCTTGCAGACCTTTCGCTCCTTGGACCACATCAAATTCTAGTAGTAGTAGGGGAAGGCTTATGAGCGGTGACGCTGCTTCTCCCCAGCAAGGCCCCGGCCGCTTCCTGTGTGCTCCGGACTCGGCAGTCTCCTCACTCTGCCTGCGCTCACCTCACCGCCTGCTCCGGCCCCGGCAGCAGCTTCCCTCAGTGCGCTCCGGTAAGCCTCTCACTGGTCCTGACAACCCTGACTCTCCCAACAACCCCCGCGGGAGCTCCTTTTATATCAGCGGTCGTGTGCGGGCTCCTTCCCGCTCACCACTCACGCCGCTCTCCCCAGCGCTCACCTGACCCTCTATGGGGACAGTTTTCCCCTATTGCTGGGCATCATGCAGTATCCTGAGTCACATGCCCCTATAGTTTCCATAGTCCAGTGAGGGCAAACCACTCCAGGTTCTCCTCTATGAGGGGGTTATAAAAATAAATTATATATATATATATATATATATATAAATAAATGTCCTGCGAGACCCGGCACTCACCAGTCCATGAAAGTAACTGGGCTCTGGTGCCCTCCTAGAGGGTATTGCTCCCCCACAAATAATCCACAGTCCACAGAGGCGGCACTCAGAGACTTCAACATATGGTGAACAAAAGACCCACTGCTGGGTAACTTTTTAATGTGACATACAGGTCAACGTTTCGGGGACTGTATCCCCTTTCTCAAAACAACATATATGATACAGTGCAAACAAAACATTTATATAAGTGAATTACTCACCCACATACCCCAAGACAGGCGTGCCAGGCTCCGTCCGCCGTCACACCCGCTCATCCCCGAACTGCAAAACACAGACAATGCCATCTAGTAGCTGTAATAAATAATTTTCTTAGAATATGTTGAAAAAAGGCTATCATGAAAACCTGCACCTGTGGATATTAGTAATGGACTTAAGTAACCAAAATGTTAAATACGGATGGCTATATACTGAAAAGCAGTTTTATAGAATCCAAATGATTTTAATAGCATGTGGATATGAATCACTGTTGATCAATGGAATTTAAGAACTCTTATGTCTTATTATAGGAAATTAATAAGACCCAAATGTTCATTCAGGCCTCTCGGGGACAACGTGTCCAACCGAAAGATCCATTGGGACTCCAATTGTCGGAGATGCTTAGCTCTGTCACCTCCTCTTCGCCCTAAATGACCTATCACCCCTTTAGGGGTCAGCACTCGGTTTCCCTCCCCCTTCTCCCCTAAACCCTCTCTTCTTGTAGACTAACCCTAACCCTCCCCACCTCGCACCCTAACTCTCCCCGTTAGTTCCTAAACCTAAGTCTCCCCTATTCGTTCCTATCCCCAACCCACTCCCCTTAGTGCCTAACCTCTCCCCAGTGGTGCCTGACCCGAACCCTCCCCCTAGAGGTGCCTAATCCTAACCTCCCCCCCAAAAACCTAACACTAACCCGACTAACTGTCCTAAACCTATCACCAATCCTCCCTCCCCCCAGCGGCTAACACTACGGGTGCCCCGGCTTATCTTCATTCGGACACGTGTCCTCCTGGATTCCAGCATCGGGATTAGGATAGGCGTCGGTATTTCGACGCCTGTCTTAACTCCCTTGTTGGGATTCCAGCATCAGCATAGAGGCTCATAAAACCAGTACAGATGGTGTGGTTAGCGTTACTGCCTCACAGCACTGAGGTCGTGGGTTCAATTCCAACCATGGCCCTAACTGTGCGGAGTTTTTATATTCTCCCTGTGCTTGCGTGGGTTTCCTCCGGGTACTCCAGTTTCCTCCCACACTCCATACTATATATACACAAATACCACACACAAAAAAGAACGTGGAATGAGGGCACTCACCAAAAAATAGAAGATCAGCTTATTTTTAATCAGAGCATCAAATTAGTAGTTCATAGGTGCTACAAAATACCGACGTTTCGGTCCAGACAAGGGCCATTCCCAAGGTGCAGCAATCCAAAAATCACCAATACATCCTGGGTCTACTGAAGTCACAGACTAACTAAGCACATCGGATAGTACATAGTGCAGTCTCCCAGGGCCCTGTTATATAGAGAACACACTCATACCTGGTAGGCAATCAGTAATCAAGCAAATAAGTAACCAGCCACTTACCAGTATGTTAATTATCAAAACAACAGCCAAGACCATGAAGTACGGTGGGCGTAAGGAACCAATCAGGTTATCCACCGTCCATCCCGCACAGTGTCAACCCTCCGGCGCAACACACTGACGCACCGTCGCTGGCGCGCTCAGCGTGACACGCTCCAAACGTCCAGCAGTGACGCGCGCTACACCATGTGGTTCGCACACGGCTGCGCGCACACGCCGGACGCGTAACCAAGGCAACAGGGATATTAGGTTTCAAGGTGATAGGCTGGTAGGTGCTAGGGCTGATGAATCATAAATAAACACAAAATATAGCGCATATAAGGTGCGTGTTGTACAAACAGGGACCCTGAGATATACTGCAAGGAAGAATAATGTACATTAGTGTATAAACAATATGTAGTGACCAAAGTCACTAGGCAGCCAATCATAAAAATAACGCTACGCAAGAATAGCAGCAGAAATATAAACATATCACAATAGAAAATATAATAAAAGAAAAAAGAAAAAAAAAAGAAGAAAGAGAAAACTAAATGATAAATGTGTACGATAATGCAGAATAAAGAAACCAATATGCAAAATATGGGAAACATCAGAGAAAACAATTTGTTTGCGCTATATTTTGTGTTTATTTATGATTCATCAGCCCTAGCACCTACCAGCCTATCACCTTGAAACCTAATATCCCTGTTGCCTTGGTTACGCGTCCGGCGTGTGCGCGCAGCCGTGTGCGAACCACATGGTGTAGCACGCGTCACTGCTGGACGTTTGGAGCGTGTCACGCTGAGCGCGCCAGCGCCGGTGCGTCAGTGTGTTGCGCCGGAGGGTTGACACTGTGCGGGATGGACGGTGGATAACCTGATTGGTTCCTTACGCCCTCCGTACTTCATGGTCTTGGCTGTTGTTTTGATAATTAACATGCTGGTAAGTGGCTGGTTACTTATGTGCTTGATTACTGATTGCCTACCAGGTATGAGTGTGTTCTCTATATAACAGGGCCCTGGGAGACTGCACTATGTACTATCCGATGTGCTTAGTTAGTCTGTGACTTCAGTAGACCCAGGATGTATTGGGGATTTTTGGATTGCTGCACCTTGGGAATGGCCCTTGTCTGGACCGAAACGTCGGTATTTTGTAGCACCTATGAACTACTAATTTGATGCTCTGATTAAAAATAAGCTGATCTTCTATTTTTTGGTGAGTGCTCTCATTCCACGTTCTTTTTTGTGTGCGGTATTTGTGTGTATATATATATATATATATATATATATATTAGGGGTGAGCGGGTTCGGATTTCTGAAATCCGAACCCCCCCGAGCCCCCCCGATCCGAGTCCGATCCGAGTCAGGCTCGACTTTTCCCGCCTGACTCGGATCTGACATCGAGGCAAAACGTCATCATCCCGCCTTCCGAGTCTCGCGGGTTTTGGATCCTATATAAGGTACCCGCGTCGGCGCCATTTTCTCACTCGGCTGTGGACAGTGAAGAGGGAGGGTGGGAGTTAGTGCTGTGTAGTGTAGTGTAGTGTAGTGCTGCTGTTGTCCACTACTTCAAAGTCCATAGGGGCTGGCTGTGTTGTGCTGTGCTGCTGTTGTTAATAGGGGCTGTGTCCACTACTTCAAAGTCCATAGGGGCTGGCTGGACTGTGTTGTGCAGTCAGTTCCAAAGTCCTGTGCAGTGTCCCAGTCCTAAAGGGGTGCTGTAGTGTTGTCCAGGGGGTGCTCTGTCCATCAGGGGTGCTCCTCCCAAGTGCTAAAAAAATAATATATTTTCTGTGTTTGTGAATTGTGTGCGCAGTAGCCGCACGTGCATCAACAAAGTAGTGCCAAGCGTGCGCCTGTGTCATAAGTAAAGGGCCGGCTGGCTTGACCGTTAAGGGTGCTGTAACCCCCGAAAGTACACTCCAGTCCAAACCAAAAAAAAAATTATTTTCTGTGTTTGTGAATTGTGTGCGCAGTAGCCGCACGTGCATCAACAAAGTAGTGCCAAGCGTGCGCCTGTGTCATAAGTAAAGGGCCGGCTGGCTTGACCGTTAAGGGTGCTGTAACCCCCGAAAGTACACTCCAGTCCAAACCTAAAAAAAAATTATTTTCTGTGTTTGTGAATTGTGTGCGCAGTAGCCGCACGTGCATCAACAAAGTAGTGCCAAGCGTGCGCCTGTGTCATAAGTAAAGGGCCGGCTGGCTTGACCGTTAAAGGGTGCTGTAACCCCCGAAAGTACACTCCAGTCCAAACCAAAAAAAAATTATTTTCTGTGTTTGTGAATTGTGTGCGCAGTAGCCGCACGTGCATCAACAAAGTAGTGCCAAGCGTGCGCCTGTGTCATAAGTAAAGGGCCGGCTGGCTTGACCGTTAAGGGTGCTGTAACCCCCGAAAGTACACTCCAGTCCAAACCTAAAAAAAAATTATTTTCTGTGTTTGTGAATTGTGTGCGCAGTAGCCGCACGTGCATCAACAAAGTAGTGCCAAGAGTGCCCCTGTGTCATAAGTAAAGGGCCGGCTGGCTTGACCGTTAAAGGGTGCTGTAACCCCCGAAAGTACACTCCAGTCCAAACCAAAAAAAAATTATTTTCTGTGTTTGTGAATTGTGTGCGCAGTAGCCGCACGTGCATCAACAAAGTAGTGCCAAGCGTGCGCCTGTGTCATAAGTAAAGGGCCGGCTGGCTTGACCGTTAAAGGGTGCTGTAACCCCTGAAAGTACACTCCAGTCCAAACCAAAAAAAAATTATTTTCTGTGTTTGTGAATTGTGTGCGCAGTAGCCGCACGTGCATCAACAAAGTAGTGTCAAGCGTTCGCCTGTGTCATAAGTAAAGGGCCGGCTGGCTTGACCGTTAAGGGTGCTGTAACCCCCGAAAGTACACTCCAGTCCAAACCAAAAAAAAAATTATTTTCTGTGTTTGTGAATTGTGTGCGCAGTAGCCGCACGTGCATCAACAAAGTAGTGCCAAGCGTGCGCCTGTGTCATAAGTAAAGGGCCGGCTGGCTTGACCGTTAAGGGTGCTGTAACCCCCGAAAGTACACTCCAGTCCAAACCAAAAAAAAAATTATTTTCTGTGTTTGTGAATTGTGTGCGCAGTAGCCGCACGTGCATCAACAAAGTAGTGCCAAGCGTGCGCCTGTGTCATAAGTAAAGGGCCGGCTGGCTTGACCGTTAAGGGTGCTGTAACCCCCGAAAGTACACTCCAGTCCAAACCTAAAAAAAAATTATTTTCTGTGTTTGTGAATTGTGTGCGCAGTAGCCGCACGTGCATCAACAAAGTAGTGCCAAGCGTGCGCCTGTGTCATAAGTAAAGGGCCGGCTGGCTTGACCGTTAAAGGGTGCTGTAACCCCCGAAAGTACACTCCAGTCCAAACCAAAAAAAAATTATTTTCTGTGTTTGTGAATTGTGTGCGCAGTAGCCGCACGTGCATCAACAAAGTAGTGCCAAGCGTGCGCCTGTGTCATAAGTAAAGGGCCGGCTGGCTTGACCGTTAAGGGTGCTGTAACCCCCGAAAGTACACTCCAGTCCAAACCTAAAAAAAAATTATTTTCTGTGTTTGTGAATTGTGTGCGCAGTAGCCGCACGTGCATCAACAAAGTAGTGCCAAGAGTGCGCCTGTGTCATAAGTAAAGGGCCGGCTGGCTTGACCGTTAAAGGGTGCTGTAACCCCCGAAAGTACACTCCAGTCCAAACCAAAAAAAAATTATTTTCTGTGTTTGTGAATTGTGTGCGCAGTAGCCGCACGTGCATCAACAAAGTAGTGCCAAGCGTGCGCCTGTGTCATAAGTAAAGGGCCGGCTGGCTTGACCGTTAAAGGGTGCTGTAACCCCTGAAAGTACACTCCAGTCCAAACCAAAAAAAAATTATTTTCTGTGTTTGTGAATTGTGTGCGCAGTAGCCGCACGTGCATCAACAAAGTAGTGCCAAGCGTGCGCCTGTGTCATAAGTAAAGGGCCGGCTGGCTTGACCGTTAAAGGGTGCTGTAACCCCTGAAAGTACACTCCAGTCCAAACCAAAAAAAAATTATTTTCTGTGTTTGTGAATTGTGTGCGCAGTAGCCGCACGTGCATCAACAAAGTAGTGCCAAGCGTGCGCCTGTGTCATAAGTAAAGGGCCGGCTGGCTTGACCGTTAAGGGTGCTGTAACTCCCGAAAGTACACTCCAGTCCAAACCAAAAAAAAAATTATTTTCTGTGTTTGTGAATTGTGTGCGCAGTAGCCGCACGTGCATCAACAAAGTAGTGCCAAGCGTGCGCCTGTGTCATAAGTAAAGGGCCGGCTAGCTTGACCGTTAAGGGTGCTGTAACCCCCGAAAGTACACTCCAGTCCAAACCAAAAAAAAAATTATTTTCTGTGTTTGTGAATTGTGTGCGCAGTAGCCGCACGTGCATCAACAAAGTAGTGCCAAGCGTGCGCCTGTGTCATAAGTAAAGGGCCGGCTGGCTTGACCGTTAAGGGTGCTGTAACCCCCGAAAGTACACTCCAGTCCAAACCTAAAAAAAAATTATTTTCTGTGTTTGTGAATTGTGTGCGCAGTAGCCGCACGTGCATCAACAAAGTAGTGCCAAGCGTGCGCCTGTGTCATAAGTAAAGGGCCGGCTGGCTTGACCGTTAAAGGGTGCTGTAACCCCCGAAAGTACACTCCAGTCCAAACCAAAAAAAAATTATTTTCTGTGTTTGTGAATTGTGTGCGCAGTAGCCGCACGTGCATCAACAAAGTAGTGCCAAGCGTGCGCCTGTGTCATAAGTAAAGGGCCGGCTGGCTTGACCGTTAAAGGGTGCTGTAACCCCCAAAGTACACTCCAGTCCAAACCAAAAAAAAATTATTTTCTGTGTTTGTGAATTGTGTGCGCAGTAGCCGCACGTGCATCAACAAAGTAGTGCCAAGAGTGCGCCTGTGTCATAAGTAAAGGGCCGGCTGGCTTGACCGTTAAAGGGTGCTGTAACCCACAAAGTACACTCCAGTCCGAACCAAAAAAAAATTTATTTTCTGTGTTTAGCCGCACGTATATATCAAATCGATATAACATAAATGGAGGACCAAACTTTCTCCGATAAAAATAAAATAGAGAAAGATCAAGAACCACTTCCTCCTAGTGCTGAAGCTGCTGCCACTAGTCATGACATAGACGATAACATGCCATCAACGTCGTCTGCCAAGGCCGATGCCCAATGTCATAGTAGAGGGCACATACAATCCCAAATGGCAAAGTTCAGGAAAATGACCTTGAAAAAGACATTTAAATCAGCTGAAGAGAAACGTAAACTTGCCAATATGCCATTTACGACACGGAGTGGCAAGGAACGGCTAAGGTCGATCCCTAGTATGTTCATGACTAGTGGTTCAGCTTCACATGACGATGGAAGCACTCCTCCCACTAAAAAAATCAAAAGAGTTAAGCTGGCAAAAGCACAGCGAAGAACTGTGCTTTCTAAGAAGATATCACAAATCCCCAAAGAGAGTCCAAGTGTGGTGGTGGTTGCGATCCCTGACCTTCCCAGCACTGGACGGGCAGAGGTGGCTCTTTCCACCATTTGCACGCCCCCTGTAAGTGCTGAAAGGAGCACCCACAGTCCACTTGCTGATATGCAAATTGAAGATGTCACTGTTGAAGTACAACAGGATGAGGATACTGGTGTAGCTGGCGCTGAGGAGGAAGTTGGCGAGGAGGATTCTGATGGTGATGTGGTTTGTTTAAATCAGGCTCCGGGGGAGACAGTTGTTGTCCGTGGGATGAAAAAGCCCATCACGGTCATGCCTGGGCAGAAGACCAAACATTCCACCTCTTTGGTCTGGCAATATTTCTATCCAAATCCGGACAACAACTGTCTTGCCATATGTACCATATGTAAAGGTGAAATAAGTAGGGGTAGGGACGTCAACCACCTAGGAACATCCTCCCTTATACGGCACCTGCAGCGCGTTCATAAAAAGTTACTGTCAAGTTCAGAAACTTTGGCTCAGACCGTAAGCAGTCCAGGGACACCTAAATCCCGTTGTCCTGTTGTATCCAAGCGCCTGCAAACCACACCGTCAACTCCCTCCTCGTCAATTTCCTCCTTAGTCAGGATCGGAAGTAGTCCTGCAGGCCATATCACTGGCATGACTGACTCTCCTATCCGGGATTCCTCCGGAGGATCCTGCATTGCTACGCCTACTGCTGCCGCTGCTGCTGTTGCTGCTGCTGCTGGGAGTCGTTCATCATCCCAGAGAGGAAGTAGGAACACCACTACTTTTACTAAACAATTGACCCTCCAACAGTCCTTAGCGAGGAGGATGAAGTACGACAGCAGTCATCCTGAAGCAAAACGTATAACTGAGGCCTTGACTGCTATGTTGGTGTTAGACGTGCGTCCGGTATCCGCCATTAGTGCAGTGGGATTTAGACAATTGATGGAGGTAGTGTGTCCCCGGTTCCAAATCCCGTCTAGATTCCACTTCACTAGGCAGGCGATACCGAGACTGTACAGAAACGTCAGAAAAAGTGTCCTCAGTGTCCTGAAAAATGCCGTTGTACACAATGTCCACTTAACCACGGACATGTGGACAAGTGGAACAGGGCAGACTAAGGACTATATGACTGTGACAGCCCACTGGGTAGATGTATCACCTTACGCAGCAACAGCAGCAGCGTCACCAGTAGCAGCATCTCAGAAACGCCAGCTCGTTACAAGGCAGGCTACGCTGTGTATCACCGGTTTCAGTAAGAGGCACACCGCCGACAACCTCTTAGAGAAACTGAGGGAAATCATCGCCCAGTGGCTTACCCCACTTAGACTCTCCTGGGGATTTGTGATATCTGACAACGCCACCAATATTGTGCGGGCATTACATCTGGGCAAATTCCAGCACGTCCCATGTTTTGCTCACACAATAAACTTGGTGGTGCAGAATTTTCTGAAAAGCGACAGGGGCGTGCAGGAGACGCTTTGGGTGGCCCGAAAAATTTCTGGCCACTTTCGCCATTCAGCGACTGCGTGCCGAAGACTGGAGCGCCAGCAAACACTCTTGAACCTGCCCCACCATCACCTGAAGCAAGAGGTTGTGACGCGGTGGAACTCAACCCTCTATATGCTTCAGAGGATGGAGGAGCAGCAAAAGGCCATACAAGCCTATACATCCACCTATGACATAGGCAAAGGAGGGGGTATGCACCTGACTCAAGCGCAGTGGAGAATGATTTCCGTGTTGTGCAAGGTTCTTCAGCCCTTCGAACTTGCCACACGTGAAGTCAGTTCAGACACTGCCAGCTTGAGTCAGGTCATTCCCCTCATCAGGCTTTTGCAGAAGCAGCTGGAGAAAGTGAAGGAGGAGCTAAGACGGAGCGATTCCGCTCGGCATGTGGGACTTGTGGATGAAGCCCTTCATTCGCTTTGCCAGGATTCCAGGGTGGTCAATCTGTTGAAATCAGACCACTACATTTTGGCCACCGTGCTCGATCCTAGGTTTAAAGCCTATGTGGTGTCTCTCTTTCCGGCCGACACAAGCCTGCAGAGGTGCAAAGACCTGCTGGTGAACACACTGTCAGCTGAAGCGGAACGTGACACGTCAACGGCTCCTTCTTCATTTTCTCCCGCAACTGGGGCTGCCAGGAAAAAACTTAGGTATCCTAAGCAACCCGCTGGCGGTGATGCAGGGCAGGCAGGACCAAGTTTGGACATCTGGTCCGGACTGAAGGACCTGGCAACAATTTCTGACATGTCTACTGTCACTGCATATGATACTGTCACCATTGACAGAATGGTGGAGGATTACATCGGTGACAGCATCCAAGTAGGCATGTCAGACAGTCCATACCTGTACTGGCAGGAAAAAGAGGCAATTTGGAGGCCCCTGTACAAACTGGCTCTATTTTACCTGAGTTGCCCCCCCTCCAGTGTGTACTCCGAAAGAGTGTTTAGTGCAGCCGGGAACCTTGTCAGCGAAAGGCGTAGGAGGTTGCTTCCACAGAATGTGGAGAAGATGATGTTCATCAAAATGAATTATCAGCTCTTCCAGGGAGACCAGCCTCCAGAAGGTACAGAGGGACCTGTGGTGGTGGATTCAAGTGGGGACGAGTTAATACTTTGTGAGGATGAGGATGTACACACTGAAGAGGGTGAGGAATCGGTGGATGAGGAGGATGAGGATGACATCTTGCCTCCGTAGAGCCAGTTTGTGCAGGGACACATTAATTGCCAGCTTGTTTTGTGGGGGCCCAAACGAACCAATCATTTCAGCCACAGTTGTGTGGCAGACCCTGGCGCTGAAATGATTGATTTGTTAAAGTGTGCATGTCCTGTTTATACAACATAAGGGTGGGTGGGAGGGCCCAAGGACAATTCCATCTTGCACCTCTTTTTTTCTTTGCATTATGTACAGTTTGGGGCCTAGTTTTTCTAACTGCCATCCTGCCTGCCACTGCAGTGTCACTCCTAGATGGGTCACGTGTTTGTGCCGCCCACTCGTGTCGCTTAGCATAGTCATCCAGCTACCTCGGTGCAACCTTTTGGACATAAAAACACTATTGTGAGGTGTGAGGTGTTCAGAATAGACTGGAAATGAGTGGAAATTAAGGTTATTGAGGTTAATAATAGCATAGGAGCAGAAAAACCTACAAATTCTGTGATTTTAGCTGTTTTTATGCTTTTTTTCAAAAAAATACAGATCCAAAACACAAAACCCAGAACCCAAAACACGGAAGGGTGGTTTTGGCAAAACCAATCCAGATCCAAAACACGAAGAAAGATCCAGATCCAAAACCAAAACACAAAACACGAAAAGTGGCCGGTGCACACCCCTAATATATATATATATACACACACACACACACACACTGTAGTTTTGGTGAGTGTCCTCACTCCACGTTCTTTTTTGTGTGTGGTATTTGTATATATTATTGAACTGGCCTTTTGACCTGAGGAGGAGCACCCCCATACACTATTTTCACTTGATGAGGATGTGAGTGCAGAGATGAACTGTTCATATATACATATATATAATTAGTGTGTGTATGTGTACAAGTATTGATGAATATAATTAACCCACTAAATATATTGTAAAGATATTAGAAAAATTCAAACAAACACAAACCATGTATTGATGAGGATGTTATTGTGAACCTAAACCACTGCCGACGTTTCATCTCTTAATCAGAATTCTTTCAATTTATCATTTACTCATCGATACAGTTCTAACCACATAGACTTTCTGGATATAACCCTTGAAATCAGGGACGATGCTATTCATTCCTCAAACTACATGAAATCAGTCAGTACTCCATCTTATTACACTATAAGAGGGCTCATTACCACCCTTGGAAGATGAATATCCCCAAAGGTCACTTAATGAGACTGCGGAGGAATTGTTCTTCTCTAGAAACTTTCCGCACACAAGCAACAAGTGATATTTTAGTCTCGTTTAGAAAAAGAGGTTATCCAAAATATATTTTACATAAAGCTCTCGATGAGGTTTCACTCATGGAGAGATCCAGCCTATAAGAGAATAAAAAGAAGGACCTCTATACGACCAGCTGAAAATACAATCAATAGATGGATTTCATTTATATGTAAATATAATTCCCCTCATAAAGAAATTAGAGATATTATTCACAAAAATGACCTTATTGTACAACAGGATAACATCCTGAGCGATATCCTACCCCCCAAACCCACAATCATTACGGGAAGATCAAATCATTGGATCTATCCTACTGTTAGTATTGTCTGTATGTGTTATCATCCTTGTGTATGCTTTGTCACCAGCAGGGGTCACTAGTCCCGTCAGAGATGTACTGCAGTGCTGGTCCCTGCCAGAGGTGGTGCTCTATGGACATTTCTTGATCAAGTTTCCTGTTGAATTACTGCTAATTAGTATCATGAGCTACACGTGTTTGCTAGGGTTATAGGCTGCTTGGAGCCAGCTGGTCATTGTTTTGTTATCCTTGCATTTAATTTGTTCTTTGTTTCAGTTCTGCCTGTCTAATGGTACATTCACACGTAACGATTTTGTAACCAACGATTTTCTGTGTAATGAATGATTTTTTGAACGATGAACGAATAATGGCCCTGATTCAGAGACGGGCGCTCTGAAAGAGCGCTCGCTCTGAATCTGGGCGTTTTTTTTTTGTGCGGCCTCCTGGCCGCTCGCATAGCTGTGGGTGACCACCCACAGCTATAGCGAGCGGCCAGGATGATGGTTGCGATGGTCAAGACCATCACGACCATCGGGCTTGCGACGAGACCCTTGTGGTAGGGTCTCGTGGCCGCAAACCCAGAGAGCTTCTGGCTCTAATAGAGCCGGAAGCTCTCCCACTGACATCACTTGTGATGTCAGTGGGGCCGCCCCCAAACGGCAAGCGTTCCTTTGGGAACACCTCCGTTTGGCCAGCCACCCCCCCCTGCCCGCCTACCAAATGGGGCAAGCTGTCAATCACCATCGACAGCTCGCCCCCTTTGGTGTGATACCCGGAGCGACGGAGCACCCGTCGCTAGCCGGGTCTCGCGCATGCGCACGACGGAGCTGGCTCCGTCGTGCGAATGCCCAGTGGGCATACATCGACCCGGTTGCGAGCGTTCAGCGCTTGCGACCGAGTCTGAATCAGGCCCAATGTTCCTTCCCTTAATGAAAATCGTCATGTTGGACAGTCTGAAATGGACGATGAACGGTAACTACAAACGGGAGTGCGCATTTGTGATTATTGTTCATCGTTATAACTCATAAACTGAACAAGTTTTTTGAACGATTTAACGATAACGACGTCGTTATCGACAAATCATTCAAAAACTCGTTACGTGTGTATGCACCTTAAGCCATTGGAATCTCCCTGTCTGCAAAATGAAGGTATCCCTGCAAGTTCTATGTGTTTCCAGCATGTGGATGTCTCTGGACTTTTTTGCAAATATGAACCATTACATTAGTCAAGATTTAGGAACCTGTATCTACTTACCAGTTTGCTGTCTAGCATTTTTAAGAAAGTGGTGAAGAATAGCAATAGCAATTTGCAATCGATTGTGTACAAAAATCTTTTCCTTTTTCAACCGATTGTGGCAATTCTGCAATCGATTGAATAGGGGAAAGATTTTTATACACAATCGATTGCAAATTGCACAATTGCTGCAATCAATTGCTGATGTATGGGGACCTTTAGTCATGTTTGTATTTCAAGTTCATCTGCATTAATTACCCTGACATCATTTTCCAAACCTTAGTAAACATTTTGTGTTTAACTATTATTTTCTGACCTTGTGATTCTGCAGTACTCCAGGGGTTCTCATGACCCTTATGACCTCATTCAGAGACGGTCATTACGGTCGTACGCCACCGATGTTCGCTAAACTGCGCATGCGTAAAGTTCGCAATGCGCGTGCGCAAACTAGCCGCTACGATCAGAAATTTCTCTCTCCTTGAACACAGCCAGGTCGGTAGTTTGAGTGACAGATGGAGGCGTTTGTGGGTGGTAACAGGGGAAGGTGCTTGAAAACGGGGGAGTGGAGATCCGAACGCAGGCGTGCCTAATTATCCAAACGGCGTTTTATGGGAGTGCATAATTAACAAAGTAGCGTCATGGCACACGTGACATGGGAGGTTTTTACACTGACATGATCGTAGAGCTTAAGAGAGGGTATGGTCAGCCTTAAGCTCTACGACCAGTTCCGATGGTTCCCGATGGTCTCGATTAATCCTTATATGCCCGGAGATGACGTGTAATGCGTACGAGAAGGGGGCGTATTTTTTTGTCTTCCGGCCTCTTCCTCCCCTAGGTCGGCCAGCTAACGATCCGAACTTAGGGACGCAACTTGCGAGGGAATCATTTGCATATCCAGCCCCTTTTCCTGTGCGGCCGCAACGACCGACTCTGAATGAGGTCCTTAGCTCCAAGTCATCTTACATTATGCAAAGATTTAACTTCTGTCAATTTACAGTGGTTACCATATAGACCTCCTGGCGTTCACCATTGTGGGAAGACCAGATACACAATGTGCTCTTTTACACCTAAGAAAACCACAACAATATATACAAATGACAAGGATCTCTATACAATAACACATTTTATATATTGTGATTCAACGTATGTCATTTATTTGATCACTTGTGGATGTGGCCTCTGTTATGTGGGTCGCACCGCAAGACCTCTTAAGAGATGATTCATGGAACATCGTCATAATATCCTTAATAAGGTTACCACACATAGGGCCTGATTCAGAGCCGCTTGTAAGCGGCAGTACGCTCGTTCCGTGTGATGTTCGCCCATCTGCTCATGCGTACGGTTTTTAATACGCATGCGCGAACCAGTCAGTGCGGCCGAAAATCGTTTGTTCGCTATATAGCGAATGCCTGCTATTTTGAGTGACAGGATGAGGCGTTAGTGGGTGGTAACAGGGGAAGGTGCTTGAAAACGGGGAGTGGAAATCAGAACGCAGGCGTGCTTAAAGGTCAAAGCGGGCGTTTTATGGGTGTGCATAATTAATACAGCAGCGTCATTGCCCACGTCACCTGGTTGTTTTAAAGTCAGAACTGCTCGCAATATAGTTGTAGGAAAAACCAACCACAAGAATAGCGAGCAGTTCATACGCTGTTCGATGTACTCGATTAATCTAATATATAGCGGACATGGTGTATGATGCGAGCGGCCAGGGGGCGTATTTTTCACATAAACGTCCGCATGTTTTGTTCGCTCGTTCAGACATGGAGGCAGCAACAGACCGCAAGGAGCGAACGGTTCATTTGAATAGCCACCCCCTTTTCCTGAACGAGCGAGCGCTAATTGCGTCCGGCTCTGAATCAGGCCCATAGGGCCATATTCAATTAGGCTGCGAATAGCCGTTATCGGCGATACTTTATTGCCGATGACATAATTTTTATATTTCTCACTTATCCCCGTATTCAAGTTTCCCGACTTTTCGCCGGTGTGAAAGGTCAATGCATCAGACCCTGCGAAAAAGTATCACCTATCAATAGGTGGCGAAAAAAAGTGGAGAATTGGGGTTTTGGGGTACAAACTTCCAAAAATCACCCTGCACCCCTTGGACAGTCCTCCAAAGGTATTCTGTGTCCAAATGTATTTAAAAAGTACCACAGGAGACCCCAATAAAGGTACTTTCATTTTGGGGGTGAACAATTAAAAGTAGGGGGACAAACTTCTAAATTAGCTAAATAGACTCGGGGGACCCCAAGTATACGCCAGGTGTTTTTTTGATTGCAGGTGGTTGCAGCAGGTGGATTTTTCACGATTTTTCAAAGGTCACATTAGCCACTTTTAAATATGCTTGAACCCCTTTTCATGTACCCCAAATTTGATAGAACTACTTTTTTTGCCAAAAATAAGTCGTTCTAAATGCTATTCTTCACCACTTTCTTAAAAATGCAATATAGCAGCTATTGAGACCATTTAAAGACCCCACAAACCTTTAGTAGGGCAATTCGGGGGTACCCATAGTGAACCCCCATGTCAGACCATCTTTTGGGAGGTGTCAGGCTGATTTCCCCAAAAATGACAGAACTTTACGCAGATTTCCCTTTCGCTGGGTCCTGTTTTCACCAAATTGAAATTGAATACGGGGAATCACGGGGATGAGCGCGATACTTTTTCGACCTGGAATCTAGTGATGACGGCGAAGTCTGGCAACGGACTTTTCGCTCCAGATTGAATATGCCCCATAGACTTTCATTAGGGACCATTTTTGCTGGATTTGGTTTTGGCTATGGATGTGCAGGCTCGGATAGGTTCGAGTATGCACGTTGAGTTCTGATTTTTCCCTCCAAAAAAACGGAACTCAAAAAGAAACTAAACGTCATCTTACATGGACGAACATCATGTTTAGCCTCTTTCTGAGTTCCGTTTTTTTGGAGGGAAAAATCAGAACTCAACGTGCAAACTCGAACCTATCCAAGCCTGCACATCCCTAGTTTTGACTCTGATTCATCGTCCGGATTTGGATTTGCCAAACCTGCTGTGACTGCCTTTTGGATTTGGATTTTTTACAAAAATTTACAAAAAAAGATAAAATCACACAACTTTTTTTTTTTGTTCCTAGAGTATTATTAACCTCAATAACATTAAGTTAGTCAATTTAGACCACCTCACAGCATACAATATTGTTTCCACCATTATTGGCCAAAGGCTGCAGTGAGCTGGCTGGTTACTAAGCAACAGAGCAGCGGCACAGACACCACAGTATAAAGCACATCTATGACACATTGCTACACAGCTGTGGCAGAAATGAAAGGTAGTGCAAGATGGAATTGTCCTTGGGCTCTCCCACCCACCCTTATGTTGGATATTAAAAAGGACATGCACACTTTAACTAACCAAGCATTTCAGCGACAAGGGCTGCCACTTTTGTGGTTAAAGTGCTTGGTTTGTTTTGGTAGCTTGCTTTGTGGGGGCCCAATTGGCTTAAGGCAACAGCTCTACAGTGGAAAAATGTTACCGTCTTTGCCATCCTCACTCTCATCAGTATGTACATCATCCTCACACAATATTAATTCATCCCTGCTGGAATCCACCATTACAGAAGACTCTGTACTGTGACGTAGTTGCCGGGAAAGGTCTTCACCGTGGAATTTCCAGTTCATTTTGATGAACATCATCTTTTCCAAATTTTGAGGAAGTAGCCTCCTACGCCGCTCACTCACAAGGTTCCCAGCTGTGCTGAAAACTCTCTCCGAGTACACACTGGAGGGAGGGCAGCTTAAGTAATGCAAAGCTAGTTCATACAAGGGCCATAAAAATTGCCTTTTTTTTTCCTTCCAGTACTCGAAGGGACTCTGTCTATTTGTACGTTGTCATGAAAATAATCCTCCACCATTCTTTTTATCAGATGGAGTTATGGTAGAGGTGTCACTAATGTTGGCCAATTCTTTTAGACCTGACCAGGTGTCAAAATGTTGGGTTGACTTATCTGCATCACCACTGGGTCTTTTGGGAAAGCTGATTTTTCTTTTCTGGCTGCTGCTGAAGAAACTGAAGGAGGAGACGTTGTAGTACTTGTGACACTTGCCAACTTGCTCACCAGTAGCTCTTTGCATCTTTTAAGATCTTGGTCAGTTGAAAAAAAGACACAGCACACGACTTAACCCTAGGATCAAGCACGGTTGCTAAAATGTAGTGATCAGATTTTAAGACCATGGCTACCCATGGATCCTGGTGAAGCGAATAAAGGACTTGATCTACAAGTCCGACATACTTTGTGGATTCACTTTGTTTAATCTCCTCCTTCAATTTTCCAAAAGCTTAATTAGAGGAATCACCTTACTCAAGCTAGCAGTGTCAGCACTCACTTCACATGCAGCTACTTCAAATGGTTGGAGCACCTTGCACAAGACAGAAAGTACTCTCCACTGTGCTGGGCTAAGGTATATTCCCCCTCCTCTCCCAATGTCATGGCGTGCTGCATAGCTATGGATGGCTTTTTGCTGTTCCTCCATCTGCTGAAGAATATAAAGGGTGGAGTACCACTTCTTGCTTCAGATGATGGCAGGGCAAATTAAACTGTTCTTGCAGGTGCTGCAATCTCCTGCATTATGTCACTGAATGCAGAAAATGTCCCGAAATTTTTCGGCCCACAGACAGCATCTCCCGCACGCCCCTGTAATTTTTTAAAAAACCCTGCACCACTAAACATAGAAACATAGAATTTGACGGCAGATAAGAACCACTTGGCCCATCTAGTCTACCCCATTTTAAACATATTGTTACCTCAACCCTTATTGATCCTTACTTCTTCTGAAGGATATCCTTATGTCTATCCCATGCATGTTTACATTGCTCTACTGTCTTAGGCCCTCATTCAGAGCCGCTCGTAAGCGGCCGTTCGCTCGTTCCGAGCGATGTTCGCACATCTGCGCATGCGTACGGTTTGTAATACGCATGTGCGAACCAGTCAGTGCGGCCGAAAATTGTTTGTTCGCTAAATAGCGAGTGCCTGCTAATTTGAGTGACAGGAGGAGGCGTATGTGGGTGGTAACAGGGGAAGGTGCATGAAAACGGGGAGTGGAGATCAGAACGCAGGCGTGCTTAAAGGTCAAAACGGGCGTTTTATGGGTGTGCATAATTAAAACTGGAGCGTCATTGACCACGTCACTTGTTTTTTTTTTACTCAGAACTGCTCGCAAAATAGCGGTTGAAAAAACCAACCACAAGAATAGCGAGCAGTTCATACACTGTACGATGTACTCGATTAATCAAATAAATAGCGGACATGACGTATGGTGCGAGCGGCAAGGGGGCGTTTTTGTCAAAATTACAACCGCAAGTTTTGCTTGCTCGTTCAGGCTTAGAGGCGTGAACAGACCGCAATGAGCGAACGGATCATTTGAATAGCCACCCCTTGTTTTTGAACGAACGACCGCAAATAGCGAGCGGCTCTGAATGAGGGCCTTAGCCTCTACCACCTCTGATGGAAGGCTATTCCACTTATCCACTACCCTTTCTGTGATGTCATTTTTCCACAACTTTCCCCTGAACCTACCACCCCCCCAGTGTCAGAACATTGTTCTAATACTTCTCTTTGAAGAATGTCTCCTTCCTTTACCTTGTTAAAAAAAAACCTGTATATATTTGAATGTTTCTATCATGTCCCCCCTTTCCCTTCTCTGCTCCAAACTATACATATTAAGATCTTTTAGTCTTTCCTGGTACGTTTTGTGGTGTAGACATCGCACCATTTTAATTGCCCTTCTTTGAACAGTCTCTAATGTATTAATATCCTTCTGGAGATATGGCCTCCAGAACTAAACACAGTGGGCCTGATTCAGAGCCGCTCGCTCTGACAGAGCGCTCGCTCTGAATCAGGACCGGTCTTTTTTTTTTATTTATTTTAGAACGGCCTCCTGGCCGCTCACATAGCTGTGGGTGACCACACACAGCTATAGCGAGCAGCCATGATGATGGTCGCGATGGTCAAGACCATCACGACCATCAGGCTTGCGACGAGACCCTTGTGGTAGGGTCTCGTGGCCGCAAGCCCCAGAGAGATTTCGGCTCTAACAGAGCCGGAATCTCTCCACTGACATCACTTGTGATGTCAGTGGGGCCGGCCCCAAACAGCAGGCGTTCTCATGGGAAAGCCTCGGTTTGGGCAGCCACCCCCCCCCCCCCCGGCCTGCCCACCAAAGGGGACATGCTGTCACTCAACATCGACAGCACGCCCCCTTTGGTGCGAGACCCAGAGCGACTGATTGCCTGCCACTATCCGTGTCTCGCGCATGCGCAAGACGGAGCCGGCTCCGTCGTGCGCATGCGCTCTGGGCCACCATCGACCCGGTTGGGAGCGCTCAGCGCTTGCGACCGGGTCTGAATCAGGCCCACTATTCGAGATGAGGACGTACCAATGACCTATACAGTGGTATTATCACTTCTTTCTTTCTGCTACTGATTCCTCTCCCTATGTACCAAGCATCTGACTTGCCTTCCTCATTACTTTGTTACAATGTTTGCTTGCCTTTAAGTCACCTGAAATAGTGACTCCTAGATCCCTTTCCTCCTCAGTACTTCCAGTATAGTGCCATTAATACTATATTTAGCCTTTGGACTTTTGAGACCCAAGTACATGATCTTGCATTTTTTGGCATTAAACTGTAGTTGCCACATTCTTGACCATTCCTCTAGTCTACCTAGATCATCAATCATTTGTCAATCATAGATCATCATTATGGGAGTGTCATGGGAGTGTCATGGGAGTGTCATGGGAGTGTCATGGGAGTGTCATGGGAGTGTCATGGCAGTGTCGTGAACTTGTTATGTGAGTGTTATGTTTCTGGCAAACTTGCAGCTCAGGAGTTTGAGTGTTTGAAACTTCATTTGCTCTGCGAGTTTGCTCCAATCTCACCCGAGATTGTAATCTCGATTCTTAGTAAATTTGCAAGTTGCATCTTTTTCATGAAAAGTACTTCCAAGTTTGGCCGATGGTGAGTTGATTCGAGTTTACGACCTCACCCGAGTGAGAAGAGAGAACTCTTTCCTAAACTCACCAGAGTTTGTCTTTAGTAAATGTGTGAGATGAAAAACATGGCTAAACTCACCCGAGATTATCATCTCAGCCAAACTCGAATCTTAGTAAATGTAGCCCCTGGTATCATTCATTTTGCAATTTTATTGACAATCATTGACCCAGAGAGACAGATTATTTCTTAATTTTGACTTTTTTTTTACATATATTGTTCAATATGTGAGTCAGGGATCTATTTATCAAGCAGTGAAAAGTGTGTAGAATTGGACCAGTGGAGAAGTTTCCCATAGCAACCAATCGGCTTTGAAGTAGCATTTATCAAGTACAGTCTATAAAATAATAGGATGGAGCTGATTGGTTGCTATGGGCAACTTCTCCACTGGTCACTTTTCCACGCTTTTCCCTGCTTGATAAATAGACCCCTCAGTGTCTTCTCTTTAATGAGTGTCCTCTGTCCTCTGACGATCTTTGGCCCTCATTCAGAGCCGTACGCTCTGAGCAGAGCGTACGGTCTGAATGAGGGCCGGGCTCCATTTTCATGGAGCGTCCTCCTGGACGCTCGTATAGCTGTGGGTCACCACCCACAGGCTATACGAGCGTGCATTTTGATGGCCGCGATGGTCGTGACCATCGCGACCATCGAAATTGCGAGCCGGAGCCTGCGGTTGAGGTTTTCAACCGCAAGCTCCGGAGTGATTTTGGCTCTATCAGAGCCAAAATCACTCCCACTGACATCACTAGTGATGTCAGTGGGCCGGCTTCTGACGGGAGGCGTTCCCGTGGGAACGCCCCCGTCAGGGAGGCACGCCCCCGGCACGCCCACCAAAGGGGGCGTGCTGTCAATCAACATAGACAGCACGCCCTCTTTGATCGGACACAACGAGCGAAGGAAAGTCCTTCATAGGGTACCCTATGCAATTTTTTCCCCCTATATTTAAAACCAGGACTGGCCCTGCAGCCTGGTGCTGGTTCTTAAATTACGGTGGAACTCTACTCATTTTGTTGCCAGTAATTGTAGGAACCAGGACTGACTTATTTTACAGGTTCAATACACAAGCAGCCTTCACATATTTCACTGATATGTGCTGGTTGCTTGCTCGGGTGAGTTTTGCAGAGAGAAAACTCTGCAATCTCGCGTAAGTAATCTTATCTAAACTCTCATCTAAACTCTCCACCACCGAAAAACTCACTTTCAGCTAAACTCACTTCTTAGTAAATTTGCGAGTTTTAAAAGGGAAAACACTCCCGAGTTTTGGTGAAGTAAAGTGAGTTTAAAGACGAAAAAACTTGACCAAACTCGATTCTTAGTAAATTTACCCCTGTGTTTCTGTTATTAGTGTACTGTAGCTCATAAACCCTGTAACATGCTGTGATGTCTGTTATTAGTGTACTGTAGCTCATAGACCCTGTACCATGCTGTGATGCCTGTTAGTAGTGTACTGTAGTTCATAGACCCTGTAACATGCTGTGATGTCTGTTATTAGTGTACTGTAGCTTATAGACCCTGTACCATGCTGTGATGTCTGTTATTAGTGTACTGTAGCTCATAGACCCTGTAACATGCTGTGATGTCTGTATTTAGTGTACTAAAGCTCATAGACCCTGTATCATGCTGTGATGTCTGTTATTAGTCTACTGTAGCTCATAGACCCTGTATCATGCTGTGATGTCTGTTATTAGTGTACTGTAGCTCATAGACCCTGTAACATGCTGTGATGTCTGTATTTAGTGTACTAAAGCTCATAGACCCTGTAACATTTAGTGTACTAAAGCTCATAGACCCTGTATCATGCTGTGATGTCTGTTATTAGTCTACTGTAGCTCATAGACCCTGTAACATTTAGTGTACTAAAGCTCATAGACCCTGTATCATGCTGTGATGTCTGTTATTAGTCTACTGTAGCTCATAGACCCTGTAACATGCTGTGATGTCTGTTATTAGTGTACTGTAGCTCATAGACCCTGTAACATGCTGTGATGTCTGTATTTAGTGTACTAAAGCTCATAGACCCTGTATCATGCTGTGATGTCTGTTATTAGTCTACTGTAGCTCATAGACCCTGTACGATGCTGTGATGTCTGTTATTAGTGTACTGTAGCTTATAGACCCTGTATCATGCTGTGATGTCTGTTTTTAGTGTACTGTAGCTCATAGACCCTGTATCATGCTGTGATGTCTGTTATTAGTGTACTGTAGCTCATAGACCCTGTACCATGCTGTGATGTCTGTGCCCCAGTTTAGTAGCACTTGTCTCATCTATGTCAGCTTCTGTGTATGTATGTTTGGCCTCTGGGAGCACCCCCCCCACCGCCCCCGTTTGTATAGTTTTTGGTATCTTATATGTTTATGTCACAGCCCAGCGTCTTTAGGGCCTGATTCAGAAAGGGACACAAAGGAGAGAACGCACGCATACACTTGGCCGATGTTTGTGCACTGCGCGTGCGTGACCTAGCCATCAATGCAGTGTGTACGCAGACCCTTCCGATATTGATCGACAGGTAGTGCCGTTTGTGGGTGGTCAGGCGAACGTAGGCTCGCCTGTGCATTGGGACGCTATTATAGGCGCGTGCATAATTAAGGCAGTGTGGCATCATACGCAGCCATACCGTAAGCTGTACACAGGTAGCGGGCAAATTCCTGCGGCAGCTCAGGTCAACCACTATTGTGCATATGGGTCCGATGGTACTCGATGTTACCGATGTTGATGCTATCTTGCGTACTGATTAGACTTAAATGACCAGGGAAGGGGGGAATAGCGGGATATAGTTTGAGCACAGGATATAATATATTGGATATAATTAGTCAAAAGAATAATGAAAATCCACAATTTATAAATATCAAACCCTAGTATAGGTGTCAAGCAAAAATATTGTAAAGTGTGGAGGTGCTCCCCATGAGAGTATAGATAAACGTAGTATGGGGGAGAAGAAGAAAACTCTCTTGTTGGGGGCACTCGAATGTAAAGGTTATAATAAGAATAATATATAAAAAATAACTTTTTATTAGATATATTTTAAAATACCAAAAACAAGTCTGTTATTTATTGGCATTACTGTTGGAATAACAGCTATAAATTATCACAAGCAGAACACGAACATACATAGAACATAAGACAACATATAATACAATACTTATCACAATTATGTGAAGCTAAGTGAAATATTACAAATAGGTCTATAATTCTCTGTCTCATACAATATTGAGACCTATATAAAACATTTACTAGTTCAATGACCTCATAATGTCGTCATAGCACAATGGCTAATCAGAATTACGGCAGAAGCATACAAGGAAATCTTCTAGAAAAGAATGTGATAATAACCATACAATATTCAATATAGGTTACGTGAGATATCACAGCACAATAACACTGAACAGTAATCAGAGAAATACAATGATAAGGGGGTCAGATGAAATAATAGCTGACCCTGCAAATATCAAAATGAATATAAGTAAATCACAGGTTGTAATGAGAGGCAGATCACACGTAGGTCGCCTGTGATGCCACCCAGGTACTTGTAGACAGTAAGGTTATAGGAAAAAGTAAAGCTACTCCTTTATGTGGAGTTTACAAAATAGCAGCTGCTGCATGCCATTGTATAGCCATTGAATGGCATGTGAGCGTACTATAAAGGTACTCCCAGGGTAGGGAATAAGTACAATGAGTATCTGCTGTTGGACTGCGTTAAAAAGAAGGTCCTGGTGTAAAAATTGCAGGAACCTCTAATAGGCGCACCCCAATGAGAGTACTCATAGAGACAATAGTTATCGTAATGAAATAACACAGCATAGGTTTGCGATCTGTGCTGCTGCCAGTCATATACCAAAGGTAGTGGTGAGTGGTGGGAAACCCAGATCGCATATGCAGTGATAGGAAGAAAGAGTATGAGTGTAGCTGCACTATGGCTAGTACAGGACAAGTGGAGCTCTGTTGCCCTAAAGGTATGGCAGGGTCACAAACTTGTCTCTGTTAAATAAAGTCACTCAGTGCGCTAAAGAAAGTGTAAGTATGAAAAGTACCTGAGCGCTCACCTCCAGGGAGCCGGTGTGTAGTATAGAAAATCTGCCGCTAGAAGAGCCTGTCAGTATGCTGCCATGACGAATCCCGCCTGGACACAGCCGGATTCGCGGGTCTGAGACGCGCGTTTCACTGTCGCTTCCTCAGTCAGAGGCATGGTTACTGATTAGACTGTAAGTAAAGGGGGCTGGGCGTCTGCATCTTGTGCTGCGATCTCCGTGCGTATGCATTGATTAGCATATTCTTGCAGCGGACGGGTGCGTGGGTCTGCTTGCGTGCGTTCCTTGCTGAATCAGGCCCTTATTAGCTGACTCGCCCACGTGGGAACTGTGAGGAGCCGGAGCCGGAGCCAATCAGTGGCTGCTCTACAGTCAGTGGCCGCTGATTGGCTGGCGGCTCCTGACTCTTCTCACTGTTCAGTCAGGAGCTGGTTAGTGGGGTATGTGGATCGGGTACTCTGTTTGTTTTTTGCAAAGCCCCCCCGCCTGGATGCTACGGAGTCCAGCACAAGGATGGAGGTGAGTATTTGATCTTTTTTGCAGGTCATTCCACACAGATACTGTATCTACATTGGAGAAGAGGACAGACCGGCTGGTACAGGTAAGTATGTGTGATTGATGTTTGTGTGTAATAAGCTTGTACTATCTAAGGTGTGTGTGTTATGTCTTTATTTAACTATTTATTTTACAGTGGGGGTATGGGTGCTGGCCGCATGCTGGCACTTGTAGTTCCACAAGTGCCAAAGGGCAGGCATGCTGGCACCTGTAGTCCCACTGAAAAATGCAATAGTTTACTTATTTATTACTTTATTACCCCCGTACCCACAGCCCAGGGGTGCAGGGAAGAGCCCCGGGCTTCACACCAAGCCTGGGGTTTTGGGGGGGGACCACTTCCCCTGAGATCCCTGGCTTGGCTTGACCGGCTTGGGGTGATAATGCTTTGGCCACGGAGTCCCGATGAAAGGATCTCCGGGCTGTGGCATTATAACCCGGTCGGTTTGGGTCCAGTGCTGGTTTTAATTATAGGGGGACCCCTACGCATATTTTTCTCCCTTATAAGAAAAACCAGGACTGGCCCTGCAGCCTGGTGCTGGTACCTAAATTATGGTGGAACCCTACTCGTTTTGTTCCCCGTCATTTTCGGTACCAGGACAGGCTGCCAAGTCTGCGGCTGGTTAGGCTTTTTTTGAAACAATTAACACGTTTTTTCCAGGTACAAAACACAAGCAGCTTACACATATCTCACTGATATGTGCAGGCTGCTAGCTCGGGACAGTTTTGCAGAGAGAAAACACTGCAAACTTTGGTGAGTAATCTCCTTCCAAACTTGCTACTCGGGGGAGAAATCTCGATCTGCTTCACCATTGTCCATCTCACTCTCAGCTAAACTCACTTCTTAGTAAATTTGTGAGTTTCAGGAGCCTCAAATCACCCGAGTTTTGGCGATGCTAATGGAGTTAAAAAAAAAAAAAACTCGATCAGACTCGATTCTTAGTAAATTTACCCCTAGGAGTTAGCAAATAATCTACCAGCTGCTGGAAGTCTAGAACTATGCAGTGCAGAATACACAGCCGTTTCGGTGACTATAACTACCCCCTGTAGCTGCAGTAAAGACAGTTCAGCTGTACAGATAATTTGTGAGAGTTATAAGAGAAGTTCCTATCCGGCTAGTTATCTGAAATAAATCATCCCTCCGCAGAGCTAGGAAGAACTCCGGTATAACCTCTTCAGGAGCTCCACAGGCATCAGTTTCAGCAATACCTGTAATTGAAGCTACCTTTAATACACAGCAAGCATCAGGACACAGGGACCTTAACGTTTAAATAAAGGAAACTATTACGCAGTTTGGATTATTACGAAGTTCAAACGTTAGTAATTCTAACTAAAACCGGGGCACCGTTACCACATTGCGCAATGCTAAAATAATAACTTGTATGTAGTAATAAAGGGTAATTGACTGAGCGTAATAGGGACATTGGACTCATGTGTTACTTTTGCAGCTAATGTATTGTGTTATGTTGTGAATATGCACTAACCCTTCCCTCCACAGTTCAAGGCAAGTGCAAAGTCAGTCTATTGTTCCAGATTAAATAAAATTACCCTGGACCTGCGTGTACCTTTACTGTGTGTACCTTTATTGTAATGCTTGGCATATATGTATTGTACTGTGTTTTTTATTGTTTGCTATTGTATTGTATTAATTGACTCCTTAGGGAGATTGTAGTCTAGTAAATAAATTCACCTTTGTTGTATACGTGTTTGCCTGCACCTTACTGAACCCGAGCCAGAATTCAGGTGGCCGCTGGACAAGGTAAGAACACTCTGCACCACATCACAGGTTGGGTTTAGGGTGTTACACTATATGCCGCTGATTGGAGATGGGACTCCTCATGCTGGGTGGGCTGCTGCAGTAGCACTGAGCCTTGGTGTCAGCCAGGGTTCGCACAGGGCACCACAGGTCACCACAGGGCAGGGGGCACTGTTTGGGACTGTCAAATTTCTGTTTATTATCATTCTCACTTGTAGCTTCCTCTTCTTTTATCCCCAGCATCTCCTGGCCTCCCCTATCTCTTCCCTGACCCTTCCCCATGAGGCCATGGCCCTCTCTCAGGTGCACTATATTATGTCCCTATTTATCCCCAGCATCTCCTGGCCTCCCCTATCTCTTCCCTGGCCCTTCCCCATGAGGCCCTGGCCCTCTCTCAGGTGCACTATATTATGTCCCTATTTATCCCCAGCATCTCCTGGCCTCCCCTATCTCTTCCCTGGCCCTTCCCCATGAGGCCATGGCCCTCTCTCAGGTGCACTATATTATGTCCCTATTTACCCCCAGCATCTCCTGGTCTCCCCTATCTCTTCCCTGGCTCTTCCCCATGAGGCCATGGCCCTCTCTCAGGTGCACTATATTATGTCCCTATTTATCCCCAGCATCTCCTGGCCTCCCCTATCTCTTCCCTGGCCCTTTCCCATGAGGCCATGGCCCTCTCTCAGGTGCACTATATTATGTCCTTATTTATCCCCAGCATCTCCTGGCCTCCCCTATCTCTTCCCTGACCCTTCCCCATGAGGCCATGGCCCTCTCTCAGGTGCGCTATATTATGTCCCTATTTATCCCCACCATCTCCTGGCCTCTCCTATCTCTTCCCTGGCTCTTCCCCATGACGCCATGGCCCTCTCTCAGGTGCACTATATTATGTCCCTATTTATCCCCAGCATCTCCTGGCCTCTCCTATCTCTTCCCTGGCCCTTCCCCATGAGGCCATGGCCCTCTCTCAGGTGCACTATATTATGTCCCTATTTATCCCCAGCATCTCCTGGCCTCTCCTATCTCTTCCCTGGCCCTTCCCCATGAGGCCATGGCCCTCTCTCAGGTGCTCTATATTATGTCCCTATTTATCCCCAGTATCTCCTGGCCTCCCCGATCTCTTCCCCGGCCCTTCCCCATGAGGCCATGGCCCTCTCTCCGGTGCACTATATTATGTCCCTATTTATCCCCAGCATCTCCTGGCCTCCCCTATCTCTTCCCCGACCCTTCCCCATGAGGCCATGGCCCTCTCTCTGGTGCGCTATATTATGTCCCTATTTATCCCCACCATCTCCTGGCCTCTCCTATCTCTTCCCTGGCTCTTCCCCATGACGCCATGGCCCTCTCTCAGGTGCACTATAATATGTCCCTATTTATCCCCAGTATCTCCTGGCCTCCCCTATCTCTTCCCTGGCCCTTCCCCATGAGGCCATGGCCCTCTCTCAGGTGCACTATATTATGTCCCTATTTATCCCCAGCATCTCCTGGCCTCCCCTATCTCTTCCCTGGCCCTTCCCCATGAAGCCATGGCCCTCTCTCAGGTGCACTATAATATGTCCCTATTTATCCCCAGCATCTCCTGGCCTCCCCTATCTCTTCCCTGGCCCTTCCCCATGAGGCCATGGCCCTCTCTCAGGTGCACTATATTATGTCCCTATTTATCCCCAGCATCTCCTGGCCTCCCCTATCTCTTCCCTGGCCCTTCCCCATGAGGCCATGGCCCTCTCTCAGGTGCACTATATTATGTCCCTATTTATCCCCAGCATCTCCTGGCCTCCCCTATCTCTTCCCTGGCCCTTCCCCATGAGGCCATGGCCCTCTCTCAGGTGCACTATATTATGTCCCTATTTATCCCCAGCATCTCCTGGTCTCCCCTATCTCTTCCCTGGCCCTTCCCCATGAGGCCATGGCCCTTTTTTGGGAGCATTATGTCACTTTGAAAAATGAGGGGGGCGCCAAAGCTCTTTCTGGCACAGGGCACCAAAAAGTCTAGTTACGGCTCTGGTGTCAGCTATAACCATTGTGCACATAATCCGGGTGTGAAAGCAAAGTAATAGACAGACAGTATAACATGCTATCACGCGCTCTATAAGGACTGTATAAAAGCCCTTTATAACCGTGAGGAGCAGCAGCTGATCATAGTATTATAGAACAGATTCATAATACAAGGCTTGAAGGGATTAAGCTAATTAGAAATATATTCATGATTGTCCAAGCAGATGGAGACAGGGTATGTTCCAGTTAGGCAGTGTAAGTATAAGTATTGCTACACCTCACAACCTTCCTGCAGGAGACCCAATTTAAATAAGGAATTACAGTGTAACTACTCGCAATTCAGGGAAGATATTTCTTATTAAATTCTATAGACTGAAACTAAATATCTAAGTGACATCTACGGCAGCCAGGGAAATACCATTATAACCGTGCCTACACCCTTGTTCTCTGGTTTTTGCGATTATAATCCCACGGGAGATTATTTTAATGGTTTTTTTTTGTGAAAAATATATGTTCACAGAGATATTTCAACACAAGTACTTTATATGAATCTCACATTAGTGCTAAAGGGAGAGAATTTATATTCATTTTAAGGATAGTGTTGACCACAACCTCAACAAGTGAAGGTATGGGACAATTAAAGAAGAAGGACAATTAAAGGTGCTGAGCTGGAAGTAACCATATGGGACCTGGACTATTAATATACCATAGTTCCTTGGCTCAATTTATATATATAAGATCTAATTGTATTATGGACTATTGAAGGCTTATAATCAGTCATATCTAACTGTTGTGGAAACGTGGTTTAGTGTTT
Source organism: Taudactylus pleione (assembly GCA_031769625.1). NCBI lineage: Eukaryota > Metazoa > Chordata > Amphibia > Anura > Myobatrachidae > Taudactylus > Taudactylus pleione. The sequence goes on along the minus strand of JAUIMM010000302.1, from coordinate 1,398,923 downwards.
GTGTACTAAATGTTATATATATATATATATATATGTAATGGTGTATACATATCTTTTCATTTTATCCCTTTATAAAGGATATTTGAATACAATTCTGTTAATGTATATACTTACCTGGTGTAGACAGCGCGAGAATCCCAGCACAAAGAGGCCTGAAATAGGAAAGAGACAGGTGGTAAATGTAAAACTACTGATATATTGTTATACTGTATTTGCTTGCCAAATATACATCACACTATACACTACATTGTTAGGTTTTCCCAGGTACTTACATTAGCTTGGGTAGAGGCACTTTAATGAGCTATTAAGTCATTTGTGACCAGGGGTTACATTTTGGAGGCAACCTGCTGAGATATGAAGATTACTTAGGAATAATATAATGAAAACTTGTCTGAGATACCCATACAACCCTTAACGGGATTAGTTATATGGGGATTGAGGGCCTGATTCAGACCCGCTCGCAAGCGGGTCGATGGTCGGCCAGTGCGCATGAGTGGCGTGCGCAATGTGCGTGCGCGGTGTGCACAATGTGCGTACGCGAGCCCTGGAGCGAGTGAGAACTTCACTCGCTCCAGGGCTCGCTACAAAACGCGGGCGGCTGTCGATGTTGATCGACAGCTCGCCCTGTTTTGTAGGCAGGGAGGGGGGGTGGCTGGACGGACAAACGGAGGCTTTCCCGAAGGAACGCCTGCAGTTTGTGGGCGGTCCTACTGACATCACTCGTGATGTCAGTAGTGAATTTCCTGCTCTATTAGAGCAGGAAGTTCACTCTGGCTTGCGGGAAACGAGACCCTACCACAGTGGTCTCGTCGCAAGCCCGATGGTCGCGATAATCGCTACCATCGCCAGGCCGCTCGCAAAAGCTGTGGGTGGTCACCCAGAGCTATGCGAGCGGCCTGGAGGCAGATTTATTTTTTTTTTAAATCCGCCCTGATTCAGAGCGAGCGATCGCAAATAGCGAGCGCTTCTGAATCAGGCCCTCAGTACAGAAGAGTATCCTTATTTGGGCTATATACAAGCAACCTTAGAATTTACAGATGATAATGAAGAAAAATGACAGGTTCCATTCATTGCGCTAATTTGCCCAGAAATTCCTGGGGGGAGAGATGAGTTGCCCATTATTATTGGGACCAATACTAAAATGTATCATATACTTACTGAATGGTGCCAAAGGGAAGCTGAAAGATTTCAAATCACCACATTAAATGTGCAGATGGGGGTGGGAGATGGAGATTTTGATGGTGAGGGTAGATTCGCTATGTGTTTCCATGATAGTGACATTTCCATTGAAGACGGCCAAAGTTTAATAAGTGAATTAATAAAAAGAGGACAGGTATTCTCTTTGGGGGAGTGGGATTTAGGGAAAGCAAAGGGGGTTGAACATCAGATTAGGCACACAGATGAGACCCCATTTTGGGAACATTCTCGCAGGATAGCTCCTGCTGACTTTAACAATGTAAGACTACTGTCATGTTTGGCTTTGGGAAATCCCCTACTGAGGGGGTGAAAGCTGAGGTCCCGGGCTGAGGGAGGGATCGGAGGTGAGGGGCCTATGTATAAGATCTCCTCATCCACGACTATCGGATGTTGACGAGACCTGACTAAAGGTGCGGAGTATAACCTGCTGGTAGGTGTTCAACAGTGACCCCACCAAGCGGGATATGGGTTTAAGCTGCACCCAGCTGGCAGGTCACGGTCCTTTGGTCAGGTATCCGATACCCATGGGAACGGAGAAAGTACAACAATGGCCCAAGAGAAATACTTCAGTAAGAACTACAGCTGCACCTAGAGTTAGTATTTGTAGTTGTACACAAGTAAAGGGTTTTAGATGCACTATTGCACCAAGGAGGTGGCACTTGAAATGGCACACAGGTGCTATGATGCACTGCTGCACAACGAGTATGGTTCTTGTATAGCACACATGTTAGGACGCACTGTTGTACACTGAGACAACACTTGAAGGGCACACAGGCAGGATGTTTAGATGCCCTGTTGTAAATAATACGGATGCTGACACTCTCTCTAGAATGCCGAACCAGCCAGCTGATGAAAAAGAAGACGAGTGGGTGGAGGTGCCAGTTGGAGACATCAAAGGGACGTGTCGTACAATAAACACTAGAACTGACAGTGGGCAAGAGCAAATAAGTAGTTTAGGGGCATCTTACAAAGCACTACCCTTGTCATATTGCTGGCTTAGTGTGGTAGAACTTAAAGGGGTTCCTAAAATTAACCATAGGCAATAACGATAGGAACAAATGCAAGATCTAGATATAGGATATATGTATTCAATAATGACTAGGACTGCAGCCACCCAAACCTCAGGTCAAAATTCAAAAGATACTCAGATATTGATTAAACAAAGGAAGAATTTATACATAAAAAAAGGGATTTTATACCCCGAGATCAAATGATAAGGGAAAATCCCAGATAGTATTACCCAAAAAGTATCGGACATTGGTGATGCAGAGATTGCATGGCAACCACGGACATCTAGGATTTGAGAAGACCTTCGGTGGTTTAATATCCGATAGATTCTATTGGCCAGGCATGAGGATTGCCATTGAGAAGTACAGTCATTCACGTGGGAATTGCATTGTACAAAAATCATTGCCAGCTAGGGTAGCCCCTTTAGTTAACATTCAAAGCAATGGTCCCATGGACCTAATACAGTATGTGTAGATTATCTCCCTTTGGAAGTGGAACCAGGGAAGAAATGCAATGTGCTAATAGTGAACGACCACTTCACCCGGTATGCCCAAGCGTATGCCACCCCTAACCAGAAAGCCTCAACCGTGGCTAACACTTTGTGGGACACATTTTTCATCCACTATGGCTTACCAAATAGACTGCATTCCGACCAAGGACGGGATTTTGAAAGCAGGTTAATTAATGAACTTTGCACCATTTGCGGAATCCCGAAATCCCGCACAACTCCCTACCACCCTTAAGGCGACCCCCAACCTGAGCGGTTCAAACACACATTACTTAATGTGTTGGGTACTCTAAACCCATTGGACAAGTACAAATGGAAGCGTTATATAAATAAGTTAGTACATGCTTATATGTTAATGTTTGGGAGGGAGGCTGAACTTCCGATAGACGTTTGTTTGGGGATTACTCCAGGAAATAAAACATGCATATCCCATACGAAATGTATTGAAAATGTAAGGGAAGAGCTGAGGAAAGCCTATGAACTAGCAAATGAAACAGCTACCAAACTGGGAGAGAAGGATAAAACCTATAATGACCGGAAGGTACGTAATCAGGGATTAGTTATATGGGGATTGAGGGCCTGATTCAGACCCGCTCGCAAGCGGGTCGATGGTCGGCCAGTGCGCATGAGTGGCGTGCGCAATGTGCGTGCGCGGTGTGCACAATGTGCGTACGCGAGCCCTGGAGCGAGTGAGAACTTCACTCGCTCCGGGGCTCGCTACAAAACGCGGGCGGCTGTCGATGTTGATCGACAGCTCGCCCTGTTTTGTAGGCAGGGAGGGGGGGTGGCTGGACGGACAAACGGAGGCTTTCCCGAAGGAACGCCTGCAGTTTGTGGGCGGTCCTACTGACATCACTCGTGATGTCAGTAGTGAATTTCCTGCTCTATTAGAGCAGGAAGTTCACTCTGGCTTGCGGGAAACGAGACCCTACCACAGTGGTCTCGTCGCAAGCCCGATGGTTGCGATAATCGCTACCATCGCCAGGCCGCTCGCAAAAGCTGTGGGTGGTCACCCAGAGCTATGCGAGCGGCCTGGAGGCAGATTTATTTTTTTTTAAAATCCGCCCTGATTCAGAGCGAGCGATCGCAAATAGCGAGCGCTTCTGAATCAGGCCCTCAGTACAGAAGAGTATCCTTATTTGGGCTATATACAAGCAACCTTAGAATTTACAGATGATAATGAAGAAAAATGACAGGTTCCATTCATTGCGCTAATTTGCCCAGAAATTCCTGGGGGGAGAGATGAGTTGCCCATTATTATTGGGACCAATACTAAAATGTATCATATACTTACTGAATGGTGCCAAAGGGAAGCTGAAAGATTTCAAATCACCACATTAAATGTGCAGATGGGGGTGGGAGATGGAGATTTTGATGGTGAGGGTAGATTCGCTATGTGTTTCCATGATAGTGACATTTCCATTGAAGACGGCCAAAGTTTAATAAGTGAATTAATAAAAAGAGGACAGGTATTCTCTTTGGGGGAGTGGGATTTAGGGAAAGCAAAGGGGGTTGAACATCAGATTAGGCACACAGATGAGACCCCATTTTGGGAACATTCTCGCAGGATAGCTCCTGCTGACTTTAACAATGTAAGACTACTGTCATGTTTGGCTTTGGGAAATCCCCTACTGAGGGGGTGAAAGCTGAGGTCCCGGGCTGAGGGAGGGATCGGAGGTGAGGGGCCTATGTATAAGATCTCCTCATCCACGAATATCGGATGTTGACGAGACCTGACTAAAGGTGCGGAGTATAACCTGCTGGTAGGTGTTCAACAGTGACCCCACCAAGCGGGATATGGGTTTAAGCTGCACCCAGCTGGCAGGTCACGGTCCTTTGGTCAGGTATCCGATACCCATGGGAACGGAGAAAGTACAACAATGGCCCAAGAGAAATACTTCAGTAAGAACTACAGCTGCACCTAGAGTTAGTATTTGTAGTTGTACACAAGTAAAGGGTTTTAGATGCACTATTGCACCAAGGAGGTGGCACTTGAAATGGCACACAGGTGCTATGATGCACTGCTGCACAACGAGTATGGTTCTTGTATAGCACACATGTTAGGACGCACTGTTGTACACTGAGACAACACTTGAAGGGCACACAGGCAGGATGTTTAGATGCCCTGTTGTAAATAATACGGATGCTGACACTCTCTCTAGAATGCCGAAATAAGTAGTTTAGGGGCATCTTACAAAGCACTACCCTTGTCATATTGCTGGCTTAGTGTGGTAGAACTTAAAGGGGTTCCTAAAATTAACCATAGGCAATAACGATAGGAACAAATGCAAGATCTAGATATAGGATATATGTATTCAATAATGACTAGGACTGCAGCCACCCAAACCTCAGGTCAAAATTCAAAAGATACTCAGATATTGATTAAACAAAGGAAGAATTTATACATAAAAAAAGGGATTTTATACCCCGAGATCAAATGATAAGGGAAAATCCCAGATAGTATTACCCAAAAAGTATCGGACATTGGTGATGCAGAGATTGCATGGCAACCACGGACATCTAGGATTTGAGAAGACCTTCGGTGGTTTAATATCCGATAGATTCTATTGGCCAGGCATGAGGATTGCCATTGAGAAGTACAGTCATTCACGTGGGAATTGCATTGTACAAAAATCATTGCCAGCTAGGGTAGCCCCTTTAGTTAACATTCAAAGCAATGGTCCCATGGACCTAATACAGTATGTGTAGATTATCTCCCTTTGGAAGTGGAACCAGGGAAGAAATGCAATGTGCTAATAGTGAACGACCACTTCACCCGGTATGCCCAAGCGTATGCCACCCCTAACCAGAAAGCCTCAACCGTGGCTAACACTTTGTGGGACACATTTTTCATCCACTATGGCTTACCAAATAGACTGCATTCCGACCAAGGACGGGATTTTGAAAGCAGGTTAATTAATGAACTTTGCACCATTTGCGGAATCCCGAAATCCCGCACAACTCCCTACCACCCTTAAGGCGACCCCCAACCTGAGCGGTTCAAACACACATTACTTAATGTGTTGGGTACTCTAAACCCATTGGACAAGTACAAATGGAAGCGTTATATAAATAAGTTAGTACATGCTTATATGTTAATGTTTGGGAGGGAGGCTGAACTTCCGATAGACGTTTGTTTGGGGATTACTCCAGGAAATAAAACATGCATATCCCATACGAAATGTATTGAAAATGTAAGGGAAGAGCTGAGGAAAGCCTATGAACTAGCAAATGAAACAGCTACCAAACTGGGAGAGAAGGATAAAACCTATAATGACCGGAAGGTACGTAATCAGGATCTAGCTCCAGGGGATACAGTTCTCCTCCTGCAGCTAGGAACGCTCAGGAAATTCAAGATTGCTAACATAGTCACAACCCCGGTCTGTTTACCCTGTCACTGGGTCACTTAACAATTCTGCCAGCGTTCTCTATCACATCCCAGACACACAGGCTTCAGTGTTTCTTGGGCTGCTAGGCCTCAAGCAAGATCTAAGCCCAGAGTACAGAGTACTGCAGTGACAAGTCCTGATCACCTGTTTGCAACAGCCAATCAAGCCTGAGCCTCACTGTACCACCTGTCTCTGCTCAGCCTATCCCGGGTAACCCAGGGGTATATATCCCAGCTACTGACTCTACCTAATTGCCAGTACATCATTATCTAACCTCAGTTCCTACTGAGCTCCTGTTGCTTACTTGAATCCAGTTTCTGCAGTTTTAGGTTCTTCTGTTATATGGATTCCGTACTGGGCAGGTGCTGGACCCGTACTGGGCAGGTGCTGGACTGGTACTGGGCAGGTGCAAATAGCAAGTGCCTCTGAATCAGGCCCAATGTACCAGGCAGCCACCGTCGCTGCCACCATCTGTTGCCAGTAGGAGGACACAAGAAGACCAAAGACCGACCACGCCAATGACACCTCCCCGTGCGCATCCATTTGGTAAGTATCTGTGATGAACAAGGCATGCTTTAGCATTTTTAATTTCAGCCAAATGTCTTGAAAAAAGAAACGTAATACATGTCTGGGTTTCCTAGAAAAAGTGCCAAACCACCTCATATGTTACACTTCATCAAAATTCAACATAAAATACAAAGTCTTGGTGAGAGATGCTTGTGTACAGCTCTGTGATTATGATGCTGCACTCCACAATATATCATGTGTTTACATTTGGAAAAAGCATCATACATACACCTCTTTTCCTTTCAAGCACTAAATTAAACATCTGCATTTTGGAATGGCCTTTTTGGGATTTTGTAAAAGGGTGCACCTACCTGTTTAAACTTTTTTTTTTACTTTTCGGAGGCAGAATCAAACATTTCTTATTCTGTTGTTTGTGTGTTGACTTGTTTGTCAGGTATGCACTCATACTAACATATTATTTTCCCTTAGATCCACACACTGAAAGTTTTCAGTCACCAACAAAAGAGCCATGTTGGTCACCCTGAGGAAACTAAAGAGGAAATAGTGACTTTAAATCTGTTTCCCGCAACACCACAACGATCCCAAACACCAAGCCCACCCAGCCCTGACTTACAAGAGTCAGCAACTAATATGTCAGGTGATGCTGTCTCTGCATTTCATGACCGACATGTTACTCTAATGGACAGACAAATGGGACACTTGTCACATATGACAAGGCTAATGCATTGGCATGACAGCAGATTTTCTGCTACTAATGCTACTCAGATGAGCCAAAATGAAAATGCTACCAGGCATAATAACCACACAATATAAGTTATCTCTGCATGTTGCAAACTCTCACCAATGTGGTAAGGGGACATGAATGGAAAAAATCTGGTCACTTTAAATGTTACCATAATTAGTAGATTCCCTGCGGCTACAAGTACTAATGATAGCAGTTTAAACCCCTCACTGTGATGTGGGGGGGAGGGTTAGTTTTAGGCACTCCCAGGGGGCACTTAGAGTTAGGCACCACCCCAGGAGTTTTAGGGTTAGGCACCCCTAAGGGAGGGTTAGGGTTAGGGGGGGAGAAGGATAGGGTGAGGGTACTTACATACTCGATCGGGATTCTCCTCTGTTGGGCTTCCGGCATCTGCATTTCATCCTGGGGGCTATTGAGCTGCCAGGATTTTATACCCAACCTGATGTACCTTGATTTTCACTGCTCGGTGTTAGTGAACTGACCCTTTTCCTGTCCTTTCTGGGATCAGACAAGGCTTCCCTTTTTCACCATTTATTTTTGTTTGTGTTATAGAGCTCCTGTCTGCATGCATCAGACAGAATCCAGAGATCAGGGGGATCACCGCACCAGGTCCAGATTGACAAGAGGCCAAGTGTTCGCTGTACATGGACGATGTCACTGTCTTCTGCAAAGACCAGTGCTTGATGACAACACTTGTCCAGACCTGTGAGAACTTTGGCCGAGCTTCTGGAGAAAAGGTCAACTGCTGGAAGTCAGAGGCAATGCTCTTCATCCTCTGCACCATTTCCCTTCACTATCAAGCCTGACTTCATCAAAATCCTGGGAGTGTGGTTTGGTGGAGAGGTGCAGACCTGAAATGTTGGGACAAGAGATTGGCAACTATTAAACAGAAATTTGGACTGTGAAGCCTGAGATACCTCAACATCCAAGGAAACACTTGTGCTGCACAATGAGACCTTTCCTGTTCTGCAGTACACAGTGCAGGTGTGGTCACCTCTAGTCGCGGTCTGCAGGACCATCATAAGGGCAGTGTTTCATTTCATCTGGGGCTCCAAGATGGACAACATTAAACGATCCATTATGTACAAGGAGCCCCTTAAAGGTGGGAAGGGAATTCCCAATATCCGACCATGCTGCAAGACTTCTTGGTGTGTAACTGCATCCGCAGGCCTCTGCAAAAAAACCAGCAGCTCTGCAGGGAACTCCATGTCTCACTTTTTCCTTCTCCCCCTTTCGAGGCGCCTCTCCTGGGACAGGTGGGACAGCTCCATTCCTTACAACTGGGACACTCCCTGGTCTGTACCTGGACGTGGCCAAGTTTGTGAGGGAACACCAAATGGAGGGAGTTAAACCTGACTTGTGGAAAATAAAGACAATCCACCAGCACAGCAAGGGAAAGGACACGATGGAATCTATTCCAGGGTTCCCAGATGCAACAACCAGGCATGTTTGGGAGAATGTGGCCTCCAAGAGGCTCACAAATAGACATAAAGACATGTCATGGATGGCCATCCAAGGGGGTCTGTCCCTCAGGTCATTCATGTATTCTCGGAAACCTGTGCAGATACTGACATTGCCTCTGGTACATCCAACATCTATGCACTTGTTTTGGGACTGTCCCTCTGCACAGGCATTGGTGGATGCCCAGGAACAGCCTTTGGTACCACTCAGTACTTAACAGACTATTTCCTGGCACCCATACTGTTGTAATACCCCTAAATTGTTTATTGGCTAAATTATATAGAATGCATTTCTACTTTAATGTCAAAGATAATTAATATATTTACACTGTGTTAAAGAGTAAAAAGTAGGCTAATTGATGTGTATGCCCAGTCCACTAATTCCTATGTCAGTTCATTTATACAGTATATACGTAACCCCTCACAGAGGGGAACGTGGAATGGCCTGCCCTCGCTGGACTGTGGCAGCAGAGAGGCTCATGGCCCAGGATACTGCAAATATAGCCGCAGGAGAGAGGGGGGAGAATGGCCCCAGGAGAAGCCCAGTACGTTCAGTGAGCTAAAGCGGTGCATGCGGGTGGCGGGAAGAGGACCACTACTATATGAGGGACTCTTGGTAACTCAAAGGCAAAAGTGCAGCTTCCCAACGCGTTTCATCCAATGGGACTTTTTCAAGGGATGATAGCTAACAAACATTAGTCCATATTTATACCAGGTTTTAACAGAACTGATTAATCCACCTTAGGTCAATTGATGACCTCATATCCGGTCTAACGATGGGATTTAACAAAAAGGAAATTCCAAAGCACTCCTATGTGGTAATGCATTATTTAAAAAATAAAAAAGGATTCCAGTAATGTCCAGATAATGCTAAAAATATATAAAAATAAGCATTTAGCTTGGCGGTTACGTCCGTCCAATAGAGGTGAATTTCCGCCCTTAGCACCAACATCCGCCCTCTTCCGGATCTAGACTGAGACTCATGGCAATGAGGTCGACATCCGCTTGATGTACACGACTTCCGCCCTCACTGTAGGCTCCACGCAGCGTCCATTCTCCTAGTAAGCGTCCGGGAATAGTATCGCAGGTGCACAGCTCACGTCTGGTCCATGTGACTTCTGCCCTGGCTTGATTGTCCACCATAGATTACGTAAGTGCATCCCGCCGAGGTCCAGCACTTTCTTCCCTTAACGTGGTCAGGATCTTTAATAGGCAAAAGACTTAGTAGTTTTTTCGAATTTACAAGTGCCATTTTGGAAAAGGGTAGCTTAACCCATAATTAAGAGACACACCAATTAAATAGGCATACCATAATAATAATAACAACAGTGAAACATGGTCTAAAACTGAGAATGACAGTGAAACACGGTCTAAAAACACAGTTTTGGAATCATAAAATTATTAATTAAAAGTGATATAAATGAATATAATTAAAAATGACGACATTAGCACGATAATAAAAATCTAATTAGATAAAAATAGAAAAAAATAAATAACTGAGAATATTAAAAATAAGAATATTAGCAATTTGAATATTAATAGAGAGCAATAGTGAAAATGACGGAGGAGGGGATTGTAGATACAACTCATATTTAACCATGGAACAAGGGTAGAGAGTTAGATCCATACAGAGACCCAGTGACTGTCTCACGCCCTGTTGTAAATATGCATGGACACTACAACACCTGGTATTCCCAGGAGGTCTCCCATCCCAGTACTGGCCAGGCCCACATATGCTTAGCTTCCAAGATCGGGTGAGATTGGGCATATACACACTGGTGTGGTTGTAGGTCCCTTTTAACATATACAACTACCACCTCGTCTCTTACAAGAATGGAGCAATCTCGTAAGTCTCATTAAATCCTTGTGGGGCCATGGTATTCAACTCAAAGATCCAGAACATTTCTCTTCTTGAAAGTTTGTTCCCTAAATCACCCCCTCTCTCTCCTAATTTCACATGCTCTATTGCTTTAAAAGTAAGGTCCTCTGGATTGGAATCATGGTGAACAGAAAAATGCTTAGACACCGCATGTCCATCATCCTTGTTCTTAATATTTCCGACATGTTCTTGAATTCTCAACTTTAATGGTCTCTTAGTTTTCCCCACATACTTCAAGCCGCACTTGCAGTCTAAGAGGTATATGGTGGAGATGGTATTACAGTTCATGTAATTCCTGATTTTATATTCCTTTGAACCATCAAAGTTGTAAAATACTTTTCTTCGTGGGTGAATGAACTTACAAACATTGCAATGTCCACACTTGTAACAACCTAAACATTTGGGGAGGACTTCATTAGTTTTATATGTCCCACTCTTAATTATGCTTGGTGCTAAAATATCTTTCAAGTTCCTGTTTCTTGTAAATTATGTCAGGCCTTGAGGGGAGAACCTCTTTTAAGACTGGGTCCATGAGTAAAATATGCCAATGTTTCTGTAAAGAATTCCTTATTTTATTCTCATGTCCATTGTAGGTGGTCACGAAAGGCACACAATTTTTCCTTCCCAGATCTTTATTTTTATATTTTAACAATTCATCCCTTGCCAGGTCCTTGTTTTTTTCTGCCGACTGTGATAATAATTCAATTGGATAACCTTTGTTGATAAATTTCTCAGTATAAATCTTAATTTGTTCTTACTGAGAGTAAGGGATGTTGGTTTTCCATCTTTTCAAGTGTCCACTTTTAAAATGTAAATAACTATTAGTGTCAACTTCTTTAATGTAGTTATTTGTAATGATCTCCCCATTTTCATTTAGTAAAATCAAGTCTAAAAATTCCACCGATAAAATGCTAAAATGGGACGTGAACTTCAGATTAAAATTGTTATTTGCAATGTAAGTTAAAAAATCTTTAAAAACTTCCTCAGAACCTTCCCAGATAATTAAAATGTTGTCAATATATCTTTTGTACAGTACAATATTCTTATGAAATGGGTTATTTTTGTAAATATAATTGTCTTCCCAGCACCCCATAAAAATATTCGCAAAACTGGGGGCAAAAATAGTACCCAAGGCCGTGCCACATATTTGTTGATAAAAGACATCCAAAAATTTGAAATAATTATGAGTGAGAATAAAAAGCATTAGGTCACATAGAAACTCTCGATGGAGGGGACTAATGGATTCGTCCTCTTCTAGGACTTTCCTGCATGCATTAATTCCTTTGTTATGCTCAATGCATGTATACAAAGCCTGTACATCTATCGTGACCCAGGAAAATGTTGGTTGCCATTTAATCCCCTTCAAACATTGTAAGACATTCATAGTATCTTTCAAATATGAGTCCAATAGGATAACATATTTCTGTAAAAATACGTCAACGTACTCGGAGAGATGGGAAGTAAGCGAGTCTATGCCAGCCACTATAGGGCGCCCAGGGGGTGAAGTCATCGATTTATGAATTTTGGGCAAAAAGTAAAATATAGGGGTAGTGGGGTTGGTCTGCATGAGAAACTGAAATTCGTCTTTAGTTACAACTCCATTACGAAGACCGCATAACAAAAGTGACCTCCTGGATGGAGTGAAATGAACAGTATTTCTGGAATTCTGGAATCTCGACCATTGTTTAATTCTATTGGTTTCATAGTCCTTAACTATGGACTAAGCTACCCTTTTCCAAAATGGCACTTGTAAATTCAAAAAAAACTACTAAGTCTTTTGCTTCCGCAGATGTATGGCTGTGCCTATTAAAGATCCTGACCACGTTAAGGGAAGAAAGTGCTGGACCTAGGCAGGATGCACTGACGTCATCTATGGACGGATGCTCGCTGAGATGGTGGACAATCGAGCCAGGGCGGAAGTCACATGGAGCGGATGGAAGCTGTGCACCCGCGATACTATTCCCGGACGCTTACTAGGAGAATGGACGCCGCGTGGAGCCTACAGTGAGGGCGGAAGTCGTGTACATCAAGCGGATGTTGACGTCATTGCCATGGGTCTCAATCTAGATCCGGAAGAGGGCGGATGTTGGTGCTAAGGGCGGAAATTCACCTCTATTGGACGGACGTAACCGCCAAGCTAAATGCTTATTTTTATATATTTTTAGCATTATCTGGACATTACTGGAATCCTTTTTCATTTTTTAAATAATGCATTAACACATAGGAGTGCTTTGGAATTTCCTTTTTGTTAAATCCCATCGTTAGACTGGATATGAGGTCATCAATTGACCTAAGGTGGATTAATCAGTTCTGTTTACACCTGGTACAAATATGGACATGTTTGCTAGCTATCATCCCTTGAAAAAGTCCCATTGGATGAAACGCGTTGGGTGGCTGCACTCTTGCCTTTGAGTTACCAAGATAAGCACTTTTATCTACTGCTGTTTTTAGAACCTAATTCTCTGTTTATTTGATATTAGTATATATTATTGGGCCTGTGCAATATATACTATTGTCTATCTGCACTTTATTCAATTATTATGGTGCTGAGACTTGTTGACCTGTATTTTTAATATAGCTTATGATTAATTAGTTTCATCTTTCCTCCTTTATATTATACCAACTAGCTTGACACTTTTAAAGGATCAATTCGTATTTTTTATCATTCTGTGCACTTTATTTGTTTATTTATATTATGTCCTTATGAATTTTGAATAAATTGTTTTTATTTTATATATTTATTGCACTGTGCACTTTAGAGATGCCTGTCGCTGTATCTTTCACCGTTTCCATATTTCTGTTTGGGATTTATGCCCCTATCCATATCACTGATATCCAGCCGACACCTTTAGGTAGAGCGTCCTGTTGTATTCTTCACTATAGTAAAATATTCATAATTGTTTAAATTTTATTTCTTTATATACTGTTATTGGCTGGCGCCATAGCTATCACATTGGTTCATATACCCACCAGTAGATTTGCATTAACAGCAGACAGTATTTGCGTCCCCAGTAACTGTACTAAGGAGTAGGAGCAGTCAGCTAAATGTAAAGAAAGGACTGAACCCAGCTATTCATTTGCCTTCAGTTTAATAACTGCCTGGACCTGCAGCCAGATTCAGATAGTGACAGTAAGGCCCTTTTGTTAAAGTCTGTTACCTACACGCAGGACTACTCCATCCAGATTCCTAAGGATATAGTGAGAGTAATATTAGTCATTATGTAGTAAAGCTTTCTTCAGCTACTGTCCAAAGTTAACCCTACAGTGAGGTCATCTCTACAGCCATGCAACATTAGGATTACGCAATGTACACAGGGAGAGAAGCTGTAAGTGTTTCAACCATTGGCAACTAGTGTACTACCTTTGGAACACATTCCTACTACTGTTACAAATGTTGCAATAGTTGACCCACTTTGTTGCCATCACATAACAGTATTAAACTGGTCCTTACTAAATAGTGCAGACTTATTACAAAAAGGAACAGGAAACTGCAGTAACTGATATAACAGATTTGCATCACACAAACTCTTAATTGTATCCACACCTCTCTAAGGAGCATAGGATTACTTAGTCGACCCATGTGCACCACATATACAGAGGTAGCTGGCCAGCATTTGTGAACTAGAGTGACTTGATATCTTGAAGTGTACAGTAATTACTTAAGGTAGTTTGACAGTTATAGAATATTTTGTGAAATTGTATTGGTAACTGTTAATTGTGCTGCTTTAACCCATTTCATTTATAGACGAACAGCCATGGAGTTGACGCAGTTCCAGTGAAATAAAAAAACATCTGTTCACGTGTAATTTATCTACATTGCATTGTTGCTACTTGTAATGTGTTGAGGGGACTAATTTTGATTCCAAGTGTTTGCAAATGTCATTGTACAACTGTTAATAAAATTTCATTTGTTCGGTACCAATTGGTGTGCGATACTTCATAGCCATCTGGTTACGTTCATGCTAACAAACAAGAGAAGCAGCTACAGAAGTGTTCCTGAGAAAGGGAGATTCGAGTAAGTGGTTTGGTACTCTACACGACAGTACCAAACTGATCCACCAGATTGAGGGTGTTACACTATGAGGCAACCCAGGAGGCCTGGCGCCATATGAACTGAGTTAAGGATGCTTTGTGGCTTTCCAGGAACTGCCTCATCCTGAAAAGGGAGAAGATGTTGATCCAGGACTACCGCAGGCTGATTCACAGCCTGAAAAGAGACGATTCCATCATGGACAGTACTCAGGAAAAAGAGGATTAAACTCCACTTCTTCTCCAATATATGTGTCTGTCCTCCAAAAAAGCTTTGGGCATGTGACTCCCTCCCTCACCCTTTTCCCCTAACACACCCATTGACCGGTAAGCAATCGGAAAGCCGACTGCCTAAATACCGGCAGCCGGCTTCCCGACTGTCTTATCCCAGCAAGGGTGAAATGCCGGGCGTCTAGATGTAGACGCCCGCATTTCCCCGATGCCGGGAGACCGGCGCCCAGCATCACGATCGTAGTGATGCCAGGCACCACGAGCGGACAGCCGCGGGGGGGAAGGGTTAGGTTTAGGGCTCCGGGGGGGGGGACTTAGGGTTAGGCACCCCCCCGGGAGGGTTAGGGTTAGGCTAGGGGGAGGGAGGGTTAGGGTTAGGCACCCCTGGGGGGACTTATTGTTAGGCACCCCCCTGGGGGACTTAGGTTTAGGCAGCGGGGAAGGGGGTGGTTAGGGTTAGGCACTTAGAGGGGGCATTAGGGTTAGGCACTTGGGGAGAAGTTAGGGTTAGGCACCCCTAAGGAGGGTTAGGGTTAGGGGGGTTAGGTTAGTCTATACTTACCTATACACGATCGGGATTTCCAGCGCTGTTGGGCTTCCGCTGCTTTGAACTCTGCTCCTGTCGGGCTGCCGCTGACGGGAATCGAACTGCCGGCCATGCGGCCGGCGGTATTTCATACCCATTCCCTTTGACCTTGTTGACTGTTATACAGTTTATGTAATGAGTGAATAGTGCAGTACATGATATATAGTGTAGGATATCTTATGCCATATGTCTAGTATTGCCCTATAATGTATGAATGATTCATATTTAGGAATGTATTGTGTTTTTGGTTGTGACACAGTACACTTGAATGAAAAGTCTTATGTGTGTTTTGTATGTAAATGTAAATAAAGACTGCTTTTTTCAGTCAAAAAAATATCGCCGGCAATTTGGCCCACTAATCCGTCTGATATATTATATTACCAGCTTGGAGGGTAATAACGGAAATTGCCGGCAGTGCTTAGAGGTGTGTAGGGGTTTTACCCTTAAATCACATTGCAGGGAAACCGCTATCAGTAATGTTAAAAAAAACAGATCTCTCTCCTTCAATAATGGGTCACGTGCTCATCATCATCCACAGTCCTCTAGGGGAGGGGGATGCCCTGCCCAATGCACTGGGCTATTTCCAGGTACCCCTTATCAGAGGGTGTAATAATTCCCATGTTGTGTATGTAAAGGTGAATCCAGCCACAGCCTATAATGAACAGAATACCAACATACAGTGATAGATTGAAAAAGGTGACAACCAGTAGATGTCACATCAGATTAATTTCTTTGCAAGGTTTTATACCTGTTGGAGAGATAATCCTTCAGGTAATAAGGGAGGGGACAAGTCACTATTTGCATTCACCATTATACAGATCATCACCTGAGGGGAGGAGAGAGGAGTAAGATGCCCTATAAATGCCCAGGGCTGAGGCTGTTACAGGTACAGAGGCTACAGGACGTCTCCCATGTAAGTATCTTCTTATCTCTCCTAAACATACACAATAGTTAGATAGTGCTGATGTCTGATCACAAAACCTTAGTCCAGCGCAGGGTGATGAGCAGTGAATGTAGTGTGAGGCTGGGCCTGTCCTCTATAATACTCATTATCCATTCTCAGGACAGTTACTGGGGTGTTACCAGTATATATCAGCCATTGCTAGAAGGGGAGTACCGCCATTCTCTGCAGAGATAAAGGGAGCGCTGTTCTTACATAGTACTCATAGCTGATGGGAACCGTTCCTCGGATCTATAACTCTTTCTATAAAAGTCATTTCAGTCTCTCACCCTCCGATTATAAAGTATATTTCCATGTTCTACAACTATCTTTTAGGGCCATATTCAATTTGGAGCGAAAAGCCGTTTTTGGCGAATATTTTTCGCCGATGATGTCATTTTCGCCGTTTTCACTTTTCCCCGTATTCAATTTCAAAGACTTTTCGCAGGTGGGAAAAGTCTTTGCAAAAATCCAGGGAAAAGTTTTCACCATAGAATAGGTGGCGAAAAAAAGTGCAGAATTGGGGTTTTAGGGTACAAACTAAAAAAAAACAACCTGCACCTCTTGGACTGTCCCCCAAAGGTATTCTGTGTAAGAAAAAAATTAAAAGTTCCACAGGACACCCCCAAAAATGTACTTTCGTTTTGGGGGCAAAAAAAAAAAAAAAAAGTTGGGGGACAAACTTTTAAACTAGCGAAATAGACTGTGGGAGGGTCCCCAAGTGTGCCCCAGGTGTTTTTTTGATTGTGGTTGGTCGCGGCAGGTGGATTTTTAACAAATTTTAAAAGTTCACTTTAGGGAATTAAAAATGTGCTTGCACCCCTTTTCATGTACCCCAAATTTGATGGGACTAGTTATTCTTCACCACTTTGTCAAAGACGCATAAAAGAACCTATTGAGACAGTTTAAATACCCCAAATACCTTTAGCAGGGCTATTCGGGGGTACCCATAGTGATCCCCCATGTCAGTGCATATTTTGGGGGGTGACAGGCTGATTTCCCCAAAAATGACCGGACTTTTCGCTAATTACCTTTTCGCCGGGTCCCGTTTTCACCTATTTGAAATTGAATACGGGGATACACGGGCAGGCGCCAGATAGTTTTTCGCCCAGAAAAGCAATGGCCCTTTCACCGCGGCGCTGGGGACACCAAGAAGGCACAGGTAAGTAGGCAGGCTGTAGCTCAGGAATGCCGGCTGCAGAGGCCCGTAGGGACTATCGAGCAGAACCCAGACCACCCATGACGAAGGTAGGTAAAAGAAGGCTATAAAGTGGGGTGAGGGGGAGAAATGAATGAAATATATAAGGAGAGGGGGTGAGTGGGAGAGAATCTGAAACATATGGGGAGGGGCTGAACAGTTGGTTGGAGGGGGAAGGGGCCATATTTTATATATATATATATACTGAACTACATTGGCTCACAGGAACATATGCCCAGGTGCCCTCCACACTCCACACAACAAACTGGTGAATATATAGACCAGGAGCGTCGGCTCTCTTAGGACTTATACAGATCAATAAATCACAGTATTAGTGGCTCCTTCGCTCTGATAGTTTTCCTCCAAAGCTTTATCCTTGTTAGAGCAAAGGAGCCACTTATAGCGTGATTTATAGATGTGAATAAGTCATAAGAGTGACGCCTGTCCTGGTATATATATATATATTGTGTAATGTGATCTGTTAGTGCGCTGATCATATAATAGATCCACAATAGTATATATAAACGAAAGTCAAGTCAGTTCCTCTAGATGGAAGAATTTCAACTGAAATCATTGGCAATGTACGCGTTTCGTCACTAGGACTTCATCAGAGGGCTGGCTTGGCTGTCTTTACTTTTTTTTCTTTATACTCGGCAGTATTTAAATAGTAACCGTTCCTTTGTTACAACTTTAATTCTTTATAACTATTTTAGTTTATAATTGTTTGTGTATATATAGAACTGCACTAATTGTATGTATCCGATGTAAAACACACAGTTTTTATGTGAATCTGTTGATGTAAAAATGTGTGTGTGTAAATTGTTTTGTTTTAAGACTGCATATAACATGCCATCGATCAGACTTAAGATTAAGCCTGTTTCATATGATCAGCTAATTAGGTAACAGCTAGCTAGATCATCTGTCTAGCGCTAATAAAAGTTGTAACAAGGAAATGGTTACTATTGGATACTGCCAAGTATAAAGAAAACATGTAAAGACAGCCAAGCCAGCCCTCTGATGAAGTCCTAGTGACGAAACGCGTAGGGACGTGGCTTGGCGTGGACACGAGGACCTTTGGATTTGCTGTAGCCGGAGGCATTCTTGTTTCATGCTGTCACACCTGCGGTGGATGAACCGCTTATATTGGTAGGAGCGCACTTTGTGGTCAGATGTATATGTTTAAAGAAAATCTTTAATATCTTTTAATGCACCATGTGGCGCCCCCTTTATTTGCTTCATTTATAAAATATATATATATAAGACAGGATTAATCACCCTGCGGTTGCCAGGTGGGTGGGAGAGGGAGTATCCCACCCCCTCCACAGACACCGCCCCTCAACAGACCCGCCCCCGTTATGACTGCTACCAGGGTGGGGGAGCCCTGTCTATTTTTTTTTAGTCTCGGGCCCCACAGTGTCTCATGGCAGCCCTGCTGCTAGTGACTGTTATTCCATGAATGTGCTTATAGAACTACAAGTAGCAGCATGCACTGGATTATTTGTAGTGCCACAAATGTTGGCCCCTTTCGGATAAGAAACACCTATTAGCAGGGCAATTTTTCTGGAAAAATAGGTTCAGGAACTGTGGGTGGAGCTATAGAAAATCTATGATATATATATATATATATATATATATATATATATTGATATATACAGTATATACAGTTGTGCTCTTATATTAAGGCTACATCTAAAAAACTGCAATTCCCCCATGGAGAATTCCAGAGAGGGGGGCATGGTCTAAGGGGCTACACCTCAAATGCTATTGGAGGTACCAAGCTGAAATTTGGCTCGGGCGGGTAGAACTGTTGCACGGTGCTGCATGCCAAATTTCAGGGCAAAAACATAAAAAATTAGGATTTGGGAGTAATCTAAAGCTCCAACTGTCACTTTTTCCTGACACTCTCAATTAGGAACCCTTTTCTGCTATTCTCTATATGGAGGCTCTTTGGGAAGGCATAACTCAGGGTAGGGGCCTAATTTAGACTTGGGGTTTGTTTTGTTAGGTAGTTATTGTGCCAGGGTACGTGCTTTTGGGGATCAGGCAAATTAGAAATTGAAAGTTTTTAAACTATTACCTCAAAAATACACCATTGAATAGATAGGAAATTTCAATTTGTTGCGCAGCCTCAGTAGGAGCCTCCAGCAGGTGTACTCACTGTGGCTTCACTTGGGTGCACAAAGATGGCCATCGTTTGCGGGCTTTAGCAGTGGTGGGCTCGGGGGAAGGAAGCTGGCAAGAGCTGCAGCGGGACCCATGGGAAAGGTGCGGGGGGGGTAGTGGGCGTTAGCTGCGGCTAGGAACCGGGGGATGATAGTGGGCCTTAGTAGCGGCGGTGCGGGCGGCAGTGCGGGCGGCGGTGGGGCAGGCATTAGGACCCGGGGGATGTGCAGCAAAATAAAAAACTTTAAAAAATTGTATCTTTTTTTATTTTAATATTTCTTTTGCAGGGGTACTATAGGTACCAGCAGGCCCTTAATACCCCGCCTGCTGGTACTTGTGGTTCTCCAAGTGCCAGTATGCGGGGATGCCTGCTAGGACATGTAGTACTACTGCAAAAGACAATATTTATATTATTTTCATTTGCACCACACAACACAATCAACCCAGCACCCACCAAACAGGGGTGCTGGGGATAGCCCCGGGCTATCAGCCTGGGCCTGGGGTGCCCTGGAGAGGGGGATCCCTTAATGGGGGGGTCCCCAGCTCTCCAGGCATCCCCAGCCTGGGCTGACTAGTGGTCAGGGGTGATGCTTCAGCTCGGGGGCCAGGTGAAAGGACTCCCCTGGCTGTGGCATCGCCACCCCCCCACTAGAAAGAGTCCAGTGCTGGTTCTGGAAAATACAGGGGGAGCCTATGCATTTTTAGCCCTGCATTTCCAGAACCAGGGCCGGCTCAGAGCCCAGTGCTGGTTGCGCTGAATACGGGGGACCCCTACGTCATTTGTCCCTCGGATTTTGGCAACCGGGGCTGGTTCTGACTAGCCCCGGTGTTGGTTGTGCTTGAGTACAGGGGATCCCTACGTCATTTTCCCCCTGTATTTAAACACAACCAGAATTGGCTGTTAAAAGCCTGGTGCTGGTTGTATTTTGGGGGGGGGGCACCTTTTTTTATTTTACACATTCAATTTTTAACATAGATGCGTAGATGCATTCGTGCATCTGTGACTTGTTGATTTTATTTTCTCAGGTGCATGCGCACTACCAGTGAGCCCTCTGTCGCCCACTGATGCCCCCTTTTGCACTGCACCGCTACCACTGCTCTGCAGCAGCGCTGCTACCGGTACCCTGTATGCCTACAGCCGTCTCGCACTCTGCACCTCCCAAACCACCTCCTGTGTGCTGTCCCCTCTTCCACCTGCGCTAGTGTACCATTTTGTTGCCCTTTTCCCCTGCAGGTGGCCCCGTTTGCTCATCCAAACCCTGATAGTTAATACATTTTTAAAAAGCTATGAAATTCCATAGACAAAAAACCTTACGGTTTCATATGTCCCATTAAGGCTGCTTAGACATGATCTGAAAATTCACAAAACCTATTGAATTTCTGCCACTCAAACTCCAAAAACCAATGAAATTAGGATCGTTAAGGCTAACGCCTTAATGCTTGTGTTCCTTGTGTAATACAGATATGGTATGCCATCACACCATGTGGTTAACTGCAGATTCAGCACTGCTGTCACTCACAAAATGGTGGAGCTGCTACTTCACAGAATTGTGTGCTCATTGGAATACACACATGCAGTCTATGCAACTGAGGTCTGAGCAGTTATGTGGCTCCCACATCCCACTCAATGCCCACAATCTTCCCATTCAGTCACTACAATAATCCCACTGGGTTCCAACATCCTTCTAACTCAATACATATTTCTCATGTATTATACACATTCAGCTTCCTAATTGCTCCCTGGTTACCATTACCTTACAACTATGGGCCGTATTCAATTAGCGGCGAAAATCAATTTTTTGCAAAAACATGTTGCCGGTGACAACATTTCGCCGGCGGAAACTTATCCCCGTATTCAATTGTTGCGACTTTTCGCAGGTATGAAAATGTAATCCAATGTACCCGGCGGAAAAGTTTCGCCAATGAATAGGTGGCGGAAAAAAGTGCAGAATTGTGGTTTTGGGGTGTAAAGGTGGGGAAACCACCCTGCACTCTTAGGACGGAATGGGTACTTGCAGCCGGCAGTTCGATTCCCGTCAGCGGCAGCCCGACAAGAGCAGAGTGCGACGCAGCGGAAGCCCGACAGCGCTGGAAATCCCGAT
Organism: Taudactylus pleione; assembly: GCA_031769625.1. Lineage (NCBI taxonomy): Eukaryota > Metazoa > Chordata > Amphibia > Anura > Myobatrachidae > Taudactylus > Taudactylus pleione. The sequence continues at coordinate 1,376,963 of JAUIMM010000302.1, read as the reverse complement.
CGTGGATAGGTAAGTATCCACTAACCTAACCTAACCCCCCTAACCCTAACCCTCCTTAGGGGTGCCTAACCCTAACTTCCCCCCCAAGTGCCTAACCCTAATCCCCCCTCTAAGTGCCTAACCCTAACCACCCCTTTGCCCGCTACCTAAACCTAAGTCCCCCGGGGGTGTGCCTAACCCTAAGTCCCCCCCGAGGGTGCCTAACCCTAACCCTCCCTTCCCCTAGCCTAACCCTAACCCTCATTCCTCATCCTACCCCATCATTCCTCATCCTGTCCTATCAATCCTCATCCTATCCCATCATTCCTCATCCTATCCTATCATTCCTCATCATGTCCTATCATTCCCCATCCTCTCCTATCATTCCTCATCCTACCCTATCATTCCTCATCCTATCCTATCATTCCTCATCCTATTCTATCATTCCTCATCCTATCCCATCATTCCTCATCCTGTCCTATCATTCCTCATCCTATTCTATCATTCCTCATCCTACCCCATCATTCCTCATCCTGTCCTATCAATCCTCATCCTATCCCATCATTCCTCATCCTATCCTATCATTCCTAATCCTACCCTATCATTCCTCATCCTATCCTATCATTCTTCAACCTGTCCTATCATTCCTCATCCTCTCATATCATTCCTCATCCTGTCCTATCATTCCTCATCTTACCCTATCATTCTTCATCCTGTCCTATCATTCCTCATCCTATCCTATCATTCCTCATCCTGTCCCATCATTCCTCGTCCTACCCTATCATTCCTGATTCTTTCCTATCATTCCTCATCCTCCCCTATCATTCCTCATCTTACCCTATCATTCCTCATCCTGTCCTATAATTCCTCATCCTATCCTATCATTCCTCATACGATCCTATCATTCTTCATCCTGTCCTACCATTTCTCATCCTATCCTACCATTTATCATCCTGTCCTATCATTCTTCATCCTATCCTATCATTCCTCAACCTATCCTATCATTCCTCATCCCACCCTATCATTCCTCATCCCACCCTATCATTCCTCATCCTATCCTATCATTCCTCATCCTATTAATCCCCATCCTGTTCTATTATTCCTCATCATGTCCTATCATTCCTCATCCTACCCTATTTTTCCTCATCCTATCCTATTATTTCTCATCCTGTCCTATCATTCCTCATCATATCCTACCATTCCTCATCCTATCCTATAATTTCTCATCCTATCCTATCATTCCTAATCCTTTCCTATCATATCGTTCCTTATCCTATCATTCCTCATCCTATCCTATCATTCTTCATCCTATCCCATCATTCCTCATCCTATCCTATCATTCCTAATCCTACCCTATCATTCCTCATCCTATCCAATCATTCTTCATCCTGTCCTATCATTCTTCATCCTATCCTATCATTCCTCATCCTATCATTCCTCATTCTATGATATAATTCCTCATCCTATCCTATCATTCCTCATCCTATCCTATCATTCCTCATGCTTTCCTATCATTCCTCATCCTATCCTCCTATCATTCCTCATCCTATAATATCATTCCTCATTTTATGATATCATTCCTCATCCTATCCTATCATTACTCATCCTACCCTATCATTTCTTATCCTACCCTATCATTTCTTATCCTACCCTATCATTTCTCATCTTACCCTATCTTTCCTCATCCTATCCTATTATTCCTCATCCTGTCCTATCATTCCTCATCCTATCCCATCATTCCTCATCCTACCCTATTTTTCCTCATCCTATCCTATCATTCCTCATCCTACCCTATTTTTCCTCATCCTATCCTATCATTCCTCATCCTATCCTATCATTCCTCATCCTATTATTCCCCATCCTGTCCTATTATTTCTCATCTTATTCTATCATTCCTCATCCTGTCCTATCATTCCTCATCCTATCCTATCATTCCTAATGCTTTCCTATCATATCATTCCTCATCCTATCATTCCTAATCCTGTCCTATCATTTCTCATCTTATCCTATCATTCCTCATCCTGTCCTATCATTCCTCATCCTGTCCTATCATTCCTCATCCTATCCTATCAATCCTAATACTTTCCTATCATTCCTCATCCTATCCTATCATTCCTCATCCTATCATTCCCCATCCTGTCCTATTATTTCTCATCTTATTCTATCCTTCCACATCCTGTCCTGTCACTCCTCATCCTATCCTATCATTCATCATCCCATCATTCCTCATCCTGTCCTATCATTCCTCATCCTATCCTATCATTCCTCATCCTGTCCTACCATTTCTCATCCTATCCTACCATTTATCATCATGTCCTATCATTCTTCATCCTATCCTATCATTCCTCAACCTATCCTATCATTCCTCATCCCACCCTATCATTCCTCATCCCACCCTATCATTCCTCATCCTATCCTATCATTCCCCATCCTATTAATCCCCTTCCTGTTCTATTATTCCTCATCATGTCCTATCATTCCTCATCCTACCCTATTTTTGCTCATCCTATCCTATTATTTCTCATCCTGTCCTATCATTCCTCATCATATCCTATCATTCCTCATCCTATCCTATAATTTCTCATCCTATCCTATCATTCCTAAACCTTTCCTATCATATCGTTCCTTATCCTATCATTCCTCATCCTATCCTATAATTCTTCATCCTATCCCATCATTCCTCATCCTATCCTATCATTCCTAATCCTACCCTATCATTCCTCATCCTATCCAATCATTCTTCATCCTGTCCTATCATTCTTCATCCTATCCTATCATTCCTCATCCTATCCTATCATTCTTAATCCTTTCCTATCATTCCTCATCCTATTATTCCCCATCCTGTCCTATTATTTCTCATCCTATTCTATCATTCCTCATCCTGTCCTATCATTCCTCATCATATCCTATCATTCCTCATCCTATCCTATAATTTCTCATCCTATCCTATCATTCCTAATCCTTTCCTATCATATCGTTCCTTATCCTATCATTCCTCATCCTATCTTATCATTCTTCATCCTATCCCATCATTCCTCATCCTATCCTATCATTCCTAATCCTACCCTATCATTCATCATCCTATCCAATCATTCTTCATCCTGTCCTATCATTCTTCATCCTATCCTATCATTCCTCATCCTATCCTATCATTCCTCATTCTATGATATCATTCCTCATCCTATCCTATCATTCCTCATCCTATCCTATCATTCCTCATCCTTTCCTATCATTCCTCATCCTATCCTATCATTTCTCATCTTACCCTATCTTTCCTCATCCTATCCTATTATTCCACATCCTGTCCTATCATTCCTCATCCTATCCCATCATTCCTCATCCTACCCTATTTTTCCTCATCCTATCCTATCATTCCTCATCCTACCCTATTTTTCCTCATCCTATCCTATCATTCCTCATCCTATCCTATCATTCCTCATCCTATTATTCCCCATCCTGTCCTATTATTTCTCATCTTATTCTATCATTCCTCATCCTGTCCTATCATTCCTCATCCTATCCTATCATTCCTCATCCTATCCTATCATTCCTAATGCTTTCCTATCATATCATTCCTCATCCTATCATTCCTAATCCTGTCCTATCATTTCTCATCTTATCCTATCATTCCTCATCCTGTCCTATCATTCCTCATCCTGTCCTATCATTCCTCATCCTATCCTATCAATCCTAATACTTTCCTATCATTCCTCATCCTATCCTATCATTCCTCATCCTATCATTCCCCATCCTGTCCTATTATTTCTCATCTTATTCTATCCTTCCACATCCTGTCCTGTCACTCCTCATCCTATCCTATCATTCATCATCCCATCATTCCTCATCCTGTCCTATCATTCCTCATCCTATCCTATCATTCCTCATCCTGTCCTACCATTTCTCATCCTATCCTACCATTTATCATCCTGTCCTATCATTCTTCATCCTATCCTATCATTCTTCAACCTATCCTATCATTCCTCATCCCACCCTATCATTCCTCATCCCACCCTATCATTCCTCATCCTATCCTATCATTCCCCATCCTATTAATCCCCTTCCTGTTCTATTATTCCTCATCATGTCCTATCATTCCTCATCCTACCCTATTTTTGCTCATCCTATCCTATTATTTCTCATCCTGTCCTATCATTCCTCATCATATCCTATCATTCCTCATCCTATCCTATAATTTCTCATCCTATCCTATCATTCCTAAACCTTTCCTATCATATCGTTCCTTATCCTATCATTCCTCATCCTTTCCTATAATTCTTCATCCTATCCCATCATTCCTCATCCTATCCTATCATTCCTAATCCTACCCTAGCATTCCTCATCCTATCCAATCATTCTTCATCCTGTCCTATCATTCTTCATCCTATCCTATCATTCCTCATCCTATCCTATCATTCTTAATCCTTTCCTATCATTCCTCATCCTATTATTCCCCATCCTGTCCTATTATTTGTCATCCTATTCTATCATTCCTCATCCTGTCCTATCATTCCTCATCATATCCTATCATTCCTCATCCTATCCTATAATTTCTCATCCTATCCTATCATTCCTAATCCTTTCCTATCATATCGTTCCTTATCCTATCATTCCTCATCCTATCTTATCATTCTTCATCCTATCCCATCATTTCTCATCCTATCCTATCATTCCTAATCCTACCCTATCATTCCTCATCCTATCCAATCATTCTTCATCCTGTCCTATCATTCTTCATCCTATCCTATCATTCCTCATCCTATCCTATCATTCCTCATTCTATGATATCATTCCTCATCCTATCCTATCATTCCTCATCCTATCCTATCATTCCTCATCCTTTCCTATCATTCCTCATCCTATCCTATCATTTCTCATCTTACCCTATCTTTCCTCATCCAATCCTATTATTCCTCATCCTGTCCTATCATTCCTCATCCTATCCCATCATTCCTCATCCTACCCTATTTTTCCTCATCCTATCCTATCATTCCTCATCCTACCCTATTTTTCCTCATCCTATCCTATCATTCTTCATCCTACCCTATTTTTCCTCATCCTATCCTATCATTCCTCATCCTATCCTATCATTCCTCATCCTATTATTCCCCATCCTGTCCTATTATTTCTCATCCTATTCTATCATTCCTCATCCTGTCCTATCATTCCTCATCCTATCCTATCATTCCTAATGCTTTCCTATCATATCATTCCTCATCCTATCATTCCTAATCCTGTCCTATCATTTCTCATCTTATCCTATCATTCCTCATCCTGTCCTATCATTCCTCATCCTGTCCTATCATTCCTCATCCTATCGTATGAATCCTAATCCTTTCCTATCATTCCTCATCCTATCCTATCATTCCTCATCCTATCATTCCCCATCCTGTCCTATTATTTCTCATCTTATTCTATCCTTCCTCATCCTGTCCTGTCACTCCTCATCCTATCATTCCTCATCCTGTCCTATCATTCCTCATCCTATCCTATCATTCCTCATCCTGTCCTACCATTTCTCATCCTATCCTACCATTTATCATCCTGTCCTATCATTCTTCATCCTATCCTATCATTCCTCAACCTATCCTATCATTCCTCATCTCAACCTATCATTCCTCATCCCACCCAATCATTCCTCATCCTATCCTATCATTCCTCATCCTATTAATCCTCATCCTGTTCTATTATTCCTCATCATGTCCTAACATTCCTCATCCTACCCTATTTTTCCTCATCCTATCCTAATATTTCTCATCCTGTCCTATCATTCCTCATCATATCCTATCATTCCTCATCCTATCCTATAATTTCTCATCCTATCCTATCATTCCTAATCCTTTCCTATCATATCGTTCCTTATCCTATCATTCCTCATCCTATCCTATCATTCTTCATCCTATCCCATCATTCCTCATCCTATCCTATCATTCCTAATCCTACCCTATCATTCCTCATCCTATCCAGTCATTCTTCATCCTGTCCTATCATTCTTCATCCTATCCTATCTTTCCTCATCCTATCCTATCATTCTTAATCCTTTCCTATCATTCCTCATCCTATTATTCTCCATCCTGTCCTATTATTTCTCATCCTATGCTATCATTCCTCATCCTGTCCTATCATTCCTCATCATATATCATTCCTCATCCTATCCTATAATTTCTCATCCTATCCTATCATTCCTAATCCTTTCCTATCATATCGTTCCTTATCCTATCATTCCTCATCCTATCCTATCATTCTTCATCCTATCCCATCATTCCTCATCCTATCCTATCATTCCTAATCCTACCCTATCATTCCTCATCCTATCCAATCATTCTTCATCCTGTCCTATCATTCTTCATCCTATCCTATCATTCCTCATCCTATCCTATCATTCTTAATCCTTTCCTATCATTCCTCATCCTATTATTCCCCATCCTGTCCTATTATTTCTCATCCTATTCTATCATTCCTCATCCTGTCCTATCATTCCTCATCCTATCCTATAATTTCTCATCCTATCCTATCATTCCTAATCCTTTCCTATCATATCGTTCCTTACCCTATCATTCCTCATCCTATCCTATCATTCTTCATCCTATCCCATCATTCCTCATCCTATCCTATCATTCCTAATCCTACCCTATCATTCCTCATCCTATCCAATCATTCTTGATCCTGTCCTATCATTCTTCATCCTATCCTATCATTCCTCATCCTATCCTATCATTCCTCATTCTATGATATCATTCCTCATCCTATCCTATCATTCCTCATCCTATCCTATCATTCCTCATCCTTTCCTATCATTCCTCATCCTATCCTATCATTTCTCATCTTACCCTATCTTTCCTCATCCTATCCTATTATTCCTCATCCTGTCCTATCATTCCTCATCCTATCCCATCATTCCTCATCCTACCCTATTTTTCCTCATCCTATCCTATCATTCCTCATCCTGTCCTATCATTCCTCATCCTATTATTCCCCATCCTGTCCTATTATTTCTCATCCTATTCTATCATTCCTCATCCTGTCCTATCATTCCTCATTCTATCCTATCATTTCTAATGCTTTCCTATCATATCATTCCTCATCCTATCATTCCTCATCCTGTCCTATCATTTCTCATCTTATCCTATCATTCCTCATCCTGTCCTATCATTCCTCATCCTATCAATCCTAATCCTTTCCTATCATTCCTCATCCTATCCTATCATTCCTCATCCTATCATTCCCCATCCTGTCCTATTATTTCTCATCTTATTCTATCCTTCCTCATCCTGTCCTGTCACTCCTCATCCTATCCTATCATTCATCATCCTATCATTCCTCATCCTGTCCTATCATTCCTCATCCTATCCTATCATTCCTCATCCTGTCCTATCATTCCAAATCCTGTCCTATCTTTCCTCATCCTGTCCTTTCATTCCTTATTCTATCGTAGTATTCCTCATCCTACCTTATCATTCCTCATCCTGTCCTATCATTCCTCATCCTGTCCTATCATTTCTCATCCTGTCCTATCATTCCTCATCCTATCCTATCATTCATCCTATAATTCCTCATCATATCCTATCATTCAACCTATCATTTCTCATCATATCCTATCATTCCTCTTCCTATCATTCCTCATCCTGTCCTAGCATTCCTCATCCTACCCTATCATTCCTCATCCTCCCCCATCAATCCTCATCCTATCCTATCATTCCTCATCCTATCCTTTTATTCATCTTTCTATCCTGCCATTCCTCATCCTATCCTATCTTTCCTCATCTTATCCTATCATTCTTTATCCTATCCTATCATTCCTCATCCTGTCCTATCATTCATCATCCTGTTCTATCATTCCTCATCCTGTCCTATCATTCCTCATCGTTTCCTATAAATCATCCTATTATTACTCATCTTATCATATCAGTCCTCCTGTCCGATCATTCCTCTTCACACATTGTGATAGAATTAATATCTTCTTTCTCTGCATTACTCTGTCTCTTCTAGAATGAATCTGCCGGTGACATTAGCTCTGCTCAGATTCCTTGGTCTGGCTTGGAGCGTTGAAACAGAGGCCGGAGGTGAGAATACAGACAGGATTATTAAGCAGAGACATTTGCATTTGGGTCTTCAGACGCACCCACGGAACTTAACGATACTGTAGTCGGCATTCGTGTCTTGTGACAGGGAGGTGTCTTAGCGCAAGCATGGAGATGGTTCATCTTATGGGCGTGTCATGGCAGTGTCGGAGGCGTGTCGGTGAAAGTAGTTGCATACCCTATCCATAGACAGATGTTCAACTGGTCACATAGGAGTCATGGTCAGACAGAGAATCTGGACCTGCCACAGGGCTGAAGCAGGTTGTGATGGTGTTGATATGTGTGTGCTATTTGGTGGTGATATGCAAAGATAAATAGCAACACCAGTTGAATTGCAGACACACCCGACAATCAACTTTCCTAACTAGGTGTCAGGTTTATTGAAGTGTAGTACTAGCTACTGATACAGCTGCACTCACAGTTACACACTTGTTATTCTGGTTGGAGCAGAGCTTGAGCAAGTACCTTCCGGTGATGTATGTTGGTAGCGGAGCGTAATGCACAGTATATACAGGCCAATATGGAGGGTAATGTAGCAGGGTCTCTATAGCTGAATGGAACACATCCGTGTCCCACTATGGCGCATATGCATACTGACAAGATGGCGCCATACGTGCACAGAAGACCAAATGGATGCCATTTTTGTAAGGTAGAATGCTTCAACTAAGGATCTTTCATGGCAGTAGAGCAATTCATATTTCAACCTAACCGATGGTTTGTGTAAAGATGCACCAACCGGTATTACTTCAAGCATGGGCTCTGACCGTGGGCCTCAGTCCTTGCACATTCTGATGCATGCATGTACACAAGCAGAGGACATTAAAGCAGCATTTGCATAAAGTCGCAGGTGGGTAACTGCCAGTAGATGCAGCTGTGTCCACCTCTAAATCAGACCTTGTATATCCTGGTGCTCGGGGACACTAGGGGTTGTGCAGTTGATTTTTATGGACCCCAGACCTGGAGTACGGCTTCTCCTGACAGACTCCTGGGTTCTGAGACTTCCCTCAGGGGTCACTTCAATGCCAGATGTCCCACAAAATATTATTTATTTATTACCAAGTAATTTATATAGTGTACACAAATTCTGCAGCGCTTTACAGAGAACATTTGTCCATTCATCTCAGTCCCTGCCCCAATGGAGCTTACAATCTATATTCCCTACCACATGCACACACACACACACGGGTTAATTTTGTTGGGAGCGTATTAACCTACCAGAATATTTTTGGAGTATGGGAGGAAACCAGAGCACCCGGAAGAAACCCATGCTAAAAAAGGGAGAGCCCACAACCTCAGTGCTGTATGCAGTAATGCTGCTAGCCATTACACTGTCTGTGCTGTGAGGCAGTAATGCTGCTAACCATTACACCATCTGTGCTGTGAGGCAGTAGTGCTGCTAACCATTACACCGTCTGTGCTGTGAGGCAGTAGTGCGCTAGCCATTACACTATCTGTGCTGTGAGGCAGTAGTGCTGCTAACCATTACACCGTCTGTGCTGTGAGGCAGTAGTGCTGCTAACCATTACACTGTCTGTGCTGTGAGGCAGTAGTGCTGCTAACCATTACACCATCTGTGCTGTGGGGCAGTAATGCTGCTAACATTACACCATCTGTGCTGTGGGGCAGTAGTGCTGCTAACCATTACACCGTCTGTGCTGTGGGGCAGTAATGCTGCTAACCATTACACCGTCTGTGCTGTGAGGCAGAAGTGCTGCTAACCATAACACCGTCTGAGCTGTGGGGCAGTAATGCTGCTAACTATTACACCGTCTGTGCTGTGGGGCAGTAATGCTGCTAACCATTACACCGTCTGTGCTGTGAGGCAGAAGTGCTGCTAACCATTACACCGTCTGTGCTGTGGGGCAGTAATGCTGCTAACTATTACACCGTCTGTGCTGTGGGGCAGTAATGCTGCTAACCATTACACCGTCTGTGCTGTGAGGCAGTAATGCTGCTAACCATTACACCATCTGTGCTGTGAGGCAGTAGTGCTGCTAACCATTACACCGTCTGTTTTGTGAGGCAGTAGTGCTGCTAACCATTACACCGTCTGTGCTGTGAGGCAGTAGTGCTGCTAACCATTGCACTGTCTGTGCTGTGAGGCAGTCGTGCTGCTAACCATTACACTGTATGTGCTGTGAGGCAGTAATGCTGCTAACCATTGCACCGTCTGTGCTGTGAGGCAGTAATGCTGCTAACCATTACACCATCAGTACTGTGAGGCAGTAATGCTGCTAACCATTACACCGTCTGTGCTGTGAGGCAGTAGTGCTGCTAACCATTACAACGTCTGTGCTGTGAGGCAGTAATGCTGCTAACCATTACACCCTGCTAACCATTGCACCGTCTGTGCTGTGAGGCAGTAATGCTGCTAACCATTGCACCGTCTGTGCTGTGAGGCAGTAATGCTGCTAACCATTACACCGTCTGTGCTGTGAGGCAGTAATGCTGCTAACCATTACACCGTCTGTGCTGTGAGGCAGTAGTGCTGCTAACCATTACACCGTCTGTGCTGTGAGGCAGTAGTGCTGCTAACCATTACACCATCTGTGCTGTGAGGAAGTAGTGCTGCTAACCATTACAACGTCTGTGCTGTGAGGCAGTAGTGCTGCTAACCATTACACCGTCTGTGCTGTGAGGCAGTAGTGCTGCTAACCATTACAACGTCTGTGCTGTGAGGCAGTAATGCTGCTAACCATTACACCGTCTGTGCTGTGAGGCAGTAGTGCTGCTAACCATTACACCGTCTGTGCTGTGAGGCAGTAGTGCTGCTAACCATTATACCATCTGTGCTGTGGGGCAGTAGTGCTGCTAACCATTACACCGTCTGTGCTGTGAGGTAGTAATGCTGCTAACCATTGCACCGTCTGTGCTGTGAGGCAGTAATGCTGCTAACCATTACACCGTCTGTGCTGTGAGGCAGTAATGCTGCTAACCATTACACCGTCTGTGCTGTGAGGCAGTAATGCTGCTAACCATTACACCGTCTGTGCTGTGAGGCAGTAGTGCTGCTAACCATTACACCATCTGTGCTGTGAGGCAGTAGTGCTGCTAAACATTGCACTGTCTGTGCTGTGAGGCAGTAGTGCTGCTAACCATTACACTGTATGTGCTGTGAGGCAGTAATGCTGCTAACCATTGCACCGTCTGTGCTGTGAGGCAGTAATGCTGCTAACCATTACACCATCAGTACTGTGAGGCAGTAATGCTGCTAACCATTACACCGTCTGTGCTGTGAGGCAGTAATGCGGCTAACCATTACACCCTGCTAACCATTGCACCGTCTGTGCTGTGAGGCAGTAATGCTGCTAACCATTGCACCGTCTGTGCTGTGAGGCAGTAATGCTGCTAACCATTACACCGTCTGTGCTGTGAGGCAGTAATGCTGCTAACCATTACACCGTCTGTGCTGTGAGGCAGTAGTGCTGCTAACCATTACACCGTCTGTGCTGTGAGGCAGTAGTGCTGCTAACCATTACACCGTCTGTGCTGTGAGGCAGTAGTGCTGCTAACCATTACAACGTCTGTGCTTTGAGGCAGTAGTGCTGCTAACCATTACACCGTCTGTGCTGTGAGGCAGTAGTGCTGCTAACCATTACAACGTCTGTGCTGTGAGGCAGTAATGCTGCTAACCATTACACCGTCTGTGCTGTGAGGCAGTAGTGCTGCTAACCATTACACCGTCTGTGCTGTGAGGCAGTAGTGCTGCTAACCATTATACCGTCTGTGCTGTGGGGCAGTAGTGCTGCTAACCATTACACCGTCTGTGCTGTGGGGCAGTAATGCTGCTAACCATTACACCATCTGTGCTGTGAGGCAGTAATGCTGCTAACCATTACACCATCTGTGCTGTGAGGCAGTAATGCTGCTAACCTTTACACCATCTGTGCTGTGAGGTAGTAGTGCTGCTAACCATTACACTGTCTGTGCTGTGAGGCAGTAATTTTGCTAACTATTACACTGTCTGTGCTGTGAGGCAGTAATTCTGCTAGCCATTACACCGTCTGTGCTGCAAGGCTGTAATGCTGCTAACCATTAGACTGTCTGTGCTGTGAGGCAGTAGTGCTGCTAACCATTACACCGTCTGTGCTGTGAGGCAGTAATGCTGCTAACCATTGCACTGTCTGTGCTGTGAGGCAGTAGTGCTGCTAACCATTGCACTGTCTGTGCTGTGAGGCAGTAGTGCTGCTAACCATTACACTGTATGTGCTGTGAGGTAGTAATGCTGCTAACAATTGCACCGTCTGTGCTGTGAGGCAGTAATGCTGCTAACCATTACACCATCAGTACTGTGAGGCAGTAGTGCTGCTAACCATTACACTGTATGTGCTGTGAGGTAGTAATGCTGCTAACAATTGCACCGTCTGTGCTGTGAGGCAGTAATGCTGCTAACCATTACACCATCAGTACTGTGAGGCAGTAATGCTGCTAACCATTGCACCGTCTGTGCTGTGAGGCAGTAATGCTGCTAACCATTACACCCTGCTAACCATTGCACCGTCTGTGCTGTGAGGCAGTAATGCTGCTAACCATTACACTGTCTGTGCTGTGAGGCAGTAATGCTGCTATCCATTACACCGTCTGTGCTGTGAGGCAGTAATGCTGCTAAACATTACACCATCTGTGCTGTGAGGCAGTAGTGCTGCTAACCATTACACCGTCTGTGCTGTGAGGCAGTAGTGCTGCTAACCATTACAACGTCTGTGCTGTGAGGCAGTAGTGCTGCTAACCATTACACCGTCTGTGCTGTGAGGCAGTAATGCTGCTAACCATTACACCGTCTGTGCTGTGAGGCAGTAGTGCTGCTAACCATTACACCGTCTGTGCTGTGAGGCAGTAGTGCTGCTAACCATTACACCGTCTGTGCTGTGGGGCAGTAGTGCTGCTAACCATTACACCGTCTGTGCTGTGGGGCAGTAATGCTGCTAACCATTACACCGTCTGTGCTGTGAGGCAATAATGCTGCTAACCATTACACTGTCTGTGCTGTGAGGCAGTAATGCTGCTAACCATTACACCGTCTGTGCTGTGAGGTAGTAGTGCTGCTAACCTTACACTGTCTGTGCTGTGAGGCAGTAATTCTGCTAACTATTACACCGTCTGTGCTGTGAGGCAGTAATGCTGCTAGCCATTACACCGTCTGTGCTGTGAGGCTGTAATGCTGCTAACCATTACACCGTCTGTGCTGTGAGGCAGTAATGCTGCTAACCATTACACTGTCTGTGCTGTGAGGCAGTAGTGCTGCTAACCATTACACCGTCTGTGCTGTGAGGCAGTAGTGCTGCTAACCATTGCACTGTCTGTGCTGTGAGGCAGTAGTGCTGCTAACCATTACACTGTATGTGCTGTGAGGCAGTAATGCTGCTAACCATTGTACCGTCTGTGCGGTGAGGCTGTAATGCTGCTAACTATTACACCATCTGTGCTGTGAGGCAGTAATCCTGCTAACCATTACACCGTCTGTGCTGTGAGGCAGTAGTGCTGCTAACCATTACACCGTCTGTGCTGTGAGGCAGTAATGCTGCTAACCATTACACTGTCTGTGCTGTGAGGCAGTAATCCTACTAACCATTACACCATCTGTGCTGTGAGGCAGTAATGCTGCTAACCATTACACCGTCTGTGCTGTGAGGCAGTAGTGCTGCTAACCATTACAACGTCTGTGCTGTGAGGCAGTAATGCTGCTAACAATTACACCGTCTGTGCTGTGAGGCAGTAATGCTGCTAACCATTACACTGTCTGTGCTGTGAGGCAGTAATCCTACTAACCATTACACCATCTGTGCTGTGAGGCAGTAATGCTGCTAACCATTACACCGTCTGTGCTGTGAGGCAGTAGTGCTGCTAACCATTACAACGTCTGTGCTGTGAGGCAGTAATGCTGCTAACAATTACACCGTCTGTGCTGTGAGGCAGTAGTGCTGCTAACCATTACACCGTCTGTGCTGTGAGGCAGTAATGCTGCTAACCATTACACTGTCTGTGCTGTGAGGCAGTAATCCTACTAACCATTACAACGTCTGTGCTGTGAGGCAGTAGTGCTGCTAACCATTACACCGTCTGTGCTGTGAGGCAGTAGTGCTGCTAACCATTACACCGTCTGTGCTGTGAGGCAGTAATGCTGCTAACCATTACACCGTCTGTGCTGTGAGGCAGTAGTGCTGCTAACCATTATACCATCTGTGCTGTGGGGCAGTAGTGCTGCTAACCATTACACCGTCTGTGCTGTGGGGCAGTAATGCTGCTAACCATTACACCATCTGTGCTGTGGGGCAATAATGCTGCTAACCATTACACCATCTGTGCTGTGAGGCAGTAATGCTGCTTAGCATTACACCGTCTGTGCTGTGAGGCAGTAGTGCTGCTAACCATTACACTGTCTGTGCTGTGAGGCAGTAATTCTGCTAACTATTATACCGTCTGTGCTGTGAGGCAGTAGTGCTGCTAACCATTGCACTGTCTGTGCTGTGAGGCAGTAGTGCTGCTAACCATTACACTGTATGTGCTGTGAGGCAGTAATGCTGCTAACCATTGCACCGTCTGTGTGGTGAGGCTGTAATGCTGCTAACTATTACACCGTCTGTGCTGTGAGGCAGTAATCCTGCTAACCATTACACCGTCTGTGCTGTGAGGCAGTAGTGCTGCTAACCATTACACGGTCTGTGCTGTGAGGCAGTAATGCTGCTAACCATTACACTGTCTGTGCTGTGAGGCAGTAATCCTACTAACCATTACACCGTCTGTGCTGTGAGGCAGTAATGCTGCTAACTATTACACCGTCTGTGCTATGTACATGGGAGACATTGTTGGCTTCTGTAAGTTACCTGCCATCCTCACAAATACAGACTGTTATTACAAGATAATTACTTTGAAGGTGTCAGCGTCACAGTTGTGATTATTTCACCTGTATTATATCGGAATTGACCTGGCTACACATTATCTGTATAATATCACTTTAGTTTATGTTAAAATAGAACACAGTGCTATCTTTCCAAAAGGCCTCATTCTCTGCAATACATTTTGTCATCTTGATTTGTATATTCTTCTATTCAGCCCATGTATGATAATTCCTAGACTTTACCTTCTCTGTCCCTAAATCATGTTACATGTCGTTAATTAATTCATCAGGGACTAAACTTTGGGAATTGACTGTGGGAATGAGAACATCGTCATAGTACTGCCATAGAAGGTACAATGCTTTAACTAACAAACTCTTCCACCTTGTCTCAGGTATTAATCTAGCCCGGAATGGGGAGGCCACGCAGAGCTCTCTTTATGGAGAGTCCATAACAGTTTTCCCCGAGAAGGCCATTGATGGCAATAATGATGGGGATTTTCACGCGGGCTCCTGCACTCACAGCAATGAAGAGAACGATCCATGGTGGACAGTTGACCTTAAAACAAGCTACAATATTGGAACCATTGTTGTGGCCAATCGGCAAGATTGCTGCTCTGAGCGGATCCTGGGGGCCGAGGTCCGTGTTGGGAACTCTCCAGACAACAACAATCCTGTGTGAGTATATTTTAGGATAAAAAGGGGGAAAGGGGGTAGGGCACTGGCTATAGTAAGTATGCACGTGTTAGAGCCGCTATTCCCAATGGTGCGGCTGAAATGCACACGCTAATTAATGGTTGTGGTGTTGCTCCTTAAGGGGAAATAGATAATTACTGTATGTTAAGGGGCAGATGAAGCAAAATACCCTGATATAAGGGAACTCTTTTATGTAAATATAGTAGTAAAAAAAACACTTTTATTACAAAATACAACAAATACTTAAAAAAGACTTACAAAAAGCACCATAATCACAAGGTAAAGTGTATATGCTGGGAAGTGCGGGGAAGAATGGGGGATATTTAGTCCTAATTCCTAATGGGTGACAAAGTACTGAAAAATACATAAATTAAACACATATAATATAAATGTACAGTTAGCACACACATATATTAAAAGTATATAACAGGTGCAATATAGCCCTTTGGTCATTAGGGGAAATGGATTATGCAATGTGCCGAGGTCTTCCTGAACCTATCGGACACAATTTATAGATTCTGAATAACCAGTCCTGTAAAAAAAATAAAGACCATCGAGTCCCACTCAGCCATCAATGGCGGACAACCATCGATGGCAAAACCATCAGCAGTTAACCATCAATGGTTAACTATCGATGGTCAATGAGCAGCCCTACTCAGAGAAATGATTCAGGGCCTGATTCAGCAAGCAACGCAAGTGAGAGAATGCACACACTTGACCGATGTTTTCACACTGCGCATGCGTATTCAT
Organism: Taudactylus pleione; assembly: GCA_031769625.1. NCBI lineage: Eukaryota > Metazoa > Chordata > Amphibia > Anura > Myobatrachidae > Taudactylus > Taudactylus pleione. The sequence continues at coordinate 1,360,625 of JAUIMM010000302.1, read as the reverse complement.
CACACTGCGTGTGCGCAAGCTATCTGGTGCAATCGAATAAGCGTATGCAGACTGCACGCAGCGTGTACGCAGACCCCTTCCGATAGTGATTGACAGGATGTACCGTTTGTGGGTGGTGACGGGGCGTGGTTGGGCGAACGCAGGCGTGCCTGTGCATTGGGATGCCATTTTAGGCGCGTCCATAATTAAGGCAGTGCGGCGACGGATGCAGAGAGGAGACTCCGTACACGCAGGAAGTTGCCAAGATCCTGCGCGAGGTCAGGTCAACCACTATTGTGTGTATGAGTCTGATGGTTCTCGATGTTACCGATGTTTATGCTGTCTTGCGTACTGATCAAGCTTTGTGTAAAGGGAGATGGGCGGCTTTGTATGGAGCTGGGCGTCTGCCAGGCTTGCCGACTTTCTGGCTGCCCCTTCCGGGAGGGAGCAGCCAGATCGGCATTACAGGGGGCGTGGCCATCGTGAGGAGGCGGGGCCATCAGGTGATGCACGTATGTGGGTGGAGCGGGGCGGGGCCACTCGATTGCATCATTTTGGCCCCGCCCCCGCTACACAATGCCGATATTATAGGCATTGTGAAGCAGTGGGCGGAGCCAAAATGAGGCGATTCGGTGTGAATCGCTTCACGGCCCCCCTCGCTGCGGGAGTTTCTAAGGTAAGTGCGGGGGGTTAAAAGGGGTGGGTGATAATGATAATAATAAAATAACTGATTGGAACTAAAAAAACTGTGTGATGGGGTGTAATTGAATGGTGTATTATTCTCTCTCTCTAATACATATATAGACCCTTTCTCACCCAGGATGCCACCAAAACCCTCATACACTCACTGGTCATCTCCAGATTGGACTACTGTAACCTTCTCCTATCTGGCCTCCCCAACTCCCATCTCTCTCCTCTCCAGTCTGTCCTCAATGCTGCTGCTCGACTCATCTTCCTCTCCAAACGCTCTACATCTGCCTCCCCTTTCCTATAAGCCCTCCACTGGCTCCCCTTCCCTTTTAGAACCCAATTCAAGGTTCTCACACTTGCTTACAAAGCCCTCACCCATTCCTCTCCCATTTACATCTCTGACCTCATCTCCCTTCACTCTCCTGGCCGCCCCCTTCGATCAACCAATGCATGCCGCCTTTCATGCCAGCTGATTACTTCCTCCCACTCCTGCCTCCAAGATTTTGCCCGGGCTGCTCCCGACCTTTGGAAATCTCTCCCTCTCCCTATCAGACTCTCCTCCTCTTTACAATCCTTCAATGGGCTCTCAAGACCCCACTACTTCATCAAAGCCTTCCAGCTCCCATCCTAACTTGCTGCAACATGCTCCTTCATCCGTTTAACCCATCTGTGTCACACCTGTTTGTCTGCCCCTCCCCTTTAGAATGTAAGCTCTTACGAGCAGGACCTCTACCCTCTTGTGCTTCTCCTTACTTTACTTTCACCTACTTCTTACCCCCCTCCAGGGCACCTAACACTTGGTTGCTTACGCTCTGTTGCATATCTGGGTGTTATGGTCACTTATGTATCAATGTATATTATCCATGTCCTTGTCCTATTTTGTACTGTAAGTCAGTTGTCAAATTATTTGTTTATGTACTTTGTAAGGCGCTGCGGAACACTTGTGGCGCCATATAAATAAAGGATAATAATAATAATAATAATAATATATATATATATTTATATATATATACATACAGGGAGTGTGTGTGTGTATATATATATATGTGTGTGTGTGTAAAAATTAATTTAATAATGATAATAAAGCAACATAATATATATATATATATATATATATATATATATGTGGTAAGTTAAAAGTGAATTTGTGTAAATACAGTGGTAAATAACTATGTGAATGGAATAAGTGAAGTATATTGTAGGGCATATCCAGTAATATGTGCTTACGGTGAGTGAGTGCCAATATCATCATCAGAGTGTTGGAACAACAGTGAATAAAAATAGGGCACGAGTGTGAGAATAAATGTGAATCACCTCAGGTACTGTACTATGTATCATATCTCCGAGGAAGTAACAGTAATAGGAGGTCTTGCTGTATAAAAGTGATGGAGTGTTATCTCCATGGCTGGCAGAAGGTATAACACAAATTACCAAGTACTAAGCAATGGGCTGTAGCTATTGCGCTAATTTAATCCTTGGAGTGCCGAGGTACCCATCCTGATATCCATTATGTCTCCTTTTTTAATAGGGCAATGCTCAATTCTCCTCCTCTAACGCCCATTCTGACGCTCTCTAGCCGGCAGGCCTTCAGGTGCTGAGGTTCACTGTTATGTCTGTGTGAGAAATATTTAGTCACAGAGATTTTCTTCATCTGTATTTTCTATCCAGACCGGAGTTTTTCATGTTGCTGACATGTTACAGAATACGTAGTTTGAAAGTCCTTGTAGTCATTCCATCATACAGATGTGACCGTATACATCTATCCTCCATGCGCTACAAGTCACGCTACACAACGCGGGAGCTCCGTGTGACTCGGTAGCGCCGAGCGTCTTTACGTATGAATATTTAGCACGAGCAGCTTCATGCCGCATATCATTTTACTCAGCAGAAGCTGCTTGTTCTAACTATTCGCAATGCTGCGCGAATAAGACGCATTTGAAAGTAAAAAGTCACACGGGTGCGAATGCAGTGTGGGTATCCGCTCGTGGGCACACGCCTCACGCCATGCGTGGCACGATTTGCTGTGTACGCAGCAATGATGTAACAGGACACATCTGTAAGCACAGACTTTGCGGCCACCACAAGGGTATGTGCCCATTATCTTTGGTATTGTGTGTGGCATATTTTATGACTGTGGAGATTCCTGGCCCTTCACCAGCTCAGACTTTTCCATTTAGATGTTTTTTGAGATCTGTATCCAAAGAGAAGGATTGGCCAATGGTTTTCTATTTGTATAAGTTCTCCCCAATCTTTGCTAATTAATCTGATCATATTTTTTTATCCTCTGTTGTTTTATGTTTGGGAACAATGTGGGTGTCTTACCAATCGCTGATGCCCGTGACGTCACCCGCGCCATCTTACAGTATGTTATAGCCTGGTGCACTGGAAGTATTCCATTCATTTACATCAATCTCCTGCAAGGTTTGGGAGATGTCCTGGAGACCTTACACTGCGAATCAGCCAAACGCTTTCCCTGGTCAATAAACATATTAAACAGAAGCTCTTAACTAAGGCCCTGATTCAGAGCCGGACGCTCTGACCAGAGCGCTCGCTCTGAATCAGGGCCCACCTCCATAAATATGGAGCATCCTCCTGGATGCTCATATAGCTGTGGGTCACCACCCACAGCCTATACGAGCGTGCAGGATGATGGTCGCGATGGTCTTGACCATCGCGACCATCGCCAGTGCGAGCCGGAGCCTGCGGTTGAATTTTTCAACCGCAAGGCCAGGAGTGATTTTGGCTCTATCAGAGCCAAAATCACTCCCACTGACATCACTAGTGATGTCAGTGGGCCGGCTTCTGATGGTAGGCGTTCCCTTGGGAACGCCCCCGTCAGGGAGGCACGCCCCCGGCACGCCCACCAAAGGGGGCGTGCTGTCAATCAACATCGACAGCACGCCCCCTTTGATCAGACACAACGAGCGAGGGAAAGTCCTTCGCTCATCGCGTCTTGCGCATGCGCAGTGCACACCATCGACCCACTTGCGAGCGGACAGCCGCTTGCGAGTGGGTCTGAATGAGGCCCTAAGTAAATAAAACACAGAGGCCTGAATTATCATAGTCATTGTGCCACATAATGGGGTCTAGAAAGTGGCCTTCCACGTATCCGTGATTCCAGGCCAGCTTCTGAGGGGTCTTTGCAGGTCACACTAGGTCATGTAACTCAGTGATCAATGGGCCTGATTCACTATGGATGGCTATTGTGATCGCGAGTTGCCATTACGCACGCAGGTCCACTTCGAAAATATGCTAAGGTTTGCAATCGCCTAACCTAAGGACGCCCACTTCCCCTGACATCCGTAATATTTAGCAAAATAGTGAAACCATCGGTAACATGGAGTACCATCGCAGCCTCACGCACAATTGCACAACGTCAGAAATTGCTAACCTCATTGCACGCAGTGGGAACTCAGGCTGCGTATACCATTGCAGTGGCGAATTTATGCACGCCCCTGTAACTGCGTTCAAATGCAGACACACCTGTGCTTCGCTGACCACCCCCCATCACCCCCCCCCCCAAATGCTCTCTTTTTGTCAACCACTCTGCAATGGGTCTGCATAGTGACTGCGATCACAGTGATCCCTTCATGTACATGCATTGCGATGCATGCCGACGCTGGAACCTGGAACACCGGCAGTGAAGATCCCGACAGGTAAGTATTTTCTCTATTTGCTAACCTAAACCCTCCCCCCTAACCTTAACCCTCCCTTAGGGGTGCCTACCAGTAACCCCCCCCCCCCAAGTGCCTAACCCTAGCCCCCCCTTCTCCGCAGCCTAAACCTAAGTCTCCCAGGGGGGTGCCTAACCCTAAGTCCCCCACCGGGAGCCCCTAACCTAACCCCATACTTACCTACCTTGCTGGGCAGCTTTCCGGGAGCAGCAGGTGGGGACTTGCTGCTCTCCTCTTCGGGGGGCGGGGCCAGACGATAGACGGCACGAGTGATGTCAGTAGGGCCGCCCACAAACGGCAGGCGTTCCTACAAACGCCTCCATTTGCCCACTTCCGAGCGGGTCTGAATCAGGCCCACAGTGCCTCTGATTCACATTACACCATAAAGTAGTGTCTCTTATATATGTTACGACACACAGTAGTGCCCCTTTTACACAATATCCACATTAGTGGCCCTTATACACAAAGCCCACAGTAGCAATGCCCCTTATACAATGCCCACAGTAGTAGTGCCCCTTACACAATGCCCCCAGCAGTGGTGCCCCCTATGCAGTGCCCTTAGTAGTAGTGCCCCCAGTAGTTGTGTCCCTAGTAGTATGCCCCCAGTAGTAGTGCCCCCATTAGTTGTGTGCCTAGTAGTAGTGGCCCCAGTAGTATGCCCCCTTACGGGTGGACTCGGATCCCTGATTTTCGGAGCGGTTTGGATCCCACAGGTTCCGAACCGCTCATCTCTAATTACAAGTGTCTTGTACATTAGTGATATTTTATGAACCACACATCCATGTACACATGATTACATGTAGTGTGTGAACGGCATGTGTGTGTGTGTGTGTGTGTGTGTGTGTGGCAGGTGTGTGTGTGTGTGAGGCAGATGTGTGTGTGTGTGAGGCAGATGTGTGTGGGAGCAGCAAGTGTGTGTGCACCAGATGCGTGTGTGTGTCTGAGCGGCAGGTGTGTGTGGGAGCGGCAAGTGTGTGTGCACCAGATGCGTGTGTGTGTGTGAGGCAGGTGTATGTGTGAGTGGCAGGTGTGTGTGTGTGTGTGTGTGTGTGTGTGTGAGCGGCAGGTGCGTGTGTGTGTGGCAGGTGTGCGTGTGTGTGAGTGGCAGGTGTGTGTGTGTGTGTGAGTGGCAGGTGTGTGTGAGTGGCAGGTGTGTGTGTGTGTGTGTGTAAGTGGCAGGTGTGTGTGTGTGTAAGTGGCAGGTGTGTGAGCGGCAGGTGTGTGTGAGTGGCAGGTGTGTGTGTGTGTAAGTGGCAGGTGTGTGTGTGTGAGTGGCAGGTGTGTGTGTGTGAGCGGCAGGTGTGTGAGTGGCTGGTGTGTATGTGTGTGTGAGTGGTAGGTGTGTGTGTGAGTGGCAGGTGTGAGTGGCAGGTGTGTGTGTGTGAGTGGCAGGTGTGTGTGTGTGAGCGGCAGGTGTGTGTGAGTAGCAGGTGTGTGTGTGTGATTGGCAGATGTGTGTGAGCGGCAGGTGTGTGTGAGTGGCAGGTGTGTGTGTGATTGAGTGGCAGGTGTGTGTGAGTAGCAGGTGTGTGTGTGTGTGTGTGAGTAGCAGGTGTGTGTGTGAGTGGCAGGTGTGTGTGTGAGCGGCAGGTGTGTGTGTGTGAGTGGCAGGTGGGTGTGTGTGTGTGAGCGGCAGGTGGGTGTGTGTGTGTGTGTGTGTGTGAGTGGCAGGTGTGTGTGAGTGGGAGGTGTGTGTGTGAGCAGCAGGTGTGTGAGTGGCAGGTGTGTATGTGTGTGTGAGTGGCAGGTGTGTGTGGCAGGTGTGTGTGTGTGTGATTGGCAGGTGTGTGTGAGTAGCAGGTGTGTGTGTGTGTGAGTGGCAGGTGTGCGTGAGTAGCAGGTGTGTGTGTGTGTGTGGCAGGTGTGTGTGAGTGGGAGGTGTGTGTGAGCGGCAGGTGTGTGAGTGGCAGGTGTGTATGTGTGTGTGAGTGGCAGGTGTGTGTGTGTGTGAGTGGCAGGAGTGTGTGTGTGTGATTGGCAGGTGTGTGTGTGTGAGTGTGTGAGTGGCAGGTGTGCGTGAGTAGCAGGTGTGTGTGTGTGCGGCAGGTGTGTGTGTGAGCGGCAGGTGTGTGTGTGTGAGTGGCAGGTGGGTGTGTGTGTGTGAGCGGCAGGTGGGTGTGTGTGTGTGTGTGAGTGGCAGGAGTGTGTGTGTGTGATTGGCAGGTGTGTGTGTGTGAGTGTGTGAGTGGCAGGTGTGCGTGAGTAGCAGGTGTGTGTGTGAGTGGCAGGTGTGTGTGTGAGCGGCAGGTGTGTGTGTGTGAGTGGCAGGTGGGTGTGTGTGTGTGAGCGGCAGGTGGGTGTGTGTGTGTGAGCGGCAGGTGGGTGTGTGTGTGTGTGTGTGTGTGTGTGTGAGTGGCAGGTGTGTGTGAGTGGGAGGTGTGTGTGTGAGCAGCAGGTGTGTGAGTGGCAGGTGTGTATGTGTGTGTGAGTGGCAGGTGTGTGTGGCAGGTGTGTGTGTGTGTGATTGGCAGGTGTGTGTGAGTAGCAGGTGTGTGTGTGTGTGAGTGGCAGGTGTGCGTGAGTAGCAGGTGTGTGTGTGTGTGTGGCAGGTGTGTGTGAGTGGGAGGTGTGTGTGAGCGGCAGGTGTGTGAGTGGCAGGTGTGTATGTGTGTGTGAGTGGCAGGTGTGTGTGTGTGTGAGTGGCAGGAGTGTGTGTGTGTGAGTGGCAGGTGTGCGTGAGTAGCAGGTGTGTGTGTGTGCGGCAGGTGTGTGTGTGTGTAAGTGACAGGTGTGTGTGTGTGTGTGTGTGTGTGTGTGTGTGCGGCAGGTGCGTGTGTATGGGCCACTGACCTGATCTATATGATGTAACTATAAAATTCCTGCATATACTGTAATGTCTCATTGTGCCAATCACACAACAACTCCCATCATCTCCTCTTCTCCTGTGTCCACAGGTGTGGGGTCATCTCTGAGACCGGTCACATCACCACGCTTTGCTGTAACGGGATGGAAGGTCGCTATGTCAGTGTAGTCCTCCCTGGCGCTATGAAGTTCCTGACCCTGTGTGAGGTGGAGGTCTATGAACAAGAGCAGGGGCCACTGCCCTTTCCCGTCTGCTAGAAGACGATATCCATCATGCTCTTTATACACACTTATAGCTTGTAGCTTCTTCAGGAAGTTTTGTCAGTTTTTACTGCTAATAAAGTTCTATAATCCTGAATTGTAAAGCTGATTCCTGGCTGTTCTCCCTGCAGAGGGAATGGATACACTGTGCCGTATGCTACATTTATCAGCTTGCAGAGCATTAATAAACTTTTTCCTATGTCAATATTGATGACTCCCTGACTGACTCATTAGTTATTATCAGTTTTTATGTAGAACCTTTATATTATGCAGAAGTTTACCGAAAACAATCAGTCGCATCAGTTCTGGCCCCAGCAGAGCTTGCAATCTATATTCCCTACTGCTGTGCTTCTCAAACTCCTCATGGAACCTTAACAGTACATGTTTACAAGATATCCTCAGGAATAATTAACACTACCTGTAGATTGGTTGTGCTAGTCAATTAACACACCAGTGCTCCAGCTAGATGATCTGGAAAACATGTATTGTTGGGGTCCTATGAGACCCGGATTTGACAAACACTGGTCTGAAATCACTATCTATCTTATGCATATCCAGTGCCAAACTATGGCATAAAGGTCCCACCAGCGAATGCAGTCGTGATAACTGTAGAGACTTGTAATCTTGTCTTCATATGGTTAGAATTTTGCTTTGCATTAATGTAATCTTGATACAGAGTTAAAACACCCAGTAAGTACAGTAATGTACACTACCTCTCAAACACACACAATCCTGACAAAGCCCATAATGAAAAGTGGGGCACGATAGAATTATCCTTGGGAATCATGTTGTAATTTAAAAATGACATGCACAGTTTAACAAACCAATCACTGCAGCCACAAAAGTGGCAGTCCTTGTTGCTGAAGTGCTTGGTTTGTTTTGATCCCCTCAATAGAGTACATCTTAGTATTTTGGTCAAATCAAGCTACCAATTGGCTTAAGGCTAACAGTGTTAATCATCCTCAAAGTTCAAGATGTCATTGTCCTCATCGTCACACATTATTAGCTCAATACCACTGGAATCCACTAATCCGTTACAGTCTCTGTTTGTAATTGGCGGAAAATGTCTTCCTCATCGGATTTGTATTTCATTTTCATGAACATGAGTTTTTTTCACATTGTTTGGAAGTAGTCCCCTATGCTGATTGCTCACAAGGTTCCCAGCTGTAATAAACAAGATGCCCAACCTCCTGTGTAAACCATAGTTAGTTTGTACAAGGGGCTCCAAATGTCCTTTTTTTTCCTCCCCGTAATCAAACGGTCTATGTGAGATGCTAATTTGTACATTATCATTATGCATTGATGCTTACTGTATTAGATTGAGTCACAGTAGAGGTGTCAATATATGTGGACCTCTCTCTTAAGCCTGACCAGATGTCATAATGTTTCTTTGGTACGCAGAATTGATTCATCATCATTAGTGGGTCTATTGCAAAAGGTTTATTTTTCCTGGCAGTAGCATTTGCAAGAGAAACTAAAGAAGGAGTCTTCAGGTCATGCCACTTGAGCTGTTAACTTGCTTGCAAGGAGCAGTTTGCATTTCTTAAGATATGTAACAGTTGGAAAGAAAGACAGTACATAGGACTTAAATCTGGGATCGAGCATGATTGCCAAAATACACTGGTTCAATTGTGAGATGTTACAAATCCATTGGTAATGGCAAAGTGAATAAAGAAGTTGATCTACAAGTAAAAGTTTAATCTCCTCCTTCAGCTTCTCTAGCTGCTTTTTCAGTAGTTTAATTAACGTTATGACCTGACTGTCTGAAATCACTTCACAGGTTACAATTTAAAATGGTTTCAGTAACTTGCATAAAACTTATTTTCTCCTGGGTGCTGCATTAAGGCAACATGTCCCTCATCCCAATATCACATGTACATCATGATGGCTTGCTGCAGTTTCCGCCAGTCGCTAGAGCATATATAAGGTGGAATTCCACCTGGTTATTACCTCTTGCTTCAGTTGGTGACATGGCAAATGGAACTGTTTTTGCAGTTGCTGAATATCGAAAATGCCCAGACATTTTATGGACCACAGACAGCATCTCCTGCATTTTTTTTAAAAGAAATTCTGAACCACCAAGTTTATGGTGGGTGGGGAAAAACATGGTACTAGTTGAAATTGACCCAGTTGCAATGCGCGTATGTTACAAACATTATCAGAAATGACAAATCCTGAGGGGAGTCTTAGAAGGCACTAAGGAGTCGATTTACTAAGCAGTGTTAGGAGACAGAGTGAAAAGTGATAAAGGTACCAGCCAATCAGCTCCCAACTGTCATCTCACAGGCTGTGTTTGAAAAATGACAATTGGGAGCTGATTGGCTGGCACCTTATCACTTTTCACTCTGCCTCCTAACACTGCTTAGTAAATAGACCCCTAAGCCATTTTGTATCACATCCCTGAGTTTTTCAGCAGATTAATACCACTATTAGGGGTATTCAATATGGGTGCGATAACATCGTTTTTTGCGTTAATATCGCATTTTTTAATGTTTTTGAATTAATATCACTTGTTTTAGTTTTACACCGTATTCAATTTCAAAGACTTATAGCAGTTTTGAAAAGTCTTTGATAAAAAACAGTGATAATTTTTCACCATTGAATAGGTGTCGAAAAAAAGTGCAGAATTGGGGTTTAGGGGTGCAGGCTTTAAAAAAAAAAATAGCCTGCACCCCTGAGATTGACATTTAAAAAAGAACTGTCAAAAAAAGTAAAAAAAAAAAAAATAATAGGGACACCCCAAAAAATTAATAAAAAAAATTGGGGTGAAAATAAAAAAAAAAAAATGGGAAAAAAATTGTTAAACAATAGGCAAATAGGTTCAGGGCTATTCTGCAAGTATGCGACAGGTGTTTTCTAGAATAGAATTATAGCGGCAGGTGCACAAATGCAGAATATTTAAAAACTAACTTTAGGGACATCAAAATATGCTAGTACCCATTTTCATGTACCCCAAATTTGATGGGACCATTTAAAAAAATGAAAAAAATAACCTACAGTAAGTGCTCTTCTGCATCACTTCTTCAATGTCGGGAAAAAACACCTGCTGCGGCTATTTATATCCCCCACTTTCAATTAAAGGCTATGAAACGTTAACTTAGATATAGAGGGGTATTCAAAATGAAATGTTAACTTCACTGTCTATGAATGATAACGTTAATTTTTATGCAGTGAATGACCAACAATGTGCGTTCCCGCATGAACCATAATATGTATGATCACCCGTACACGCAGCCCAACTTACACGATATTGTCAACTTCGCCTGGGCAGAGATGGGACAGGAGGACTTCACTGAAAGATATCCATCAAGTCGTTGGTGGTACAGATCGTACCGTGTGTATGCAACTTTATTTATGATTTTTCAGACTGAGAATTAGCTTGAACGAACTTACTGCAAATGACCTAACATGGACCCTACCCCTATTTACTTTGGCACTACAAATGTGATCAGGATTATCCTCCTTAATTTTATCAATTCTTGTCCAACACACAAATCATCCTCCACGTGTCAGAGCACGATGATCTCTCTCCTCCTCCTGTTACACATTTACAAATTCCATAGTAAACAGCCTCAATTCCTAAGTCTAAACCATCATCATTACTTTTACTACTACTCATCCTGACATTTGCATAGGGATCACCGTGTCAGACCTGGCAATCGCGGTCACCATCAGACTCTCCTCAGGAATCTGACCACACAGTTTGTTCTTTAGCCCTAATGTCCTTTTTCTGCACTGATCTGCCCATTTTAGAGGTGACACCTCTAGGCTGAGAGGGCTCGATTCACTTGAGCGCAAAGTAAATAGCACTGGGAGGGAGCTCCCTGCGCTATTCAATTCTGCGCGGTTAGGTCAGGGAATGCCCGTTCTCCCATCCCTTGCGCCTTAAACAGGGTGTATCATCGGAGAATGCCCGTTCTCATGACTAAACTTCCTGGCGCGATGCAATTTTTCTGGCGCTAAGGGCAGAAAACAGCATTGCGTCTGTGCTTTTGTTGGATTTCTGCTTGCACCCCCTGGAGGGTAGCGAGAAGAAGACCTTAACAGTGCGCTGAATTGAATAGTGCCAGGAATTCACTCCCGGCACAATTTACTTCATGATCAATAGAATCGAGCCCATCGTGAGACGCTGCGGCATGCGATATTACAGAAGATGCTGGGCTTGCCAAATTTTTAACCTATGACCTTTTTATTAAAAGAAATTGAAGTACTATGACTGCCAGCACGGTTATTGAGTGACCCCTGTTCTTCTATAGATATTTCATGATCGATTTACACCAGGACAGAAGTAAATATACTTTACTTGAACTTGTAGCTGCCACCAGAGCAAGTGAAGCACTGCCACTCGCACATTCTGAGTGGCTGTGCAGACTGCAGGGGGTCTGCTTAGAGCATCCAAATGGCACTGCAGCAGTGATACTGACTGCAGGGTGCCATTCCAGGCACCCAGAAGTAGTGGCTGTGGGGCAGAGACTGGTACCCACACAGCTCTACGCGATGGTACCACTTGCTCACCTCTAGTTACAGCCCTGTCTGCCACCATACCAAGGGAACATACAATGAGAAAGGGAAATGATGGCCTGTTACATTTACCGTGAGGTTTTAGCAAACTACTAGAGAATTTTATTTAAACCAGATTTTTTTTTTTCAGCTTTCATTATTTTGGGGTGTAGCTGATGGGGACACAACACCCAGTATGTACAGTAATATACGCTGCCTCTCAAAAAACACAATTGTCCCTTGAGACATATAAATTGAATAAAAGAATTGAGGGTTTTTTCCCCCCACTCCAACAGGATCAGCGCTACCATTAAGCAACTGCTCAGAGCACCAGGCCACTGGAGGGCAGCGCTGGGTCCAGAAAACAACACCACCACATTTCTGGTCCCAGTCAGTCAAAGTATTTAGAAATATGATTTGAACTAGAAACACCAAGCTTCTGTTTAACCTTTAGCTGATGCAATTAATATGAAATGTTAACAAGCAGGCATATTCTGCAACAGATTAAAATGTTATCTTTGCAATTATTGAATTGTTATGGTTAGCTAACGCAGCTACCTGCCAGTGTTTCTCAAAGTCCCTAATATCCAAGTTGAGAACAACAAAAGTTGGCACTGAGGAGATACAAATTCAATATGTGATGTACAGAAAAGGACGGGGAGTTCACTGTTTGGGTGCATACACAAGCTGCCACTGATCAAGTCTAAATCCCTACAAAAATCTCACCCTGATTTTAAACATAAAATACAGAATGGAAAATAGACAAAAACTGCAGCGTTAAGAGGATGTGTGACAATAATACATCCCTTAATAGTGGATAATGGCCCTCATTCAGAGCCACTCGCTATTTGCGGTTGTTCGTTCTAAAACAAGGGGTGGCTATTCAAATGAACCGTTCGCTGTTTGCGGTCTGTTCACGTCTCTATGTCTGAACGAGCGAGCAAAACTTGCGTTTGCTTTTTGGAAAAATACGCCCCCTGGCCGCTCGCATCCTACGTCATGTCCGCTATTTATTAGATTAATCGAGTAGATCGACAAGGGTATGAACTGCTCGCTATTCTTGTGGTTGGTGTTTGAAACCACAATTTTGCGAGCAGTTCTGACTCTAAAATAACCCAGTGACGTGGTCAATGACGCTGCTGTTTTAAATATGCACACCCATAAAACGCCCGTTTTGACCTTTAAGCACGCCTGCGTTCTGATTTCCACTCCCCATTTTCAAGCACCTTCCCCTGTTACCACCCACATACGCCTCCTCCTGTCACTCAAAATAGCAGGCATTCGCTATTTTGCGAGCACATGAATTTCGGCCGCACTGACTGGTTAGCGCATGCGTATAACGATCCGGACGCATGCGCAGTGGGGCTAACATCGCTCGGAACGAACGAGCGGTCGCTTACGAGCGGCTCTGAATCAGGCCCAATGTTCTCTTTATGATAGATCGGGTGTATAGTCCTCTGCATATATCTCTAAATTCTCAATGGAGAAAATACATTTTTAACCAGGAATCATAGTGTACCAAACTCACTTCTCCCACTCATAGATGAATACACATCAAAGTATCTTTATTCCTTCCTTCTGGTCAAATACCACAATAAGATGTATACAGAATGAGCCCACAAGGAAAAACAATAAGTTAGAGGAGGACGTTTCTTTTTGAATAGCGTACCCCAACTCGCACTTAATAATTGATGCTAATTCATATCAAGGTTTCTTTATATATAAAAGGTTGATTCGTACCCCAACTCACGTATAGTGATGTGATGGTGCTCCTATAAAAGGTATCTTTATTTACAGTTTCTTATATAGCGCAGCAAATTCTGTTGTGCTTTACAATTTGAATCAACATTAACATTATACTGGGTTGTAAAAGACATACATACATGACATACATAAGGGTAAGAGGGCCCTGCTCGCAAGCTTACAATCTTTATCCAACAATTTCTGCTAATATGATGAAAATCCTCAGCAATGTAGTTCCATAGTATATTGATGCATAAACGTGAGTATGTCATCCAAAACAAGTATTTTATTAAATACAAAAATAAAAATATAGTTCCAAACAAGGGTCAAAATGGAAGCATCAGAAACATAAAAAAAAAAAAAGGAGTACATAAAAATATGAAATAAAAATCCAATGGAAAAATGAAAATACTCGAACAAAAAAATGTTTTGAGAAAAAAAAAAAAAAAAGTCAAATTACTCACACCTGCAGCTGTCAACGCGTTTTTCAAGACATGCTGCTGGTATGAGGAACTCAGCATTTGTGTGTGAATGAGCCTATCAGCTCCCCAGAGGAAGTGGTCCTCGTTGATCTAACATTAGTAACAGGTGTGTACAATTTTCTAAAAACACTCAAAACATGTCCAAATCCAACATATCAATGCAGAATATCTGATGCTGACATAATGCAAAGTATAACACATTATCCAAGGCTACATAAAAATATAAAACGAGAAAACCAGACTTCTGGTGTAGGCATCATGGGAAATGTAGTCCAGGCAACCCGAACAATGAAATCCTAAAAGGGACAGAATCTATATTCTTAAAATTAAGCCCAAAGATTCCTAATGATTATAACAATGGGCGCTAAATAGTCCACACCCCACCGATATTCTGCATTGATATGTTGGATTTGGACATGTTTAGACAGTGTTTTTAGAAAATTGTAGACACCTGTTACTAATGTTAATTATATCAACGAGGACCACTTCCTCTGGGGAGCTGATAGGCTCATTCACACATAAATGCTGAGTTTCTCATACCAGCAGCATGTCTTGAAAAAGGTCCTAGAGACCGAAACGCGATGACAGCTGCAGGTGTGAGTAATTTGACATTTGGACTTTTTTTTTGCTCAGAACATTTTTTTGTTCTTCGAGTATTGTTTAAATAATTTTCCATTGGCTTTTTATCATTTCATATTGTTGTTTTTATGTACTCTTTTATGTGTTTTTGATGCTTCCATTTTGACCCTTGATTGGAACTATATTTTTATTTTTGTATTAATAAAATACTTGTTTTGGATGACTCACATTTATGCATCAGTTTACTATGGAACTACATTGCTGAGGATTTTCATCATATTAGCAGAAATTGTTGGATAAAGATACCTTTATAGGAGCACCATCACATCACTATACGTGAGTTGGGGCACGAATCCAAAATATATATATATATATATATATATATATATATATATATATATATAGAAACCTTGATATGAATTAGCATCAATTAAGTGTGAGTAGGGGTACGCTATTCATAGAGAAACATCCTCCTCTAACTTATTGTTTTTCCTTGTGGGCCCATTCTGTATACATCTTATTGCAGTATTTGACCAGAAGGAAGGAATAAAGATACTTTGATGTGTATTCATCTATGAGTGGGAGAAGCGAGTTTGGTACGCTATCACTCCCCAGATGATTCCTGGTTAACATAATTTCTTTTCTTCAACATGTGATGAGCTGAAAGAGGACAACTAACCACTTCCAATACAAATAAAAGCCAGGAACCAATCACAGACCAACTGACAGTGACCTCCAGTAATTGTGGAATTTCTCTTTACAAGCCGATCTCTGGGAATTGCAGTGACGTGCTAGGTATGTTTCTTAGCCTAGTTAGCTTGAAGTGATAAGTCGACACACATTGGGGTTTTCTGGATTTAAAACCTTTGTGAACACATTACCCGGTGTGCAGTGAAACTCAAGGGCTGGCTTTTGTGCCATTAGAAGTTTAGTACAAGTATTCTTGAGAAATTCTAACTACTTCAATCAACTGAGTGGACATTCCGTTATTAATACCTTAATAGCATCATTCTTGTTTTAGATTATCCACTACTTCCAGTATCAGCTTATACTGTAGGCCCTTAAGTTACATGAAGTTTCTTAGGCACTTTCCCTGGTGTATGTGGGTTGTCACAGGACATCTGTAGGAGAACTGAACTGTGGTTCCAGAGTTAACGCCTAGTGGACCATACCAAGAGCTACAGCCCCAATGACATTAATGTTGCATATTTCTCAAAATGTAAAGTAAATCAATTATATGGGAGGTACCTGGGGGCACAGGGCTACACTGCCAAACTGCATCTGCATGCTTGGCACAATTCTGCCATTTTTCAGCTGGACTGGTTAGATGTAATTTTCTTATCTGCATTGTTCCCATGTACATTAAGGAATCAAACTAAGTGTTCCCCACAATGACTTTATCCAGCGGGAGTCACTGGGGTTGGCGATATCCGGTATGCCCAGTAATCCTGTAAATGCCAATCTGCCTCCAGAGACTGTCACTGCACACGAACATCACCAGATCGAGGTCAATGAGGAGGAGCTGGCGTTTTGGGGCCATACTATCGCATTCCGCATCCCCAAGTGACCGCTGCCTTTATCCCATGGCCTTCCAGATTTACCCTGCCCCAACCATGGTCACTAACGTGATGACCTTCGCAGGAATTAACCTTACCTTGTCATGGTGGTGTACAGAAGTGGAGAGGTTCCTATCCACCTCAGTGAATGAAGTATAACCCTGAATGGACAGTTGTAGAACATTACTGGACATGTCTGTCATCTCTTCCTTTCATGGATCTGTACAGCTGATGAGAACAGTATCAACCACAATGTGAGGGCTGTCGCCGAGCCTGGCTCCTCAAGCAGCAGTTCTCACCCACGGTGCCACAGAATAAGAGTCATGGGGTCAGCTGTAGCTGTAACTATTTTATTATTGCCTCAATGTAACATGCATTGACAGTGCCAAAGTTCTAGACACTAACCCCCCGGGGCTCCAATTATTGCCAGACACAGGATGGAAGCAGCATGTATTGCAGGTGTAAAAACTTTCCTACACATCAGAGAATGGCCAAGTATAATATTTCCCTCTATTTTAAATAAATATAATAGAAAATAATTCCCTTGACATCTACCAGCAGACCCTATTCTCAAAGATGCTGTAAACCTCAACCTCACACAGAGACATGTCCACGATGCGACATGGGATCGCCACGCTGACGTATCGACCTTCCATCCCGTAACAGCAGAAAGGAATCGTTCTATCAGTAACACTGGTCACCGTACCGCATCTAGAGGGGGAAAGAGAAGCACAGATACAGAGGAGTAAGTCTGAGGCAGAGAGTTCCCACTGTAAGGTGCAATTACTCACCCACATTTTACCACAAACACCCTGTGGGAGTGGCACTAATGAAACACTTGGGACCACAGTCATCACTAAACTTCTACAGAAGGAGGTGAAAATTTTAACGCAGCAGATATCGCCAATGCCATTCACTCCCAATGTAGCCTGCAGTTCCCATACACTGGTCTCACAAATATCTCCTGCTTTCCTTCCTCTCCCAGAATGGCCCGCTGTCCCCATACACTAGTATCACAGATATCTTCTCCTTACCTTTCTCTCCCAGAATGGCCGCAGTCCCCATACACTAGTATCACAGATATCCTCTGTTTACCTTCCTCTCCGGTAATGGCCGCTGTCCCCATACACTAGTATCACAGATATCTCCTACTTACCTTTCTCTCCCGGAATGGCCCGCTGTCCCCATACACTAGTATCACAGATATCTCCTACATACCTTTAGAATAGCCGATAGCTGGAATGCAACCAAGCTTTAGAGTGCTTAATTGGAACATCCTGGAATGCATCCTTGCATACTGGACTGATTCACACAATAACCCCATCTTCCCTTATAGCCTCATGCAACACAGAACCAATGGACTGCTCAGCTACAAAAGTTTTCAGACTAAATGGTCTCTGATCTTTTCTGTTGGCAAGACGACACTGGCTTATTCAAAAAGATCTTCGTAGACCTGACCTTAAAAATGCTAGGGGCTATGGCTAACCAAAAGGAATCCTTAACCTGTATCCTCAGTCTTTTATTTCGGTCCTTTAAGATTAAAATGACTACCATCTGGTTTAAGGACTCAAAACAGATTAACTCCAAACAGAAATATGATTTTATTCCAGAGTCTTGAAGAGTTATGACAGTCTGCTCTAAAGCCAGGCACTTCTCTGTTTAATAACCATTTTGAAAAATACCTTCTTGGTGGTGGCTCTGAAAGACTGAGAATGTACTCCAATATACCCATCACCCACTTTTCTGAGAAGCTTCACCACTGGTCCTTAACAGTAACCGAGCACCCACCATAGACACTTGTGGGCGTATGCCCTTCTTCCCATCCTGGAGCCTAGGGAATGATTTACTTGGCTCCTTATTTGTCCTAAATGGTCTTCTAATTGCAAAACTTCAGAACAAAGGCAGCTGTCCTGGGGCCTGAAAGAGGCCGACTGCTTCTTAAAAAGTGGATGAAAAAAAGCATGAACCTATAAAAAAACCCAACATTAGACCTTCCTAAAAGTAAATATATGAGCCTTTACTGCCGGGAGCCTCAATTTTATCCAATTCTGGATCAAATAAGAATTTTCCCTCTAAAAGGTAAGCATTTTAATACGGTCTTTGAAACTGCATTCCATGATTTTAACCTTAGAATGAGTCTAGCCTCAATGACTTGGTCAGAAAATAATCAGCTCTGCAATGGATAATAACAGACGTCGAGGGCATCCAGTCAGACAACTCTAGCAAAAGTTCAGACCCCTCCATTGCCTAAGCTACCAAAGCTGAAGCAATACTGGGTCTTAAAACTGTCCCTGCCGCAACATAAGATTTCAATATACTTCCACACTTCCAGTCTGAGCCTTCTTTAAGAGTCCCCATCTGGAATAGGTGTAGTTCTGTGTCCTTCGATAAAACAAGTCTTTTTTTCAGTATCTTTAAAGTATAGAACCTGCTGCACTGCTTTAACCTGATCCCCGACCTCCAGAACACCTTATCCTTCATCTATAAAGGATTTGAAGTCCTCAAATTCAGAATTTTCCCAATGTTCTTCAGAGGAAACTTCAGGATTCACATAAACCATAGAAGTGCTCCATAAGCTGCCATCTAAACATCCTTGGCCCAGCTCAAGGCATCTTCTCTAATGAAGGTCATCATTTGCAGCCCTAAAACAGTCCTTCCATTGCCCTAGCCCAAGATCGCATCCCTGCGGACCACAAGGTCCCTGATCCCCCGCCACCACCACAAGCTTCAGGACCCCCCCCCAACCCCTTAAGTAAAGCTGTACCACTCTAGTACATCTTAGATTAACACAATTATGTTACTCTGACTAGACACAAAATTAGACTACTCTCATATAACAAACTATGGGAAGAGTGAACCCAAGCTGGTTCCTCCATCAGACCAGAAGGAACCTTCGTAATGAGTCACAAATCACTGGCATCCTCGCATGCTGCACAGCACGCAGAGTGTCCTTGCTAGGTGATTTAGCCTGACAATGTGGACAAAAATGATACAAATGTTTTCCCTCCTCCAGGTTTGGTCTGGGAAATACTCCTAAGACATTTTTACAAAAAATACCATCAAGGAGAATAAATCATAGCACAGTATTATACTGAGAAAACACAGTATACATTCAGAAATATAGGAATCGAAAAACAGTCGGGCTTGTAAGAGATGCTCGATTCAGGTTCTGGACTGTACCATGTGCTGCAACTCCCCTGGACTGTAGGCTGATCAGCATTACCACAGCACATTAAGAATAGGAACTGGATATGTCCACTCCAACTCTGACCCTCTAAATAGGGCGATAGGAGGCTATTACTTTAGATACAGAAGTCTGCCAATTGAGGGGAAAGATGGCTGTAATGGCTGGCAGCTGTGATACAGAGAACGAGTCAGTTTCCCTCCCTCACTTCGGAACGCCCCTCTCTAAATGTTGGAGTCGACCCCCAAGTTAACAGAAGCCACAATGGGGAAGATATTCCCTTAGTGTTGGCCTTCCATGCAGTGTAAGGGAGTTGTCACTTTGATCACTCAACAAAAACTACTAAGGGGTACATAGTTTGAAAGGAGGAACTCTCGTCTAGCAGAGAGAAATATTCAAAAGCCTCCAGAACACAGCAAGTCCCAGAAAACAAACTCTCAGCCTTACACAAGCACAATTTGGAAATGTTCATGCTCACAGCCAAACTGCAACAACATGATCCATACACCCATATCAGCCAACCACCTGCCTAATATGGTGTAGATGCCCCTTGTGCCACCAAATATGCTCTTACCCATCAAGGCACGGACTCCCCAAGGAGTCTGAAGTATCTTGAGCCTAGACATTAGCAGCAGCTCCTGTAAGGTCCATGGCACAGAGTGGTTTTCCCAGCACATCCCACAGATGCTTGATCAGACTGAGATCTGAGGAATTTGGAGGCCAAGTCAACACCTTGATCTCGGTCATGTTCCTCAAACTATTCCGGAATAATTTTTGCTCTATGGTCCAGTTCTGATTCTCACAAGCACATTGAAAGCGCTTTCAGCAGCTGACAGGGGCCAGCATGGGCTCTCTGATCAGTCTGCGGCTACGTAGCTCCATAGGCAGCAAGCTGTGATGCTCTGTGTGAGTTCTGACACCTTTCTATCATAGTCAGCAATTTGTGCTGGAGTAGCTCTATGGGATAGGACCAGACGGGCTAGCCTTCCCTCCCCACACGCATCAATGAGCCTTGGGCACCTATTGCTGGTTCACAGGGTGTAAGGTGTATGACTGTTGGGAATGGTACAGTATGAATGTTGCTATGTATATTGTGTGCCATCGTGGAGTCATAACTCCCTACATTTATCAGCAGGAGGGCATAGTGTGGGGCGCTGCATATTACACACGGTCGTCCTGCCCACTCCACTAGGAAGTATTCAGGAGGGCGCTTCGCTCCACAGCCCATAAGCCTCCAAGTTTCAGGAGTGTGTTCTGGGAGAACAGATCATTAGGCTGCAGTGTATGTGTGTACGGTGAATGTAGTGTGTACATAGAGTAGGTGTGTTATGTGATTGGTGTAAGTCACCATGAAGGACGGTGATGGTTTTGCCAATAACTACAACGAGAGTCACCTCTTCCCCCCATCACTATGGCTTAGTACACGTACTGTATAGGAGTAGTGATACCTGGGTACTCACACTGGGTTTTTGTTGTCAGGAGAGTCCCCGATTCGGACCTCAGCCCCCAGGAGCCGCTCCAGGCAGCAGCCGGATCGGTTTGTGAGGACCACCTTCGCTATTCTGTAGCTCTGCTTCAGGTCCAGCTTCCACCAGGCATCGTTATCGCAGGAGTTGTTGGCACTGAGCGTGTTATCGACACCATCGATGGCTGGTTTAGCCTCAAGTAAAATGTTAGAGCTTTGTGACATTTCCCCATTTATTGCTACATTTGTGGCTGAGGAGAGAAGAAAAACACGTGTCCTAGTTACAGTACATGCTGGCCACGGACACAGGCCAACGCCTTTTCCATCTTACAGAAGGGGAGAACATTATGAATTAGAGGCACGAGTCACTGGAATATGGGCCTGGACCGTCCTCCGATATCAGGGACCTCACAGATAGTGTTTGGTACTGCCAGCGACAAAGCTTTCAGGTGACCCTCCGGTCTCTTGCATCTTACCCAGATTAACACAGGGGTACAGGGGCCAGAAGAATAATGGGCAATCAATGACCAATTCCCTTTGATTAGTGAGTCTCTGCGGCTTGTGCCGGCGTCTATGGAGGGGGATCAGGGACAAGCCTGTGCGCTGGAGGACCAAGTACTCTGCGCTGCCTACAGGCATTTCTGCGAGTGTCATTTATATATTATACGCGGATCTCTGGAGTCGTGAAGTGAAAGGGTTAACCTGCAAAACACCTTTATAATATATAGGGGATATTGTACTCTTACAGGGACATGAGGATAATAGTACATAAGGGAAATCCTTTCATCCATGCAGTGTAACAGCAATACATTACTGGGGAATGCAGGCAATACCCCGCTGTCAGGCTGGGTACAGGATGTCGGCGGTCAGAATCCCGAAGCCGGCATCCCAACTGGGGTACGATACTGACACCTGTTGTTGCAATTGCCCCATAGATGTGTCCCTATGTATGTGCAGTCTTGCAGGATACAGGGGGCTTCTATGTACACTGTCACATTGGTGACAGTGGTAAGGTCTGAGCCAGACTCACGGCACCGGCTGGAATCACCCGGGCACCCAACAGGAGGATAAAAGGTGACTCACCTGCCACTCAGCTCCTAACTTATGTTATAGGCTGTCTTTAAAAAATGACAGTTAGGAGCTGATTGGTTGGTTATCTATCACTTTCCAGAGCTTAATACATCTGTCCCAGGCTGCGCTACCAGGAGACCACCAACGTCGGGAGCCATTGCCAAGTGCCAGGACCCGGCTGGGAAAGAGTTCAGTAGAGCCAGAGCTTACAGAGGGGGTGGGGCTGAAGTTGAGACAGCCGCTGCTGTGAAGGCGAACCCAGAGGCGCGACTGTGTATAAGGGAGGCGGACCCTGGCCCTTATATCCGACGACTGGCACTGCAGTGAGGCGGAGCCGGGGGCGGTTACAGAGGAGCGACTGTTGGGGAGAGGAGACCGCCCCACTCTCCCCTCCCATGCTAGGCTGTATTGACAGCTCAAAGCGGCCCAGGGAAGCAGCCTCAGGCCAGCACTGCGCTGGGGAGATCACTTGGAAGCAATAAGGTATAACAGGTAACGAGGCTGAAGTTGGCTTCTTAATTTCTTGTTCATTTTCCAGCTTCTTATTCAGAAAATGTTATATTAAAACATTTAAATAAAGTTAGATCACTAAACACTATGTAACCAAAGAATTGTGTCCCTTACAGATTTCAATTGTTATTTTCCTGGCACAATAAGGAATTTGGCATGAATAGGGCAGCAAAGCGGGCAAATCACTTGTCATTTGCCTTGACCAACAGGGATTTGGGCATAATTAGGGCAGACATGTGGGAATAGGCACCAGATTTCTTCATTTTGAATAAGTACCTGTAGTTTTACAAGGGTTAAATAGCCTTGGTCAACAAATTTGACAATTGGGGTCTTTCCCTAAATTAGTAAAAGCCCCACACCTCTGAGCATGGTCTGGTATTGGAATTCAGGATTTAAAATCGGTGTGGGGTTCACCTTTTATTTCGATAACCAGCACTAGCAGGGAGACACACTTTGGGCTCTATTTACTACAATCTGCATTGCGAATTCAGGCAATATCACAGGGATTTACTAAAAATCCCTTGCAGGGACAGAGCTTGCGATAAAGCTCTGTCCCTGTGAATCCCCTCAGCAGCCTTATCACGATATTAACGCAAAAAATACTGTGACAAGTGCCCTCGCATGTGCTGACTGGTGGTCGCTGCTACAACCCCCCCCCCCCCAGTGCCAAGCCCCGCCCCTGATGCTAAGCCCCACCCCTCCCTTAATTGCACTTACCTGCATGATCCGGGCTCCGGTGATGTCCTCCATGACTCCGGTCAGCTGACATCCCATAAGGCACTGGGACCCGGCCACCTGATGACCGGGCCGCAGTGCAGTATGGGAGACCAGCTGACCGGAGGGAGATCATCAGCGGAGCCCCGAACTCCAGTCCCTGGACTCTAGTGCCCAGAGTCTATAACTCCAGCACTGGCCACACAGCTCAGTGTGCTGCCGGCCACCGGGAGGAGAGGAGGGGGCCCGTGAAGGAGACTGCACACTGGCCCCAGAAACGCTCCTGTTTTAAGATAAATGACACATTAACTAGTAATCTAAAAGAATGTTGTCTATGTGTATGATGATGACGTTGTCATCTGTAATATTGTATCGGCTGATACTCATGAAAGGTGCTTTAATAGGTGTATTGTTATCAATAACTTGTGTATTCCCTTCTTACTAATTAGTTATAATCCAACTCCATTACATAGATCTTTTCATCAATTATTTTGCCTCACTGGAACATACATATTCTAGAAAACCAGCTCATTTATTTGTTTTTACAGATTAGAACCTGACTAGCTCTATGGTTGACACATTGGAAAAAAAAAAAAAAAAAAAAAAGTCCCAAAATGCAAAGTATAGTTGTTGCCTATGGCCTACACCAGAAAGCGTCCCGGTACACAGATCCCTCCCTGGCACATGCAATAGCACGTCAGCTAATGCGTCACTTTTACACACGGCAGGGACCCCCCATCCCTCCAGGTGAGCCATGATACATGCAGAAAATAGACGCTATAATTATTGGATCTAGGACCCGGTAATTCGTAAATATGCCCTTTAGCCTCTGGCCTGCAATCCATAGTTATTTTCTATACCTTGGACATATGTTCCCAGTTGAAGAGTTATGTAAATAGTATTCTATTGGTATTAATGGATAGTGTTGGAAGGCGTGCGCTCCTGTGCTGCCTCCCCCCAGTAAGGGGACTCGGCCATCATTAGGATCTGCCGGAGGAGTTATACAGGCCTGACCTCTGACCTGCGCTACTGTACGTGTGCGGGCGTCTTTACACCCGGGCATTACATGGGGACGGTCAGACCCAGGAGACGGAGAACACAGAGCCACATTACCAGACAGCTAGTACACCATCACCACCACTAGTGTGCAGGGTACCAGTGCTACCATATGCTGGAGTATTTACTGCAATCATGCTCAGTGCACTACAACACCCAGCAACACCCCAAGCTCCAGACTGCCACCACTTCTATATTCTGCATACTACCGTTACACCTGTGACATCCGTGTGTCATAGGCTACTTGTGTTTCTATCCAATGCACTAAATCTGAGGCCTGGATAAACTGTACGACGTGTGGCCTAACCACTACCAGCACATGCGTTACATATTCACCACCCTATGTACTATTGCCGATGTGCATTATACGCTGTTTAGCTTTGTCCAGAGCACTACCGCTCCCAGCATGTCTGCTCACATTTCATATTGATAACCCTAACAGGTTGTGTCACCCAGCACGCTGCTAATAGATAAGAGCAGCAGCAGCGCCTATAAACCCTTAGATCGGGGGGTGGGGGGCTGCCGTAGCTTTGACCCGCAGTGCAGATTGGAGGAGAGGGGGAGACACTAGTTCCGGAACAAGCAGCCGGGTGTCGGCGCCTGCACAATGGACAAGCGGTAGTGGCGTGGCGTGCCACGCAAAACACTGGCTTTCAGGGACTGCATCGGCTGCAGCCCCTAAATGCTGGGAAGGGCTGCCCGATCGACACAGGAGCAGTTTCCCACTATAAGAGGGTTAGGGGTAGAGAGAGGGAGAGGGTCAGGATACCAACAGACAGGTGTCCGTATGACAGACCACCAGGATCTTGAGCGCTGGCATCCCATACCCATTCCGATAAAATCAACCACTGGATAGGACTGTGCTTTGGCTCATAATGTGTCATATCTATAGCTCTACTGGGATTTTTAGAGATGTAGCTATAATGTGCAGCTGCATAGAATGGTGCCCGGGCACACTAATCGCTGCTTTCATTTCACAGATTCTGTCTAGTGCAGACCTGGCACAGCCGCTGTGTGGTGTAACCAATCAGAAAACGTTCTTACATACAGAAAGCCTACGGAGCCTTTTCTGCTGCCATGTACTGTGCCACATGCTGCCAGCTGCAGATCAGGAACATCGCACAGCCCAGAAGCAGGTATTAGATCTACAGTAAAAAGGATGACGATGTCTAGACAGATACCAGGGGCCAAATGTAACAGGGTGAGTGTAGAACGTGTGAGATTAGCAGTAACCTCTCACTGTCACATTGGTGAAGTTTTATCTTCACAATGGGAGAACATCTGGATGAGAGTTTAAATCGTGAGTTTCTGGAGTCTAAAACCAGGCGAGTTTCAGGTTCTCAGACTATTACATTGAGCAATATTACAGTGTCAGAGGTTACTGCTAAACACTCACATTTTCTAATCTCTCACCCCATTACATTTGTCCCCAGATGTTAGTCAAAAAGTAAAAAAAAAAAAAAAAAAAAAAAAAAAAAAACCACTTACCCCAATGGTTATGGACCAGAAAGGATGGTTAGGGTCAATCACCTACCCTGACAGTTAGGCACCAAGGGGAGGGTTAGGGTGAATATTAGGGAGAAGAAAAAAAAAAAAAAAAAAGTGTGTAGACCTTCTTACATGTTGACCTATTGACTAACATCTGGTGTCCACCTAGACATTGTCGACCTTTTTACTGTAGATCTTTGAATCTACACCCGCACAGCCGGCTGTGTGAGGCACCAAGGGGAATATTACACGTGTCATCTGTACCCAGAGTCATGATCCCCAATGCACCTAACTCCTGACTGCAGGGAACGAGGGGATAGAATTAGCCAGACAAGGGGGGGAGGGGGGGGGTCCATGCAGTGTATTGTCTAACAGGGTCCCTATGTATAGGTGACAATGGATATGTGCCTTTCTCCTGGCCATAGGGCTGTGATATTACAATGAGCTTGTGACCCAGCATTTACTACACCAAGGGCACAATCAGGATTGGGGGGCCTGTTCATCAACACTAAAATAACGTTTTTAAGGACATTTTCCTTAAATAACGTTATTTTGGTATTCATGTAGCCACTTAGCACAGGAGATATCACAGATATCTCCTTGCTAAGTTCCCCTGCGTTAATTTCCACACTCCCCATACATTAGTATGGGTACATTAGTACATTAGTATGGGTACATTAGTACATTAGTATGGGGAAATTGTGGTATTCATCAAATTCCGAAAATTATCAATTTTCGGAATTTGATGCAGTTACTATTCGCCACTGTGAGGTGGCGAATAGCAGGTGAAACTTACCAGTATCAACGTGTGCAGGTCCCCCGACGAGTCCCTCCGGCGCTCTGCTCCGTCCTCAGGCTCCGGAGGCTGGTCGGACATGTGTGCTCCCCAGTAGAGCACAAGAAAGTTTAGACGAAAAAAAAATATATATATATATTTTTTTCTAATCTGTCATGTGGTCTGCTGGGAAACCACATGACAGACCAGCAGGACGGAGCCGGAGGCTGCTGCGCAGACAGTTAAGTCGGGGGGGGGGGGTACACAAACGTAACGCATCTGTAGGCAGTGCTGCGCATGCGCTGGTTTTACAGATGTAACAGCGCATTTCCAGATGCGATAAAGTAGTGTAGAGAGGGAAAAGTATCTATTTCCCGAAAAGCTGTCATCGCAAAAATGACAGCTTTTCGGAATAGATACTTATGGAGAGGTGGAATGATGAATTCCACCTATAATTAGGTAGAACTCCATGAGAGTTCTAAAGCTAATTATCTCTAGAGAATTTTTAGGTTTAATGAATAGGCCCCTCTGTCCCATATGGTTTACAAGTCGTCCTGGCAGTGCATGGGGATGAAAGGGGTCTTCAGTGCCATTAGGATTTGATATGTGGATGTCGGCGTAAATTCTGTATCTGTATGATTTGGCTCTGAGAGGCATTTGTATTTCACCCTCAGATTTCACCCTCAGCATCCCCTATGTCCCGCCAGCCCCTCACACACCCTCAGCACCCCTATGTCCCGCCAGCCCCCCACACACACAGCACCCCCTATGTCCCGCCAGCCCAACACATCACCTTATGCCTGCCTGGTATGAATTACCCCCCATGTATGAGCTGGTTCTCACCTCCGGCCTCTGGGTTACAGCTTTGAGCCAGACCAAATAATCCAAGCAGAGCCAAAGTCACCGGCAGATTCATCCTGGATGAGAGAGAGTAGTGCAGAGAATGAGGAGATTATTCCGGATCTACTGTGAAACTAATGAAGCTTAAGCTTCAGGCCCCTAACTCCGGAGACCCCGAAGCAATTTTTTTTTTTTTTTTTTACATTTTTCAAAATCAAATGGAGTTTGTGTATTAAAATAAGGTTATTTTAGTGATAGAAGCATAAGCCAATGGGTTGAAGTACTTAATATTTACCTTAGAATATGCTCTACAGTAGTGCTTGAGGGGGTGGGGGGTGGTGTTTCTGATTACCCAAATAAAACCCTGATCATTACTGGCTGGCAGGCACTCCATCTACAGCTCCAAGCAGAGGATGGCTCTTATGAGCTGGCCGGGCACAGAACTGCTGTCAGTGTCACTGCTGAGTGCAGTACTGCCAGGTGCCACTAGATGTTCCCATCTCTATTTGTGCTATCCCATCTGCCAGAAGTCAGCCCTGCAGTGCTGACCACAAACTGAAAGCTGAGCTGACTGAAGGATGGCATGTAGCTCAGAGGCGGGAACACGCAGTGTGGGGGAGAGACCTGACTAAGGGGGATTTCATCTACAGTCACACTCTCTCTGGGGGGTTTCTACATCTATCTATTATAGTCTTAATATCTAGGGGGGTGTTAGAGTGTTTGTTGTGGACCCGGGGTGGTAACAGGAGAAAACACCAGAACAGGTTTGACCTGAAAAGTGGGTTGTTTAATGTGAATGTTGGTAGACATGAATAATAACAAACTAAAGTCCAGTAATAAACTAATAAATGTGGCAGGAGGGAACTGGAGTGAGTAGGAATAAATGAATGTCCAGATCAGTGACAGATGAATGAGGTGAATCCAGATAGACTGTCAGAGCGAAGTGGAAATCCTGGCATGCTGAATAGTGGCTGAGAGGGATATCCAGTAATGCTGTGATGATAGCTGAAAGGAGAATCTGGTAATGCTGTGATGAGGGCTGCGCAGGAATGGGTTAACTGCGGAGCCAGGTTCAGGCAGGACTGGGTCTGGTGGAAGGTGCAGGCTGATCTCAGTGGAGAACAAGGCAAGACAGAGCGGTGCAGGCTATGCAGGGAGCCGCAGGCTGACAAGGAGCTAGAGCAAGCGCCGGAGCACAAGACTAAGGTTCAGGAGCGCAGAGAACTCCCAGCTGACGCTGTGAACATGTTACACTGGCAACTGTAGGGTGCTCCGAACACCCTTAATTACCAGGTAACGGAACGTGATAGGCCAGAGAGCAGGTGACCCACAGACGATTGGCCTGCTATGTCACATGGCCAAAGACAACATGGTGGCGCGGAAACGCCACTATACTTACCCTTGCCAGGACGGCCCAATACTAGGAGACCTCTGCGTACACACAATGCCAGTCTCCACACGCCAGCTCCCCAGTCAGAAGGACTGAGCTGCAGCACCCTCACCGGTAAGGAACGCAAACCTCCACACCATGAAACCTAGGTCATGACAGGGGGGTTCTATATCGATCTACAGAGTCTCACTTTCTGGGGAATTTCTACATCCATCTATAATTTCTCTGGGGGATTTCTACATCTACAGTATCTACCATCTCTCACTCTGATGGGTTTCTACATCTTTGCCATTTGGACCTCAAGGTCCTTGCTAGGGTAACAAGGTACTTTGGACCATGTTGGATGTTGCCCTATGGTTGCAAAGGAGCTCCCATAACATTTCAAGCTGCAGGGCTCCACCACTGTCTGCAATGAGTGACCGATGGGAACTGGCTGGGATCACACTGGTCAGCCAGTGCTCCCAGTAAGTCTTCTGTAATGTAACCAGTATCCACAGGCAATGTGAGACACAATGTGAATTTGTCACAGCCAGGAGAAATCTCCTTTATGGCCAGACTGGGAAATCGTGAAGGTAAATTGTATCATCTTTTGCATCAGTACACACACAGGGAGACAGGGCATCGAAAGTTATTGTTCAGAGTTCTATACCCCCAGACCACTGGACAATAAATGTCAGTTTGGACGCAGAGACGCCAGAGAAGTGCAGCATTATGTAAAGCACTGGCCTACATAGGAGGGGCCAGAACATAATGTGCCCTGGCACCATATTGTCTAAACTTAAGGCTAATGTCACAATGCACAAGAAAAAAAAAAAAAAACAGTAAATACTAAGGGACAGCCATACTGTGCAGAGAGCATCCAAGTGACCATCATAATACAGAGAGCATCCCAGTGACCACCACACTAAGTCATCCAGTCAATAACCCTTCCCCAAAAAATAGTTAGTATGGTGCAGACAGTAATTTATCACATTCAAAATTGTTAACCACATTACTGCCTCATCCCCATAACGCACATTAACCATGTCACCTTTCTACTGTAACCCAACCACCCCCCTATTGCTGTGTTGCTACAATGCAGCACAGCCAGGTACAAGGTGCAAGGTTTCACCACTGCATATGGTGGGGGCAGACAGACTGGTAGTAGGCAGTACAGCCCCATCGAGCACATCCCCTTGTAGTCTGTGTACAATATAAAGCAGTTACATGGAAAGAATGGTCTTTAATTCTCAGATTGTGACAGCACAAGAGGGATCCAGAGAGGATTTAGGATAAGTTCAGGCGTGACATAACTTTGGTGTGGGGCAGACTAGATGGGCCAAGTGGTTCTTATCTGCCGTCAGATTCTATGTTTCTATGACCATATCTTCCACCAAACATTCACAGGACCGTGTGCTACGTACAAAACATAATAATGACCATGTCCTAAAAACAGGATCCCTGAAGGGAAGTATAACAGGAATGGTCATCAGCAGATTACAGTGACCTATTGCTGTGGTGCAGGTGCTGAATGCATACAGGTCCAGGGTGGCCCCACACCTCGTACTCTGCACCCAGGACAGACCCATCCGCCACTATGGTTGCCTGTGTGATAGCCCCACATCCCGTTACTCCTCTCTTGGTGTAATTTTGTGGAGATAGTCGGAATGATGCCACCGCACAGTAGGTAGCATGGATTGAGGGAAGAGTCACTGCTGCAGGCAGAGGCGCATTGGAGGTGACTGGCGGATTGCAAGGAATGGGAATCAGCAGCAGACCACAGGCTTCACAGCCTCCAGGCGGCTTCCACCTACCTCACTGCGGGGGCCTGGCTTCAGGTGGGCCCTTCAGCTGCTCTAGTAGAGTCAGGAGGAGCATTTATCGTGCATCTTATACAGATGCAGTAAATTAGTGGTTCTCAAACTCTGGGCCTGATTCAGAGCCGCTCGTAAGCGGCCGCTCGTTCGCTCCGAGCGATGTTTGCACAACTGCGTATGGGTTGTAATACGCATGCACCAACCAGTCATTGCGGTCGGAAATTGTGTGCTCGCAAAATAGCGAATGCCTGCTAATTTGAGTGACAGAATGAGGCGTATGTGGGTGGTAACAGGGGAAGGTGCTTGAAAACGGGGAGTGGCGATCCGAACGCAGGCGTGCCAAACGGTCAAAACGGGCGTTTTAAGGGTGTGCATAATTAACAAAGCAGCGTCATTGACCACGTCACTTGGTTGTCTTTTAGCCTGAACTTTTCGCATGATTGCGGTAGGAAAATCCAACCACAAGCACTGCGAGCAGTTCATACGCCTTTCGATGTACTCGATTAATCTAATAAATAGCGGAGATGATGTAGGATGCGAGCGGCCAGGGGGCGTTTTTTCAAAAATAGCGAGCGCATGTTTTGTTCGCTCGTTCAGACAGAGGAGCCAACAGAACGCAATGAGCGAGCACTCTATTTAAATATCCAGCCCCTTTTTCTGAATGAGCGAGCGCAAATAGTGTCCGGCTCTGAATCAGGCCCTCTGTCCTCAGGACCCCTCACAGGTCACATCTCCCAAGTCACCCAGCAGGAGCACAGGTGTAGTCATTACTCAAACATTTAAAAAAAAAATCCACAGGTGGAGCAAATTATTTCACTTTTGATTCTGTGAGGAGACCTGGAAAACATGCACTGTTTGGGGTCCTCAGGACAGAGTTTGTGAACCTGTAAAGTAAATGGACTTGGCCACTGAAAAGTGCAGGAGCTAGGACAGAGCAGCTGCTTAACCCAGAGATCAGCACATAATGTATTCTGTATCCCTGTATATCACAATGATGTATATGCAACGCTGCATTACACATAATGTATTCCGTATCCCTGTATATCACATGATGATGTATATGTAACGCTGCATTACACAAGTGTATTCCGTATCCCTGTATATCACATAATGATGTATATATAACTCTGCATTACACATTATGTGATATACAGGGATACGGAATACATTATGATGTATATATAACTCTGCATTACACATAATGTATTCTGTATCCCTGTAT
The DNA here is from genome assembly GCA_031769625.1 of Taudactylus pleione. Taxonomy (NCBI): domain Eukaryota; kingdom Metazoa; phylum Chordata; class Amphibia; order Anura; family Myobatrachidae; genus Taudactylus; species Taudactylus pleione. The sequence continues at coordinate 1,328,848 of JAUIMM010000302.1, read as the reverse complement.
ATCACATAATGATGTATCACTGCATGTCACAAAGATGTAACATTTTATGTCACGTAATCAGAGCCGCAACTAGACTTTTTGATGCCCTGTGCCAGAAAGCATTACACCCCCCACCCCCATTTTTCAAGTAGGGACATAAGATCATGCATCCAAAAAAGGGCCATGGCTTCATGGGGAAGGGACAGGGAAGAGATAGGGGGAGGCCAGGAGATGCTGGGGATAAATAGGGACATAATATAGTGCACCTGAGAGAGGGCCATGGCCTCATGGGGAAGGGCCAGGGAAGAGATAGGGGAGGCCAGGAGATGCTGGGGATAAAAGAAGAGGAAGCTGAATGATAATACACAGGAAAATGACAGGCCCAAACAGCGCCCCCTGCCCTGCGGTGCCTTGGTCGCACCACCCTGGTTACTGCCCTGCTCATAATGCATGATGTAGCGCTACATATCACATAAAAGTTTCTCTCTTGTCAACTGCATATCAAATGTATTATTGCATATCATATAACAATGTATCACTGCATATCACATAATGTATCACTGCATATCACAATGATGCATCATGTATAGCTGCATATCACATAATATTGTATTACATATCGCTGCATATCAGTGTTTAGTACCCTGCACCTGACACTCACAACCCGTGCATGTTCCCCTTTCCTGCCTGGGGTGTAGTGTTCTGCTCTGGTGCTTCTAGCACTGATAAGCTTCTGATATCCAAACCAGTGTGTGCTAGAAGCACCAGAGAGCAACACCTCAGGCAGGATAGAGGAACTGCATGGGGTGTGACAGGTGCAGGGAGCTAGAATGAAGACTATCACATAACAATGTATCGCTGCATGTCAGTGATATAGTGTATTGCTGCATTACGCACAACAGTATCAATGCACATAATGTATAGCTGCATATTATACACATAATTGTATCGCCGTATATCGCATAATGCACTGCTGCTTATCACAAGGTATTGTTGCATATTGCATAATATATCACCATATATCACATAATGTATAGATGCATATCACAAAGTTTTCCCTTTCTTATCAGTAACATTAGAGTCAAGAGGAGACATACTGGTGTGAGTAGCATTCATGCTGGCACAGTTAAAATACGCTGTGTGGGTAGCGTTCATGCAGGCAGTTATTTTACTCTGTGGGGATAAAGATAAGCTCCTCCGCTGGGTGCCCACTGTTTGGCACACCTAATGCCATCCAGTGTTGCTATGCACTTTGCCATCCTGTTAAATTGTTATAGAGAGTTACAGAGATGCACCAGAAGCAAAAATCACATTTTATAATCCCTTTGTCAGGCTAGAAAGCAGGAGACGGGTTATCGCTGATTTGTCAGTAACGCCATTATATTGGAACCATGTGTAACCGTCAGGCATCAAGCAGCAACATACAAAGTCTATTTCCATGTTCTACAATTTATTTTATAATTGGAGGGTGGGGGACTAAAATGACTCTTCTAGAAGGAGGATTAAATATGTGGAACAAGGAGTCAGATGTACCTAAGGACTGCAGCTCCACCCAGTGACATGCACCACCCGCAGGGACTGCCAGGCAGCCGCGGTGACCTCCCATTGGAAGCGCTCCCGGCCAATCACAGCAGGACAGGCAGGAAGGAGTTTTCTCCCCCAGGACTGCAATTAGCAAAGTGACCACTTCCAATGTGAAGCCACTTCCCATCCAAAAACCCTGTCTGGCTTCTAGGGGCTGCAGCCAATGTAGTCACTAGAAGCCTGGGCTGCTTGTCATTTTGTGCGGTGTCATGAGGTCATGTGCACAAGCCACCAGTACAGAGGGTGGCAGAGAAGGCTCGTGCAGCGAGCAGACCCCCCCCAGGAGGTGAAGGTACTGTACAATCCGCTGCTGCATGAAAAAGTGTAATAGCAGCTGAGGATTCCAATATGGTAGAGTGTCTGGGGGCAGTCACTCAGGGTCTCTCACACAGTGACCTCATTGGCAGGGATGGAAAACCACACCGGGAAGTTTATGGAAGCAGCATTAATGGGGATGGGGTCTGTTGAGGGGGAGCGGTCTGTCAAGGGGACAGGACCCCTAATTATAAGGCCTGATACTGAGTTGAGCACAGTTGTATCTCTTGCTGCAGTTGTGTCTGTAACGTTACACTAATGCCTGTACAGCTCCCTTCCCTGGTGTACATCCGTCCATCCCAATATCTAAGGACTGAGATGCTCCCTGTCAGTGTGTACATCCGTGCATCCAGATATCTAAGGACTGAGATGCTCCCTGTCAGTGTGTACATCCATCCATCCCAATATCTAAGGACTGAGATGCTCCCTGTCAGTGTGTACATCCGTCCATCCCAATATCTAAGGACTGAGATGCTCCCTGTCAGTGTGTACATCCGTGCATCCAGATATCTAAGGACTGAGATGCTCCCTGTCAGTGTGTACATCCGTGCATCCAGATATCCAAGGACTGAGATGCTCCCTGTCAGTGTGTACATCCGTGCATCCAGATATCTAAGGACTGAGATGCTCCCTGTCAGTGTGTACATCCGTGCATCCAGATATCCAAGGCCTGAGATGCTCCCTGTCAGTGTGTACATCCGTGCATCCAGATATCTAAGGACTGAGATGCTCCCTGTCAGTGTGTACATCCGTCCATCCCGATATCTAAGGACTGAGATGCTCCCTGTCTGTGTACAGATGCTGCAATCATGCTCTGAGAGTCTTTAGACGCCACCATCATTGAAACTTTCTCCAGCCCTACGCTAGGTGCAGATCATCCGTCCGAGTATGGCCTCCGATGTGAGCAATTCAGTGTCTCCAAGTAACCACTTTCAGTAACACGTCCGCGTCACTTCAATAAAACGCTGGCCCTGCACACGATGCCACTGCGCTAATCTAGCAGCACCCAGAGGGGCCCAGTAGCCGGAGCAGAGGACAGGTCTTTTTTTTAAAGACAAATATAACAGCTTCATAATGGAGGTAAGGTGCAATCAGGGAGATTGACAGACTTCAGGGAGATTAGGAGATTACTGTTATATCAGGGAGTCTCCGTGACAATCAGGGAGAGTTGGCAATTATGGGTCAATGCCTGGGGATTGCCAGGGAATAACTGCTATTGTTGCCCCCCCCCCCCCCCCCCCATCTTCCTAGTAGGGGTGAGCGGGTTCGGATTTCTGAAATCCGAACCCCCCCGAGCCCCCCCGATCCGAGTCCGATCCGAGTCAGGCTCGACTTTTCCCGCCTGACTCGGATCTGACATCGAGGCAAAACGTCATCATCCCGCCTTCCGAGTCTCGCGGGTTTTGGATCCTATATAAGGTACCCGCGTCGGCGCCATTTTCTCACTCGGCTGTGGACAGTGAAGAGGGAGGGTGGGAGTTAGTGCTGTGTAGTGTAGTGTAGTGCTGCTGTTGTCCACTACTTCAAAGTCCATAGGGGCTGGCTGTGTTGTGCTGTGCTGCTGTTGTTAATAGGGGCTGTGTCCACTACTTCAAAGTCCATAGGGGCTGGCTGGACTGTGTTGTGCAGTCAGTTCTCCATAGGGGCTGTGTCCACTCCAAAGTCCTGTGCAGTGTCCCAGTCCTAAAGGGGTGCTGTAGTGTTGTCCAGGGGGTGCTCTGTCCATCAGGGGTGCTCCCCCCAAGTGCTAAAAAAATAATATATTTTCTGTGTTTGTGAATTGTGTGCGCAGTAGCCGCACGTGCATCAACAAAGTAGTGCCAAGAGTGCGCCTGTGTCATAAGTAAAGGGCCGGCTGGCTTGACCGTTAAAGGGTGCTGTAACCCACAAAGTACACTCCAGTCCAAACCAAAAAAAAAATTATTTTCTGTGTTTAGCCGCACGTATATATCAAATCGATATAACATAAATGGAGGACCAAACTTTCTCCGATAAAAATAAAATAGAGAAAGATCAAGAACCACTTCCTCCTAGTGCTGAAGCTGCTGCCACTAGTCATGACATAGACGATAACATGCCATCAACGTCGTCTGCCAAGGCCGATGCCCAATGTCATAGTAGAGGGCACATACAATCCCAAATGGCAAAGTTCAGGAAAATGACCTTGAAAAAGACATTTAAATCAGCTGAAGAGAAACGTAAACTTGCCAATATGCCATTTACGACACGGAGTGGCAAGGAATGGCTAAGGTCGATCCCTAGTATGTTCATGACTAGTGGTTCAGCTTCACATGACGATGGAAGCACTCCTCCCACTAAAAAAATCAAAAGAGTTAAGCTGGCAAAAGCACAGCGAAGAACTGTGCTTTCTAAGAAGATATCACAAATCCCCAAGGAGAGTCCAAGTGTGGTGGTGGTTGCGATGCCTGACCTTCCCAGCACTGGACGGGAAGAGGTGGCTCTTTCCACCATTTGCACGCCCCCTGCAAGTGCTGAAAGGAGCACCCACAGTCCACTTGCTGATATGCAAATTGAAGATGTCACTGTTGAAGTACAACAGGATGAGGATACTGGTGTAGCTGGCGCTGAGGAGGAAGTTGGCGAGGAGGATTCTGATGATGTGGTTTGTTTAAATCAGGCTCCGGGGGAGACAGTTGTTGTCCGTGGGATGAAAATCCCGTTGTCCTGTTGTATCCAAGCGCCTGCAAACCACACAGTCAACTCCCTCCTCGTCAATTTCCTCCTTAGTCAGGATCGGAAGTAGTCCTGCAGGCCATATCACTGGCATGACTGACTCTCCTATCCGGGATTCCTCCGGAGGATCCTGCATTGCTACGCCTACTGCTGCCGCTGCTGCTGCTGCTGCTGCTGCTGGGAGTCGTTCATCATCCCAGAGAGGAAGTAGGAACACCACTACTTTTACTAAACAATTGACCCTCCAACAGTCCTTAGCGAGGAGGATGAAGTACGACAGCAGTCATCCTGAAGCAAAACGTATAACTGAGGCCTTGACTGCTATGTTGGTGTTAGACGTGCGTCCGGTATCCGCCATTAGTGCAGTGGGATTTAGACAATTGATGGAGGTAGTGTGTCCCCGGTTCCAAATCCCGTCTAGATTCCACTTCACTAGGCAGGCGATACCGAGACTGTACAGAAACGTCAGAAAAAGTGTCCTCAGTGTCCTGAAAAATGCCGTTGTACACAATGTCCACTTAACCACGGACATGTGGACAAGTGGAACAGGGCAGACTAAGGACTATATGACTGTGACAGCCCACTGGGTAGATGTATCACCTTACGCAGCAACAGCAGCAGCGTCACCAGTAGCAGCATCTCAGAAACGCCAGCTCGTTACAAGGCAGGCTACGCTGTGTATCACCGGTTTCAGTAAGAGGCACACCGCCGACAACCTCTTAGAGAAACTGAGGGAAATCATCGCCCAGTGGCTTACCCCACTTAGACTCTCCTGGGGATTTGTGATATCTGACAATGCCACCAATATTGTGCGGGCATTACATCTGGGCAAATTCCAGCACGTCCCATGTTTTGCTCACACAATAAACTTGGTGGTGCAGAATTTTCTGAAAAGCGACAGGGGCGTGCAGGAGACACTTTGGGTGGCCCGAAAAATTTCTGGCCACTTTCGCCATTCAGCGACTGCGTGCCGAAGACTGGAGCGCCAGCAAACACTCTTGAACCTGCCCCGCCATCACCTGAAGCAAGAGGTTGTGACGCGGTGGAACTCAACCCTCTATATGCTTCAGAGGATGGAGGAGCAGCAAAAGGCCATACAAGCCTATACATCCACCTATGACATAGGCAAAGGAGGGGGTATGCACCTGACTCAAGCGCAGTGGAGAATGATTTCCGTGTTGTGCAAGGTTCTTCAGCCCTTCGAACTTGCCACACGTGAAGTCAGTTCAGACACTGCCAGCTTGAGTCAGGTCATTCCCCTCATCAGGCTTTTGCAGAAGCAGCTGGAGAAAGTGAAGGAGGAGCTAAGACGGAGCGATTCCGCTCGGCATGTGGGACTTGTGGATGAAGCCCTTCATTCGCTTTGCCAGGATTCCAGGGTGGTCAATCTGTTGAAATCAGACCACTACATTTTGGCCACCGTGCTCGATCCTAGGTTTAAAGCCTATGTGGTGTCTCTCTTTCCGGCCGACACAAGCCTGCAGAGGTGCAAAGACCTGCTGGTGAACACACTGTCAGCTGAAGCGGAACGTGACACGTCAACGGCTCCTTCTTCATTTTCTCCCGCAACTGGGGCTGCCAGGAAAAAACTTAGGTATCCTAAGCAACCCGCTGGCGGTGATGCAGGGCAGGCAGGACCAAGTTTGGACATCTGGTCCGGACTGAAGGACCTGGCAACAATTTCTGACATGTCTACTGTCACTGCATATGATACTGTCACCATTGACAGAATGGTGGAGGATTACATCGGTGACAGCATCCAAGTAGGCATGTCAGACAGTCCATACCTGTACTGGCAGGAAAAAGAGGCAATTTGGAGGCCCCTGTACAAACTGGCTCTATTTTACCTGAGTTGCCCCCCCTCCAGTGTGTACTCCGAAAGAGTGTTTAGTGCAGCCGGGAACCTTGTCAGCGAAAGGCGTAGGAGGTTGCTTCCACAGAATGTGGAGAAGATGATGTTCATCAAAATGAATTATCAGCTCTTCCAGGGAGACCAGCCTCCAGAACGTACAGAGGGACCTGTGGTGGTGGATTCAAGTGGGGACGAGTTAATACTTTGTGAGGATGAGGATGTACACACTGAAGAGGGTGAGGAATCGGTGGATGAGGAGGATGAGGATGACATCTTGCCTCCGTAGAGCCAGTTTGTGCAGGGACACATTAATTGCCAGCTTGTTTTGTGGGGGCCCAAACGAACCAATCATTTCAGCCACAGTTGTGTGGCAGACCCTGGCGCTGAAATGATTGATTTGTTAAAGTGTGCATGTCCTGTTTATACAACATAAGGGTGGGTGGGAGGGCCCAAGGACAATTCCATCTTGCACCTCTTTTTTTCTTTGCATTATGTACAGTTTGGGGCCTAGTTTTTCTAACTGCCATCCTGTCTGCCACTGCAGTGTCACTCCTAGATGGGTCACGTGTTTGTGCCGCCCACTCGTGTCGCTTAGCATAGTCATCCAGCTACCTCGGTGCAACCTTTTGGACATAAAAACACTATTGTGAGGTGTGAGGTGTTCAGAATAGACTGGAAATGAGTGGAAATTAAGGTTATTGAGGTTAATAATAGCATAGGAGCAGAAAAACCTACAAATTCTGTGATTTTAGCTGTTTTTATGCTTTTTTTCAAAAAAATACAGATCCAAAACACAAAACCCAGAACCCAAAACACGGAAGGGTGGTTTTGGCAAAACCAATCCAGATCCAAAACACGAAGAAAGATCCAGATCCAAAACCAAAACACAAAACACGAAAAGTGGCCGGTGCACACCCCTACTTCCTAGGTGTATTTACTGTATGGGGGGGTATCTATAGGCGATAGTGGCATGCAATGACAGCACTTCCTGACAGACTGCCCGGCCGCCCATGAAGGTAATTTTTTCTCATTGTTTACAGCAGACTACATGGGGCTGTGTCAACCACAGTAAACAAATGAAAATATTTTTTCATTTAAAATTAGTTTACACATTTCACACTTACCCTCCAACATGTAGATTACAATTAATATTCCCATTGCATTGGACACACAGCACAGACTTTGCCTTACTCATGCTATAGCTGGCGGTTTAGTCCTCTCATTTCCACAGCAGCCGTCAGGGCCTGAGCGGGAGCAGGTTCCGGCCATACTTACTACTAGTGGTTTCTAAAGCTGGGTACACATCTATGGCTGGGTACACATCTATGGCTGGGTACACATCTATGGCTGGGTACACATGTACAGATTTTCTGTCCAACCATCCAACTAGCTGATGGGTTGGAATGAGAATCTTGTAACGTATGGGAGTAACTGATGATCAGCAATTTGCTCCTAAATGTCAGAAAACAGATGAAAATGACGTCAGACAAGTTTGTTAAATGTTTGATCTAAACAATTTGTTCAAACAGTTTTGTCCATTTTCCAGTGTTTGAGAGTAAATTGCTGATTGTCATTTGCTTTCAGACCTTACCAGATTTCATTCCAACCAATCAACTAGTTGGATGGTTGGACAGAATAACACTATCAGGGGTATTCAATATGAAACGTAAACTTCGCTGTCGAAGTTTAGGTTTCATATCGGAGCTTTTACCTGCGTTAAAGTATCAGGCGCGCGCCCACTTATCCCCGTATTCAATATGAAATTAATGAAAACGGGAGGCTGCGAAGTTGGATTTGCATAAAGTTACGAATTTTTCCTTAAAAATTGTAAGACCCCCCTAAAGTTGTAAAAACATGGGGACGACTATGGGTACCCCCGTTTTAGCCTTTAAATGAAAGTGGGGGATATAAATAGCTGCAGCAGATGTTTTTTCCTGACATTGAAGAAGTGATGCAGAAGAGCACTTAGGTTATTTTTTTCATTTTTTTAAGTGGTCCAATGAAATTTGGGGTACATGAAAATGGGTACTAGCATATTTTGATATCCCTAAAGTAAGTTTTTAAAAATTCTGCATTTGTGCACCTGCTGCTAATAATCTATTCTAGAAAACACCTGTCGCTAATAACCTATTCTAGAAAACACCTGCCGCTAATAATCTATTCTAGAATACACCTGCCGCTAATAATCTATTCTAGAATACACCTGCCGCTAATAATCTATTCTAGAATACACCTGCCGCTAATAATCTATTCTAGAATACACCTGCCGCTAATAATCTATTCTAGAATACACCTGCCGCTAATAATCTATTCTAGAATACACCTGCCGCTAATAACCTATTCTAGAATACACCTGCCGCTAATAACCTATTCTAGAATACACCTGCCGCTAATAACCTATTCTAGAATACACCTGCCGCTAATAGCCTATTCTAGAATCCACCTGCCGCTAATAATCTATTCTAGAATCCACCTGCCGCTAATAATCTATTCTAGAATACACCTGCCGCTAATAACCTATTCTAGAATACACCTGCCGCTAATAATCTATTCTAGAATACACCTGCCGCTAATAATCTATTCTAGAATACACCTGCCGCTAATAACCTATTCTAGAATACACCTGCCGCTAATAGCCTATTCTAGAATCCACCTGCCGCTAATAATCTATTCTAGAATACACCTGCCGCTAATAATCTATTCTAGAATACACCTGCCGCTAATAACCTATTCTAGAATACACCTGCCGCTAATAACCTATTCTAGAATACACCTGCCGCTAATAATCTATTCTAGAATCCACCTGCCGCTAATAATCTATTCTAGAATACACCTGCCGCTAATAATCTATTCTAGAATACACCTGCCGCTAATAACCTATTCTAGAATCCACCTGCCGCTAATAATCTATTCTAGAATCCACCTGCCGCTAATAATCTATTCTAGAATCCACCTGCCGCTAATAATCTATTCTAGAATACACCTGCCGCTAATAGCCTATTCTAGAATCCACCTGCCGCTAATAATCTATTCTAGAATACACCTGCCGCTAATAATCTATTCTAGAATACACCTGCCGCTAATAACCTATTCTAGAATACACCTGCCGCTAATAACCTATTCTAGAATACACCTGCCGCTAATAGCCTATTCTAGAATCCACCTGCCGCTAATAGCCTATTCTAGAATCCACCTGCCGCTAATAATCTATTCTAGAATCCACCTGCCGCTAATAATCTATTCTAGAATCCACCTGCCGCTAATAATCTATTCTAGAATACACCTGCCGCTAATAACCTATTCTAGAATCCACCTGCCGCTAATAATCTATTCTAGAATACACCTGCCGCATACTTGCAGAATAGCCCTGAACCGATTTCCCTATTGTTAAACAATTTTTTCCCATTTTTTTTCACCCCAATTTTTAAATTAATTTTTTGGGGTGTCCCTATTTTTTTTCCCAACTTTTTTTGACAGTATTTTTAAATGTCATTCCCAGGGGTGCTGGCTATTTTTTTTTTAAGCCTGCACCCCTAAACCCCAATTCTGCACTTTTTTTCGACACCTATTCAATGGTGAAAAGTTATCCCCGTTATTTATCAAAGACTTTTCAAACCTGCGAAAAGTCTTTGAAATTGAATACGGTGTAAAACTAAAACCTGCGATAATGACATCATAAGTGCGATATTAACGCAAAAACTGTGTTTTCGCTCCAATATTAAATACCCCTGTATGAATGTTAGTGTTATCCCTGCAAACAAATGAGGACTCCATGTACAAAGTTACTGTGTTGTGCACCGCACGCTGCCAAAAATATTCTGTCACTGCCGCAGTGCAGGGCACAACCATCTCCTTACACCACCCACATGCAGGGCACAACAATCTCCTTACACCACCCACATGCAGGGCACAACAATCTCCTTACACCACCCACATGCAGGGCACAACAATCTCCTTACACCACCCACATGCAGGGTGTGGCTGGGGCCCCAAAAGCTTGGGAGCCCAATATACCCTCATATCTGACTATAGGTTCTGGTGTAATCCATTCTATCACAATCTTTCACGGATTTATGGTTCCTAATAGACTCTCCCAGGCAGGAATTGGGTAGAGGTACTACAGAGTAACCCCCTAACCTACGGCACCACAAAATCAGACACTGGGGAGAGTCAGTTAGGGACAAGTGTTACATTTCCCTGCACAACAAGTTATATTTATATCACAGCCACATTAAAAATCTACGAGAAAGAAAATAAAAACACAGGAAAAATAAGCAGAATTCAGCGGTTTGTGCTCCCCCAGCATTCATGGTACCCTGGAATGATCAACTGATTAGTAATTATATCCCTAAAATTATTTTTGGTACTTCCTCATCTTTGCGGCCCCTGCTGGAGGCGCTGGTTACGCTACTTACAGATCTTCACGTCAGTGTCCAACGTCATTCCCTACCATCCAAGTTGGCATGGAGGGGAACTATATCCATGTGGCAAGCGAAGCTAGCCACCGTGCCCGCAGCGTGGAGAGCAAAGCCAGCCCGCAAGGGGCCGAATGGCATTTCCTCATGTTTACGTTACTTACATATCTTCACTGACTAGTGAAGAAACGCAAATAGCGTAACCAGCGCCTCCAGCATGAGGCCACAAAGATCAGGAAGTACCGAATTTTCTTTTTAGCTTTGTTTTTGTGAATTTACTAAAGTCCATAAGGAAATGATTATTCCCAGCTACTTCCCTATAAAGCAGAGTAAGATATGTATAATATAATGCAGCATAGGTACAGTAGGTCACACAGAAGAGGCCGCATGTAACGCTGTAATTTGGGGCAGTGTAAAACAATCACATACGATATTCTGGCTTTCCCCAGTGCATGACTTACATGTAGTTGTGTCTTTGCTGGTCTGGGCTGTGCTGGGTGGGATTGTGCGGCTTTAGTACTCTCACTGCAGATTAGTTCATGTGTGGGAACGATCTGCAGCTGTTTGGATGAATTCAGCAATTTGACCAAACCTGCTCCCAGGTCCTGCAGCCAGAGTCATTGCCCGAAGCTGGTCATACACTAGACCACAGGTTCTCAAACTCGGTCCTCAGGACCCCAAACAGTGCATGTTTTCTAGGTCTCCTCACATAATTACTAGTGATATAATTAGCTGCACCTGTGGATCTTTTAAAACGTGTCAGTGACTAATGAATACACCTGTGCTCCTGCTGGATGATCTGCAAAAAGTGACCTGTGTGGGGTCCTGAGGACCGAGTTTGAGAACCACTGCACTAGACCAGAGGTTCCCAAACACGGTCCTCAAAGCTCCCAACAGGTCAGGTTTTAGCGATATCCATGGTTGAGCACAGGTGTTTAAAACAAATTGACTGAGGTACTAATTAATTCATCTGTGCTCAGCCATGGATAAAACCTGGACTGCTGGGAACAGCATTTGGAAATCTCTGGTTTAACCAACTTGTCTGAACAACTATTTTTGTCTGTTTTCTGGCGTTTGGGGGCAATTTGGTAATTATCATTTACTCCCATACTCAGCAGCGTCACTAACCTTTCTGACACCTGGTGCTGGGGTCAGGGATCCTCACGCACGGGTAAGGGGTGTAGCCTCGTCCCACAAAGCCACGCCCACTTGCCACTCTGACTGCATGTCGCCCCCCCCTGTTCATAGGGGTGTGGTAAAAATGACCGCCGGACGTGAGCCCAGAGGTTCAAATCCCGACGCCGGCAGGTGAACAGCGCAGATCCCGACAGGGCAGGTAAGGAGGCTATCCCTACCCCTCTTCCTCCCTATCCCTACCCCTCTTCCTCCCTATCCCTAACCTTCCCTTAGGGGTGTCTAACACTAACCCCCCCCCCGTGGTGCCTAACCCTAACCCCCCTTTCTCTAGCCTAAACCTAAACGTCCCAGGGGGGTGCCTAACACCAAAGTCCCCCCAGGGGTGCCTGAACCTAACCTACTTTCCCCCCCTGCACGGCTAACAGGTCGCGACGCCCGGCTAACCTATGTCCAGTATGCTGGGCGTCGGGATTTCGGCATGGGGATAATGATAGGTGTCGGCATTTAGACGCCTATCTTTAGCCACATGCCAGGCTTTCAGTGTCGGGACACTGGCGGTCAGCATTTCAACCGCCGGCATCCTGACTACATTCCATTGGGGAGCCTTGAGAACCGCGTTTCTAAACCTCTGGTCTAGTGTATTGCCCGCTTGAGTGCGGAATGGAGTGCTCAGTTACTAGAGCTGTGGGCCTGATTCAGACCCACTCGAAAGCGATATGCGCTTGCAAACGGGGTGATGGGCGTGCAGTGCGCACTGCGCGTGCGCGAGCCCCGGAGCGAGTAAGAAATCACTCGCTCCGGGGCTCGCTACAAACGGGGCGGTTGTCGATATTGATCGACAGCTCGCCCCGTTTTGTAGGCGGGGTGGGGGTGATGGCTGGACAAACGGAGGCTTTCCTGAAGGAACGCCTGCCGTTTGTGGGCGGTCCTACTGACATCACGGCTTCCGGCTCTATTAAAGCAGGAAGCTCACTAGGGCTTGCGGCAGACGAGACCCTACCACAAGGGTCTCGTCGCAAGCCCGATGGTCGCGACTATCGCGACCATCACCTGGCCGCTCGCAAAAGCTGTGGGTGGTCACCCACAGCTTAGCTAGCAGCCAGGAGGCCGGTTTAAAAAAAAAAAAAGCCGCCCGCCCTGATTCAGAGCGAGCGCTCGCTTTTTGCGAGCAGCTCTGAATCAGGACCTGTGTACTGTAACACCGTCAGCTTCATTTCATATAAGTGTCACTTTGTCATTGTATTCTGTTGGTGCAAATATGGAAACTTCCAAACACATCCAAATGTAAAAGTTGCTCTATATGGAGAAACTATCAGTAACATTAGTGTATTCAGGCACCTGCTGACAAGTTGTGGTCTGTAGTCTGTCTCCATGATATCACGTTCCCAGAACACAGTCACCATCTCATCACCTGCCTTGTGTTGCTTTGTATAATGCAGACCTTAGATTGGGAACAGTGATGCCGTTTTCCAGCTCTGCTCTCTCCGCCTGGGTGGAGAGAACTGACAAGGACTGGTTCATCTGGTGAGGGTCCTCCACAGGCCGCTCTGCTTACTATCACTAGCAGACCGCCTCTCATGAAACTGCGTCACTGCTGGGACTGGCGCATTTAGGCCATGGCCGGTCCTTGGTATGTCCGGACTGTTATAACCTTGTGCCGTGCACCCACTTCTCCAAATACAGTGTCGAAATAAATAAATATGAGTCCTATGGCCAATCTAACTCGGGGCCTGATTCACAATGGATCACTATTACGATCGCGGCTGCGATTGCGCACGCAGATTTGCTGCGAAAATATGCTACCTCCCACTACCGCTATCACACATCCGTAATACCTCGCAGTCCTGCGTATACATCGAGTAACATCGGCCCCTCACGCACAATTAGTACAGGTCTGACCTTACTCAGAAATTGCTAACCTCATCACACGCAGTGAGTACACAAGGTGCGTATGCCATCGCAGAGGCTAATTTATGCACGCCCAGGAAGCAGCGTTTACTTTGAATGGACAGGCACTCCTGCATTTCTCTGACCACTCCCCCATCACCACCCCCAAACACTGATCTCCCGTCACTCACTCTGCGATTGCTTTGTGTGAGCTGCGGACGCAGTTCTGTGGATGCGCACTACAATCGGCCGTCTGCATATGCTATCACAATAGCGATCCATAGTGTATCAGGCCCTCTGTCCTCTCTTCACCTACTGTCCCCCAATATGCAACCCCCATATCACTCACCAGCTCTATAACTAGCGCTCCCGGTGCAGGCCACCCCCCCTCTGTGTGATGTCATGTGGAGGGGGTGAGGCCACAATTGCCGGTGATTACAGGATGCTCTGGGGAGCTTTAAGGACAGCAGTGTGAACTCCTGAATCATCCTAAGGACGCTCCAGACGGCTGTCGAAGTCAAATAATTGGTTATGATCGTTATTATCTTACGATCTAGTCGTTTATGGGCTGATAAAGAGTAAATCGCACACTACTCTGCATCGGAAGCAAGCCAATGCGCACAAATTCGTATATATATATATATATGTCATTCAAGGTTTAGCCAAGTGTGTGAGAAGCAGGAGTATGTCTGTGACAAGTAATTAAAAATACACAAAGATACTGTGAGTGTTTGCATATCTACTGAGAATCTCCGCATATAGATGCAGTATGTCTGTGGCAATTGAAGTATAACACAGACAATGATATGCTCAGAGGAAGTGTTCTGAATGTAGAGTTAGAAACAATTGTCAGAAGTTTGATTATTGTTAGCAATTGTATGCCTTGTGTCCAATGCTGATATGGTTAAGAAGAACTGACAATTGTATTCTAAATAAGCATAGGAAAGCCTTTGTTAAAGTTATCAGACTTCTTGCCAAGGCTTACTCCACCTGTGAGAAGGGCAAACTTCATTTTATATGACCTTTTGTAATTAGATTCAGACGGATATAATATAAAAAATACCAGTTACTGGATAAAGCTATATATATATATTATTTTTAAATTTATCACACTATTTGGCGCTTGTCCTTTCCACCCCATTTTCCAGATATATATATATAATTTTAATCCATGACACAAACACTAATGCACATTTGCACATACATGCATACACATAGACAATCGCATGTGTATCCACAATGCGAACACATAGACGCTCTTATGCTTACACACATACCCACGAACATACCCTGTAACTAATTTAATATGAAGAAGCACAACGTGTACTTATGTATTTCTGTAAATATCTCACTATTACTTATGCAAGCACATATAGAAAAGGTTTTATTAGACAATCATTATAGTATAAAGTGTTGCAAAGGACAAATTACAGCCATGTCAGACTAAGGTTAAATACTTGGGACACTGTCTAACCCAGGGGCTATGACATTTGACAACTGACAGAATACAGGCCATATAGAATGTGACACTGCTGCAAAACCAACAGCAAATCTATAACTTATTGGGCATGTGTGGATACTGCAGAAAGTGGATCCCAGGTTTTTCTATTTTGGCATTACCATTGCAGGAACTGGTGTCATCCTCAAAACCTGACCGTGTCGCACATATTGAGGAAACAGAGCAGGCTTTCCTTAACCTTAAGGATAGTCTGACAAAAGCACCTGCCCTGGGAATACCAGATTATGAAAAACCTTTTGAGTTATATTGTACGGAAGCTGAAGGCTGCGCAGCAGGTGTCCTCACACAAAAACATGGTGATGCTAGCAGACCTGTAGCATACTACAGTGCCCAATTGGACACTGTGGCAAGATCACTCCCAACGTGTTTAAGAAGTGTAGCAGCGACCGCTCTTCTGGTTGATAAGAGTGAGGATGTAATATCAGGTCATGACATGATTGTTTATACACCACATGCTGTGTCTGCACTGCTGAATTCTGCCCGAACTCGACATGTTTCCTCAGCTAGGTTCACGAAATGGGAACTAGCTCTAATGGCACCTGCAAATATTACCATTAAATGATGTAATACAGTTAATCCAGCAACGTACTTGCCATATGTGCCTAGAGATGGACAAAGGGTGGAGAGAGGTGAGTTGCTGATTGAAGGTGAGTTTTGCAGGTACAGTGACACACATGATTGTATGAAGTATTTAAATTAGACCTTTACTGCTAGACCAGATATACGTGATACACCTCTAGTAAATGCAGATTTGATGTTTTACACGGATGGGAGTTGTCATGGACAAACTGATACAGGAGAATTATGCACAGGTTATGCCGTTGTAAATGATTATGATGTAGAAGCCAAACCACTTGGTCCACCTCACTCAGCACAAGTGGCTGAACTGGTGGCACTAAAGAGAACATGTGAACTGGCGGAAGGTAAGTCAGCTAATATCTACACTGACACCAGGTACGCCTTCGGGGTAGTACATGATTTTGGGGCTCTATGGCGTCTTAGAAATGTTATGTACACCAGTCGCACACTCACACCACATAAAAGGACTGTTGACAGCAATTCAGCTACCAAAAGAAATAGCCGTCATCAAATGTAAAGCCCATACATGTGAAGAAGACCCAGTGTCACTGGGCAATAACAGGGCAGATGAAGCTGCCAAATGGGCAGCAGGGTTAAGAATTAACATACCAGTGAGTCAAATGATGGTTCTTCAGGCAACTGACACACAGAAGTTAATTGAGATGCAAAATTTGTGTTCCATTCAGGAAAAGGCAGTCTGGAGATCAAAGGGATGTGGACAGGAGTTCTCTGGACTCTGGAGAGATGGACAAGGTAAGCCAGTGGCACCCAAGGCATACTACCCAAGTTTGGCTGAGGCAGCGCATGGTCTGACTCACCTAGGAAAGCAAGATATGTGCAAGTTGGTCAGGGCGTATTGGAGTGCACCAGGTTTCTCTTCCCAAGCCAAAAAGAGGGCATGTCCTGCTTGATATGCTTGAGGAAGAACGTTGGAAAAACAATACCAACCGAGCCATCCCACATCCCTCCGACAGATGGACCTTTTCAAGTAATGCAAATTGATTTCATCCAGTTACCACCCTGCAGGAATCTCAAGTATGTATTAGTTTGTACAGATGTGTTTTCTAATTGGGTTGAGGCATATCCAGCTGCCACTAATACTGCTGCATTTACTGCTAAAAAGATTGTTCAGGAATTTGTATGCAGGTACGGTATCCCTAGAATCATAGAGAGTGAAAGGGGTACTCATTTCACAGGTGATGTCTTCCAGAACATGTGTAAGTTGATGGGTATTAATAGTAAACTTTACACCCCGTATCGACCACAAGCCAGTGCGAAGATGGAGAGAGTGAACGGTACTATTAAAAATAAACTGAGTAAGATCATGGCAGAAACTGGATTAGGATGGCCAGAAGCCTTACCGCTAGTCCTTCATAGCATCAGGACAACTCCTAGACCCCCTCTTAATCTGTCCCCCTTTGAGATACTATTTGGGAGACAACCTCATTTGATTATAAGTCCACAGGAAGATTTGAAGAGTAACAACGAGATTACTGTTAAGTATCTTATAACAATGAGTAAACAGTTGAAACAGCAGCAGCAGAAGCTGAAAATGTTGTCACCTGATATGCCAGAAACAAACTGTCATAATGTTGAACCTGGAGAATTTGTTATGATCAGAAATTTCTTACGTTCAGGTTGTCTGACAGATCGGTGGGAAGGTCCATATCAAGTGTTGCTGACAAGTACTACATCCTTGAAAGTGGCAGAGAGAGATACCTGGGTCCATTCTACTCACTGCAGAAAAGTCAATCAACCGGTGGAGATACAAGGCGGAGTCGAGGCAGATAAGGTAGACCTGTCAATTGCAAGCTTGTTCCGGGAGAGTTAAAGACTGCAGTGAGATACCTGAGCTAGAGAAATTTGCAGTCCACTATTCTAGCAATGGAATGGCGGGCTGGGTTTGTGTTCGTATTTTCTTCCAGAATTCTCATCATCCTTGTTTGGCTTGGGATGTCCTGTTTCTGTAACGGTGGGCGGATGATGGAGGGAGAGGTTGATGGTGATATCGATGGAGTAGAGTCGGGAGAAGGAGCAATACATTCACAAGGGCAGTATCTGACCAAACTCAGTACAGTAATTGCTAAGAGATCTGTTATCCCAGAAACTCAGAAACAGTGTGAGGGGTTATTGTCTGAGGAATACTGTATTTGTGAGTATTGTGGGTCCCTAATCAATGAGAGATGTCTCCAATGGTGCCAGCCCAAGTATAACCAGTATTGGGGTGGGTATCCTTTAGAGGATTATCATGCCTTGGTGGGCAAAATCTGACAATGACCTTTTCACACAGAGCTGATAATGAACTAGTAGATGGTGGACTTATACGCAACATTACCAGTGGAAGACACTTCCGGTATAAGTATACACTTAGTTCCACCAAAGTAATGGTTGGCAGAGTACCAGAAGGGTACTGTGCAGTTATTGTACAACCTAAAACATGTATTAGTCAAATGGGAAAATCTGGGGTAGGATTATTTGTCAGAGAATTGTGTCCGATGATAATGATGCATTCTATTCCTTACGTACTCCCAGATGATGCGTATTTTATACGTGGAAGGAAAGCGCACAAGTGGCTCTCTCCGAGTTCTGAAGGTTTATCTTCTATTGGTAAATTGATCCCAGAGGTTATGACCCTTACACATCATGAAATGATTGGTATCCATAGAACTGCACCAGCTCCATATGTACACACTAAATCATAATGGTGGTAAGCAATGATATTATGGATACCAATGTCAAGGAAGAACTGTATTACAACCCTGAATTAGAGTCTACCATCAGATGATGAAATGTAAAATCGTGTGGTCATGTATAGATGTATTATTAATGTTATTTGTAAACATCCTAGATAATGTAGTCTCAAGTCCCCAAACTTCTTTTATAGGTTCGATGAGATCCCTCATCCCACCAATGATCCCTATAGATCTGCAGATGACATAAAAGGGTTGTTCTACCCTCTTGAAATGCATTATTAACGGTTCAGTGACCTACTTGTGTCGCACCATTTATAACCTTGAATTATTATGCATGACTACAAAAGGTTAAGATCAGAGTGTGATAGCGTATTGTTTGCTATCAAAGGGTGGATTGTCGAAGTCAAATAATTGGTTCTGATCGTTTATAATTATTATTTGACGATCTAGTCGTTTATGGGCTGATAAAGAGTAAATCGGACGCTACTCTGCGTCGGAAGCAAGCCGATGCGCACAAATTCGTATATATATGTCATTCAAGGTTTAGCCAAGTGTGTGAGAAGCAGGAGTATGTCTGTGACAAGTAATTAAAAATACACAAAGATACTGTGAGTGTTTGCATATCTATTGAGAAGCTCTGCATATTGATACAGTATATATGTGGCAATTGAAGTATAACACAGACACTGATATGCTCAGAGAAAGTGTTCTGAATGTAGAGTTAGAAACAATTGTCAGAAGTTTGATTATTGTTAGCAATTGTATGCCTTGTGTCCAATGCTGATGTGGTTAAGAAGAATTGACAATTGTATTCTAAATAAGCATAGGAAAGCCTTTGTTAAAGTTATCAGACTTCTTGCCAAGGCTTACTCCACCTGTGAGAAGGGCAAACTTCATTTTATATGACCTTTTGTAATTAGATTCAGACGGATATAATATAAAAAAAATACCAGTTACTGGATAAAGCTATATATATATATATATATATATATATATATATATATTAGTATATATATATATATATGTAACTATTTTAATATGAAGAAGCACAATGAATACTTATGTATCTCTGTAAATATCTCACTATTACTTATGCAATCACATATAGAAAAGGTTTTATTAGACAATCATTATGGTATAAAGTGTGCATATATGATATTTAAGGTATACATGGTAGACATGGCATGCTTGGTACTATACTGACACCCTGTTTATTTCCAGATATTCGAATCTATCAGCGAGGGAGTCGCATCTTGCGTTCGATGGTTATGGATTATAGGAAATGATTGGTTAGAATGTATACTCTGTATGTAGTGTCTTAAACCAGTTAAAGAAAGACAATGTAATCTCAAGACATTGTTGGAGAATTGGGACATACCCCTAGTGACAACATATGAACTGTCCTATGAACTACAGTGTACTACAAAGACCGAGACCAAGAACCAATGCATTATGACTGTCTGTCTACATAGTTGTTATCATGATCTGTCGGGTATATAACCTGCGCACCGGTCCCAGTCAGTAGCCATTCTCGTGGATGACCACAGGCTTCTGGAGAGACGACTGTATACTGGGACAAGTGCACATGCATATGTATCAAGCTGTACCTTTTGTATTTACTTGCTTCTTTGCGCTAATTGTTTAGATTAAAGTGCGTATTATCCTTTATGTGAATAATATAACTTTTGTGCTTTGGAAACACAGTTGGGCTGGAAAGCAATTATTTCTTATGCGACTTGCAGCTCTAAAAGCGAATAGCGATTAAGGGGTATTCATACGGCACTGCTGCAGAAAATCTAGCTTCACAGTACCATTCTATGCACCCTGCTAGCCAGATGCAGGGGCCATGGGTGAGCAGCAGTATTTCTCACAGCTCTGCCACACTGCTTCCACACCCCTAGTTATGGTCCTGTCACTCACTCTCCCAATATATTGTACAGCACCCATATCACTGACTCCCCCAATATACAGTCCCCATATCATTCACTCACCCAATACACAGCCCCTATATCACTCACTCACCCAATACACAGCCCCTATATCACTCACCCAATACACAGCCCCTATATCACTCACTCACCCAATATACAGTCCCCATATCACTGACTCCCCCAATATACAGTCCCCATATCACTCACTCCCCCAATATACAGTCCCCATATCACTCACTCACCCAATATACAGTCCCCATATCACTGACTCCCCCAATATACAGTCCCCATATCACTCACTCACTCACCCAATATACAGTCCCCATATCACTCACTCACCCAATACACAGCCCCTATATCACTCACCCAATACACAGCCCCTATATCACTCACTCTCCCAATATATTGTACAGCACCCATATCACTGACTCCCCCAATATACAGCCCCCATATCACTCACTCACCCAATACACAGCCCCTATATCACTCACCCAATACACAGCCCCTATATCACTCACTCTCCCAATATATTGTACAGCACCCATATCACTGACTCACCCAATATACAGCCCCCATATCACTCACTCACCCAATACACAGCCCCTATATCACTCACCCAATACAGAGCCCCTATATCACTCACTCTCCCAATATATTGTACAGCACCCATATCACTCACTCACCCAATACACAGCCCCTATATCACTCACTCACCCAATACACAGCCCCTATATCACTCACTCACCCAATACACAGCCCCTATATCACTCACTCTCCCAATGTACAGCCCCCATATCACTCACTCACCCAATACACAGCCCCTATATCACTCACTCTCCCAATATATTGTACAGCACCCATATCACTCACTCACCCAATACACAGCCCCTATATCACTCACTCACCCAATACACAGCCCCTATATCACTCACTCTCCCAATATATTGTACAGCACCCATATCACTGACTCCCCCAATATACAGCCCCCATATCACTCACTCACCCAATACACAGCCCCTATATCACTCACCCAATACACAGCCCCTATATCACTCACTCTCCCAATATATTGTACAGCACCCATATCACTGACTCCCCCAATATACAGCCCCCATATCACTCACTCACCCAATACACAGCCCCTATATCACTCACCCAATACAGAGCCCCTATATCACTCACTCTCCCAATATATTGTACAGCACCCATATCACTCACTCACCCAATACACAGCCCCTATATCACTCACTCACCCAATACACAGCCCCTATATCACTCACTCTCCCAATATATTGTACAGCACCCATATCACTGACTCCCCCAATATACAGCCCCCATATCACTCACTCACCCAATAAACAGCCCCCATATCACTCACTCTCCCTATATGCAGCCCCCATATCACTCACTCTCCCAATATACAGCCCCTATATCACTCACTCTCCCAATACACAAATCCCATATCACTCACTCCCCCAATACACAGCCCCTATATCACTCACTCTCCCAATATGCAGCCCCCATATCCCTCATTCACCCAATACACAGCTCCCATATCACTCACTCTCCCAATACACAGCCCCCATATCACTCACTTTCCCAATATACAGCCCCCATATCACTCGCTCCCCCAATAAAGAGCCCCCATATCACCCACTCTCCCAATACACAGCCCCCATATCATTCACTCCCCCAATACACAGCCCCCATATCACTCACTCTCCCACTACACAGCCCCTATATCACTCACTTTCCCAATACACAGCCTACGTATCACTCACTCCCCTAACACACAGCCCCCATATCACTCACTCCCCCAATATACAGCCCCCATATCACTCACTCTCCCAATATATTGTACACAGTGGCGTAACTAGGACAGGGTGAGCAGGCTGCGTGCCCTGGGCACCGTGGGACCGGCGGCACGGGGGGGGCGCCGCCGGCCATGGTCCGGCCCGCCCTAGTTAGCCACCAGTTTAGTGTAGTGCAGTGAGTGCGGTCAGCGCTACACATTTACACAGGACCGGCGCTAGGCTGCTGCACAGCTGAGCCCATTCCCTCCCCCTGAGCGCTTGTCCACTAGCGGCAGGAGGCGGGCTCAGGCTGTGTGTTAAACAGCGTGTGTTAAACAGCAGCCAATGAGATGCGTGTGTTAAACAGCAGCCAATGAGAGTCAGATAGACTCTCATTGACTGCTGCAGCACCCACTGTAAGAGTCGGACTTCCGTCCGGCTCCTGCAGTGGGTAATGGGACAGACGTCATGACATCATGACATCTTTCCCATTATGCTGAGCGCGCCAGCCCGGGAGGACTGGCGGGCGGTGGCGGTAGCGGGAGAGGTGTCGCGGTCCGGAGCAGCAGCGTGGATTCAGGTAAGTATGTTTTTATATATTTTTTTTTTAAAACCTGTCAGCACTACTGGGGGCACAACGGGGGAGGGGGGCGGCTACTACTGGGGGGACCTCTACTGGGGTGGGGGCACAACAGGGGGGTGGCTACTACTGGGGGCACCATTATTGAGAGGACCTCTACTGGGGGGGCTATTACAGGGGGCACTTAATCGGGAGGGGGAACCTCAACTGGGGACCACTACTTGGGGGGGAACTACTAATGGGGGCATTATAAAAGGGGCCTACTACTAGGGGCACTGCACTGGGGGGACCACAACTGGGGACAATAACAGGAAGGACCACTACAGGGACCACTGGATAGGGGGGGTCTCTACTGAGGCCTGCATCAGGGGCACCACTACTGGGGGCACTGCATGGGAGGGGGGTGACTACGGCTGGCTCACTATATAAGGGGCTTACTGCTAGGAGCACTGCGGGGACCACTACCGGGGGCACTAGATAGGGGGGATCACTACTGGGTACCTGCATAAAGGGGACCACTACTGGGAAAACTGCATGGGGGGGACTACCGCTGGGGGCACTATATAAAGGGCACTGCATAAGGGGATACCACTACTTGGTGCACTGCATTGTGGGGACTGCTACTGGGGGCACTGCATAAGGGGGAACACTACATAGGGCACTGCATTTGGGGGGACCACTACTGGGGACACTGAGTAAGGGGAACTAATTGGGGGCTGTATAAGGGCGACCACTACTTGGGATACTGTATAAGGGGCACTACTATGGGCCTGCATAAGAGGGACCACAACTGCATACTGGGGATACTGTATAAGGGGCACTACTATGGGCCTGCATAAGAGGGACCACAACTGCATACTGGGGGTACTGTATAAGGGGTACTACTGGGGTTAAGGTGCATATGGATAGGAATGTTCAGCATGAAAATAAAGGGGTGTGTCATGTTGACAAGCCCCATTTTTAAGTGACCACGCCCATTTTTTTTTCCGCACGCACAGAAGGCGCGCGCACATATCGGGATGTTAGAAGGGAGGGGTCCCTTTTCAAATTTGCCCTGGGCTCCAAATACCCTAGTTACGCCACTGATTGTACAGCACCCATATCACTCACTTCCTCAATATACAGCCCTCGTATCACTCACTTTCCCAATACACAACACCCATAACACTAATTCGCCCAATATATTGTACAGCACCCATATCACTCACTCCCCCAATATATAGCCCCATATCACTCACTCCCCCAATACACAGCCCTCATATCACTCACTTTCCCAATATAAAGCCCCCTTATCACTTACTCTCCCAATACACCGCCCCCATATCACTCATTCACCCAATACACAGCCCCCATATCACTCACTCTCCCAATACACAGCCCTCATATCACTCACTTCCAAATATACAGCCCCCATATCACTCACTCACCCAATACACAGCCTCCATATCATTCACTCTCCCAATACACAGCCCCTATATCACTCACTCTCCCAATATGCAGCTCCCATATCCCTCACTCACCCAATACACAGCTCCCATATCACTCACTCTCCCAATACACAGCCCCCATATCACTCACTCTCCCACTACACAGCCCTCATATCACTCACTTTCCCAATACACAGCCCACATATCACTCACTCCCCCAATACACAGCCCCCATATCACTCACTCCCCCAATACACAGCCCCCATATCACTCACTCTCCCACTACACAGCCCCTATATCACTTTTTCCCAATACACAGCCCCCATATCACTCACTCTCCCAATATACAGCCCCATATCACTTACTCTCCCAATACACATCCCCCATATCACTCACTCTCCCAATATACAGCCCCATATCACTTACTCTCCCAATACACAGCCCCCATATCACTCATTCATCCAATACACAGCCCCCATATCACTCACTCTCCCAATACACAGCCCTCAAATCACTCACTTCCAAATATACAACCCCCGTATCACTCACTCACCCAATACACAGCCCCCATATCACTAACTCCCCCAATACACAGCCCCCATATCACTCACTCTCCCAATATACAGCCCTCATATCACTCACTCTCCCAATACACAGGTCCCATATTACTCACTCTCCCAATACACAGCCCTCATATTACTCACTTTCCCAATACACAGTCCCTATGTCATTCACTTTCCCAATATACATCCCCCATATCACTCACTTCCCCAATATAGAGCGCCCATATCACTCTCTCCCAATACACAGCCCCCATATCACTCACTCTCCCAATACACTGCCCCTATATCACTCACTTTCCCAATATACAGCCCCATATCACTCACTCCCCAATACAAAGCCCCCATATCACTCACTCCCCAATACAAAGCCCCCATATCACTCACTCCCCAATACAAAACCCCCATATCACTCACTCTCCCAATACACAGCCCCTATATCACTCACTTCCCAATACATGACCCCCATATCACTCACTCCCCAACACACAGCCCCAATATCACTCACTCTCCCAATACACAGCCCCCATATCACTCACTCTCCCAATACACAGCCCCTATATCACTCACTCTCCCAAAATATAGCCTTCATATCACTCACTCTCTCAGAACACAGCCCCTATATCACTAACTTTCCCAATACACAGATCCCATATCACTCACTCCCAATATACAGCCCTCATATCACTCACTCACCCAATATACAGCCCCATATCACTCACTCTTCCTGTTGCACAGCCCCCATATCACTCACTTTCTCAATACACAGCCCCCATATCACTCACTCACCCAATACACAGCCCCCATATCACTCACTCACCCAATACACAGCCCCTATATCACTCACTCTCCCAATACACGGCGCCCAATTTACTCACTTTCCCAGTACACAAATCTCATATCACTCACTCCTCCCCAATACACAGCCCCCATATCACTCACTCTCCCAATACACAGCCCCTATATCACTCTCTTTCCCAATATACAGCCCCCATATCACTCACTTCCCCAATATACAGCCTCCATATCACTCACTCACCCAATACACAGCCCCTATATCACTCACTCTTCCTGTTACACAGCCCCCATATCACTCACTTCCCAATACACGACCCCCATGTCACTCACTCCCCAATACACAGCCCCCATATCACTCACTCTCCCAATACACAGCCCCCATATCACTCACTCTCCCAATACACAGCCCCCATATCAGTAACTCCCCAATACACAGCCTCCATATCACTCACTCTCCCAGTACACAGCCCCTATATAACTAACTTTCCCAATACACAGATCCCATATCACTCACTCTCCCAATACACAGATCCTATATCACTCACTCTTCCTGTTACACAGCCCTCATATCACTCACTCTCCCAATACACAGCCCCCATATCACTCACTCTCCCAATACACAGATCCTATATCACTCACTCTTCCTGTTACACAGCCCCCATATCACTCACTCTCCCAATACACAGCCCCTATATCACTCACTCACCCAATACACAGCCCCCATATCACTCACTCACCCAATACACAGCCCCTATATCACTCATTCACCCATTACACAGCCCCCATATCACTCACTCACCCAATACACGGCGCCCAATTCATTCACTTTCCCAGTACACAGATCCCATATCACTCACTCTCCCAATGCACAGATCTCATATCACTCACTCCTCCCCAATACACAGCCCCTATATCACTCACTCTTCCTGTTACACAGCCCTCATATCACTCACTCTCCCAATACACAGCCCCCATATCACTCACTCACCCAATACACAGCTCCCATATCACTCACTCTCCCAATACACAGCCCCCATATCATTCACTCTCCCAATACACAGCCCCTATATCACTCTCTTTCCCAATATAAAGCCCCTATATCACTCACTTTTCCTGTTACACAGCCCCCATATCACTCACTTCCCCAATATACAGCCTCCATAGCACTCACTTTTCCTGTTACACGACCCCCATATCACTCACTTCCCCAATATACAGCCTCCATATCACTCACTTTTCCTGTTACACAGCCCCCATACCACTCACTTCCCAATACATGACCCCATATCACTCACTCCCCAATACACAGCTCCCATATCACTCACTCTTCCTGTTACACAGCCCCCATATCACTCACTTCCCAATACACGACCCCCATGTCACTCACTCCCCAATACACAGCCCCCATATCACTCACTCTCCCAATACACAGCCCCCATATCACTCACTCTCCCAATACACAGCCTTCATATCACTCACTCACCCAATACACAGCCTCCATATCAGTAACTCCCCAATACACAGCCTCCATTTCACTCACTCTCCCAGTACACAGCCCCTATATCACTAACTTTCCCAATACACAGATCCCATATCACTCACTCTCCCAATACACAGATCCTATATCACTCACTCTTCCTGTTACACAGCCCTCTTATCACTCACTCTCCCAATACACAGCCCCCATATCACTCACTCTCCCAATACACAGATCCTATATCACTCACTCTTCCTGTTACACAGCCCTCATATCACTCACTCACCCAATACACAGCCCCTATATCACTCATTCACCCATTACACAGCCCCCATATCACTCACTCACCCAATACACGGCGCCCAATTCATTCACTTTCCCAGTACACAGATCCCATATCACTCACTCTCCCAATGCACAGATCTCATATCACTCACTCCTCCCCAATACACAGCCCCTATATCACTCACTCCTCCCCAATACACAGCCCCTATATCACTCACTCCCCAATTCACAGCCTTCATATCACTCACTGTCCCAATATTCAGATCCCATATCACTCGTTCCCCAATACACAGCCTTCATATCATTCACTCTCTCCATACACAGCCCCTATATCACTCACTCTCCTCACTACATAGCCCCCATCATTGGCGTCACAAGGCGGCGGTTCCCACAATTGACTTCAATGATAGGAACCACTAAGGTAACCCCAATAAAGGAGTCCTCACCTCACCCAGGATCCCCA
Source organism: Taudactylus pleione (assembly GCA_031769625.1). Taxonomy (NCBI): domain Eukaryota; kingdom Metazoa; phylum Chordata; class Amphibia; order Anura; family Myobatrachidae; genus Taudactylus; species Taudactylus pleione. The sequence continues at coordinate 1,300,880 of JAUIMM010000302.1, read as the reverse complement.
GACTTTTCTGACTAGTGGTCAGGGGTAATGCTTTGGCTGGGGGACCCGGTGAAATGGTTCCACTGGCTGTGGCATTACACCCTGCTAGAAAAAGTCCGGTGCTGGTTATGGCAAATACAACGCACCCCTACTCATTTTGTTCCTTGTATTTCCAAAACCAGGACCGAGGATAGAAACTATATAAGGAGTATCAAGTAGGGGGGAAGGCTATACTGCATTCAATTCAATGGTATCATTTATTCCATGAGGGACTAATATTTGTAGTTTGAATATCCAGTATGCCTCCCTCCTACACAATCTGGTGTATCTATCTCCTTCTGTCATAGTATTCTCTACCTGTTCGATACCTGTAATGCTAATTTTCTCCATTCCACCCTGTGGACATTCCATGATATGTTTATAAAGGTCATTATTTCTAATTTTCTTCCCAATATTTTGTTTATGCTCCATAGACCTAATATGTAGAGTTCTTGTGGTTCAGCCCATGTATTGTAGGCCGCAAGCACAAGTTAATAAATATATAACAAATGTAGTCCTACAATTTATAAAGGTTTTAATTTTAACTTGCTCTAGAGATACATGAGATCCAATTTCCAATATTTTCCTTTTTATGTGTTTACAGGTGTCACAATTTAATCTCCCACATTTGTGGAAGCCTTTTGGTTTTTGTGGAATCCAAGTGCTTGTTTGTTCTAAGACATGGGACTTCCTACTGAAAAAATTAGGTGCTAATTGACGCTTAAGGTTATCTGCTTTTCTAAAAACCACTTTATCACATAGTTCTGGGATCTTGTTTAAGGTATCATCAAGTCTCAATAAATGGAAGTTCTTCTTGATGATTCTCTTAATCCTTAAAAGTGCGCAGTTGGAGTGACAAACAGATCACCAAACCCAGGAAAGAAGCATATACTGGTTACATGGAATCGATATGAATTACCGCCGGACGCAAGAATCCCGATCGTCCCCAGGTAAGTATTTACTAACCTAACCTCCCCCCCTAACTCTCCTTAGGGGTGCCTAACCCTAACCTTCCCTCAAGTGCCTAACCCTAATTACCCCTCTAAGTGCCTAACCCTAAGTCCCCCCCAGGGGTGCCTAACCATAATCTCCTCTTCCCCTAGCCTAACCCTTACCTCCCGGGTGGGGGCCTAACCCTAAGTCCCCCCGGGAGCCCTAAACCTAAACCTCCCCCCCGCAGCAATCCGCAGTGGCGCCCGGCATTACTTCGATCGGGATGCCGGGCACCGGTCTCCCGGCGTCAGTAAAATGACAGGCGTCTAGATTTAGATGCCTGTCATTTAACCCTTGCCAGGACAAAGCAGTTGGGAAGCCGGCCATCGGGATTATGTCCGCCGGCTTCCCGACTGCATACCGGTTACATTCTTCTCCAGATTGGCTGTATGATTCGGTGTAAAAACCAGCAGCAAGAGGTACAAGTGATCAGCTGACTCTCTGGGAATCTGGACTGTGGGTCTGATTCAGAGCCGGACGCTATTTGCGCTCGCTCGTTCTGAAAAAGGGGTCGGATATTTAAATTAAGCGCTCGCTCTTTGCGGTCTGTTGATGCCTCTATGTCTGAACGAGCGAACGAAACATGCGCTCGCTATTTTGAAAAAAAATGCCCCCTGGCCGCTCGCATCATACGTCATCTCCGCTATTTATTAGATTAATCGAGTACATCGAACGGCGTATGAACTGCTCGCTATTCTTGTGGTAGCATTTTCCTACCGCAATCATGCGAGCAGTTCAGACTAAAAGACAACCAAGTGACGTGGTCAATGACGCTGCTTTGTTAATTATGCACACCCATTAAATGCCCGTTTTGACCGTTTGGCACGCCTGCGTTCGGATCTCCACTCCCCGTTTTCAAGCACCTTCCCCTGTTACCACCCACAAACGCCTCATCCTGTCACTCAAATTAGCAGGCGCATGCGTATTACAACCCATACGCATGCGCAGATGTGCGAACATCGCTCGGAGCGAATGAGCGGTCGCTTACGAGCGGCTCTGAATCAGGCCCTGTGTCCTTGTGCAGTTACCATAAGGAACTCACCAGAAACTGTATGGTATCTGTATGATTAAGTGGTTAAAAAGTAACAATATATTCAACTAACAAGTTGGGAAAAGGATACTTGTCGGTCAATGGCTACAAAGTGACTGTTTACAAATAAAAAAGGCCTTTTTTCAACGTTTCTTAGTACCCAATAAGCATGCTTTTCTAAACACCAACATTTTTTTTGCTTGCTAAATATATTTACTAACAAGTTGGGAAAAGGAATTAATAATCTACAGGACGTCTTAAAGACTGTTGGAAAGTAGAAAGATTGTTCATCTCTATGAAGAAAAAACACTAAGTCATTAATACAAAGGAAGGCTTTAAGTATACATATGGAAAGTACTAAGGGGTAAATTTACTAAAGTGAGAGTTTTTAGAAGTGAGTTTTAGAAGTGGCGATGTTGCCCATAGCAACCAATCAGATTCTACTTAACATTTAACTAGCACCTTCTAGAAGATAATAGCTAGAATCTGATTGGTTGCTATGGGCAACATCGCCACTTCTAAAACTCACTTCTAAAAACTCTCACTTTAGTAAATTTACCCCTAAGTCTTAAAATTGTGTATGAATTGAATTCAATGATTAATGTTATGAATATGAATTAGTATTTTTATGTATGAAGTAATTTTTTATCTATGATTTTTTAATAAATCGAGAATTTATTCTTACTAATTAAATAGCACTTTCTTTTATGAAGTTTTTCATGAAATTGGTTTAAATGTAACACAGGAATGCACTGAGAATTGTAAAGGATCCAGTCGCTGAATTGCACTGAGAACACAGGGAAATGTAACACAGGAATGCACTGAGAATTGTAAAGGATCCAGTCGCTGACTTGCTCTGAGAACACAGGGAAATGTAACACAGGAATGAACTGAGAATTGTAAAGGATCCAGTCGCTGACTTGCACTGAGAACACAGGGAAATGTAACACAAGAATGCACTGAGAATTGTAAAGGATCCAGTTGCTGACTTGCTCTGAGAACACAGGGAAATGTAACACAGCATGTACTGAGAATTGCTAAAGATCCAGGTGCTGACTTGCACTGAGAAACACAGAGAAATGTGGATACAGGCATGTACTGGGAATTGCTAGAGATCTAGCTATGAGCTAACTAGTAATTAGCATTGAAGCTCACACCAGTAACACAGGGAGGCAGCTGGGGAACTGAACAGTACAATGATAACAACACAAGAGCTGTTATGTAAAGAACTGGAGTTCAGTGAGAGAACTGAAATGACACACTGGAAGTCAGCCTGGGAGCTGATATAAATAACACTGGAGGACAGCGAGAAGGCTGAAGCAACACACTGAGGACATTACATGGAGAAACACTGGTGAGTATCACAGTCACTGGATCAGCGAAGTTGAACAGCAGTTTCCTGTTCCTGGAATCAGACTTAAATACCCTTAGGTAGCTAGTCATTGGATCAGAGGATCAGCTGAGTGACCGCAGTACTACCATTTGGAGACACTAGCCAGGTAATATGGACCAACGTGGCTGTGCCCATGCCCGGCACCCTGGGAACCAGGCAGCATGCTCCACTCCAGTGACTGAACACCTAAGCCCAAGGACGCAGGTGCGGAGGTGAGTAGCTCTCGATCCAAGGCCGCATCCTGACATTAGGACTGTGTCTCTACTGTGGGGGCAAAGGTCATCTTACTTGTGACTGTCCTAGCATGCTGGGAAAAAAAAAGTCCTAATTAATATGTGGAAGGGGTTCATCTAGGCATGCAGTTAGTCTCTTTCAGAAATTCTGTTTTAGTACCAGCCCAGCTTTTCTTCGACAAACAAATGGCCAATGTCTCCGCCTTCTTGGACAGTGGAGCTATTGGGAATTTCTAGGACATTGATTTTTCCCAGTCTTTGTCATTCCCTTTTTTGGTTTTATACCAGCAGTTACCATTTGCGGTCTCTCTGCTCATTATAGGCCATCTGTGGCTGAAGTATCATAATCCTGTGATTAACTGGGAAACTAGAGGAATAGTCCAAGGGGGTTCTAATTGTGCTGCCAGTTGTTTATCTTTGCCAGAAATACAGCAGAAGGGAGCACAAGGGGATTCAAAAGCCGTATAATGTATGTGTTATAAAATATTTACAGGTTCTAATAAAAATAGGAACATATTCAGGATAAATCACATTTTAAAAGAGTCACAATAGTTCAGGAGAATCACAGCAATAGCAATGTACTGGATGTATATATTAAAACTAAACAGAAAGTACAAATGTTAATATGTACCAGATTGTTGCAAGCGCCTCGTCTTATATGATTGAGTGGAATTCTATGGATTCCTTCATGAATCCAGACAAGTGTCTTATTCCAAAAAAATCGGAAAAGGGAATAAATCCAAAAAATTGAAAAGTAGAAAATGTTGGAATAAACGTACCCCAATAATTAACATCATGAATAGGCCCCAATGTGTTTTATGTTTTTATTATAAGAGACAATGGGCAGAATTCAATTGATTCCTGCCCCCATAATTGCCCGACTGAGCTATTCAATTCTTGCTCCTGTCGGGCACGATCAGCTGACAGCGCTACATTTCAGCTCGCAGCCCCAGGGGGATGAGAGCTGAAATGTGCGAAAAGTGACATGTTTGGGCGCCCAAACATCACTTTTCGCGATTGCGCCCAGCACTTTGGTCGGGTTTAGCTGCTTTATGCGGCTAAACCAGACCACTTTGGGCGTGATCAGCACGAAAATCTGGAACAATTGCATAGCAGCCCGCGATCTCCTGTCACTTTAGACGGGAGATGCGGGCCGCGAAAACAATTGAATTCCCCCCAATATGTTTTATATTTTTTTCTGGGGGGACAATGTGTATTATTTTTTCTTGTGGGGGTCAATGTGTTTTATTTTTTTCTGCGGGGAAAAGTGTGTCTTATTTTTTCCTGAGGGAAAAAATTTGTTTTATTTTTTTATGTGGGGACAATGGACCTCATTCAGAGTCTCTCGCTAGATGCGATTGCTCGCCCCCAGCGTATGCAAATTTGTCAAAGTGACGCCATGGGAAGCGATTGCTCACCAAGGCATAAGCACGCCCACCATGTCTTAGCGAGTGGCCAGCACATGTCATCTCCAGGAAGTGTATTAAAACATTGGTACATCGAGGACAATCAGAAGCAATTGCAGCGCTTGTGGTTGCCTTACCCTACCACAAGCACTGCGAGGACTTCAGTGTAAAAACCAGGCATGTGACGTGTACTATGACGCTGCGTGTTAATTATGCATGCCTCTAAAATGGCACTGAAACACTCAGGCATGCCTGCGTTTGCACCTCCACTCCCCCGTTATTAGTGTCCTGCCCTTGTTACCACCCACAAACGGCCTCTCCTGTCACTCATTTCCTGTCACTCATTTCCTGTCACTCATTTCACTGGGCTGTCTTTGCTGGGCAAGCGAACGGCCTGCGATCGCACAGAGTAGTTTGCACACGTGCAGAACGAAGCATGCGCTTGCGCGTATGCAAACCATCGGGCCGCTTGCGAGCTCACAGCGCTAGCGAGAGACTCTGAATGAGGTCCAATGTGTTTTATTTTTTCCTTAAGTGGAAAATACAGTTTATTTTTTCCTGTAGGGTCCAATGTGTTTTATTTATTTTTTTCCTGAGGGGCAAAATGTGTTTTCTTTTCTTTTCTTTAGGGGTAAAATGTGTTTTCTTTTCTTTAGGGGTAAAATGTGTTTTCTTTTTTTCCTGTGGAAGATGTGTTTTATTTTGTTTCTGTGGGGACAAAGTGTGTGTTTTGTTTCCTTTGGGGACAATGTGTTTCATATTTTTCCCATGAGGGACAGTCTATATGTTTTTTGTCCCAGTGGGGGACAATGTGTGTTTATTATTACTATTATTATTATTAGTATAAATGATAGATATTTATAGCTTATAGATATATATAAAGATATAAATATATAGGGGCAACAAAATGAAATTATAGCTCCCCCCTCCCAACATCCAAACATTCTGGCACTCCTAAATGCATGTATTAGCATCAAATGCTGGTCTTTCTTTATTCCAGAGAATAATAGCTTCCACTTTCCAATTATAAAACACAATGAACACAGTTCTACTTTTCAGCACTGTATAGCATTAGTATCTTAGTCCTAAATGCACTCTTAATCAGAGCAGCTCTGCTATTTTGGTATGACCAATGGTGTCACCCAGTGCGGCCCGCACCCCCTTAGTGATGCCATTGCTTCTAGTTATTCTTTTCTAAGTATCTGGCAGATCTAGAAATCAACGTGCAGCATTTTCTTCTAGATCCAATACTAAGGCTCACTTTGGCCACTGGAGGGCAGTAGTGTCCTCTGTAAAAGCAATTCTTGCTCTGTCATTTTGCTCTTTGGAAATAATTCCAGGAAATATTTAAATATGGATTTTCAAAATGATAAAACACAAAACGTTTCCTATTCCCCATTCCCATTGGCTGAGAGCCCCTCACAGGAATGAGTGACAGCTAGAGGAGATAATGTAAGTACTGACAATTAGTGACATTCTGTATAGTAAATGAGCACAAATTATGTTATTCATTAGAGCATTCATGTATCACTGAGAATAATCTCTTCTGCAGTTCACATAACTCTACTCAGTGGCCAAAAAATGTCCTAAACTGACACCAATGGTAACGTAATGGATACTCCCAAAATCCTATTAATTTAGAGGCAGGAAAGAACCAACTGGTCCATTCTGGGTGGTGACAATGTCTGCTCAGTGCTCAGTCCTCCTTCTTCCCCTATTCTACAGCCCTTGAAGGATATACTTCATTATATGATCATGTTCTGGCCCTGCCTGGAAGGAACCAGCACCTGGGCACAACACTCCCACAATACCAGGAACACTGCTTGGGTGTTTACAGGGTGAATAGATGGGATTGGGTTGTACAGCCTCCCCCAATGATCTCGCCCAGGCTGCTTTGGTCAGGGGCAGAGCTACAGGTGTCATTTGCAGGAAAGAGTCGCCCATGGACGCCTTACTCGTGTGATTCTGGAGGACGGACCTGGGAACTAATGCATAGTGACTCAAGGTTACTCTCTGAGATATGTGGCGAATCCTGTGGCTACTACCGGCGCATAGAATGCTGGCGCCGGAGTCCCAACACCTGTCACAATCTTGGTATTGGCATCCCAATGGTAATAAGTACTGGGGTCAGGGGGAGGGTTAGGGTTAGTGGTTAGGGTTCAGGCACTAAAGGGGGAGGTTAGGTTTAGGGTGTGGGGGGAGGTTTAGGTTTAGAATGATGGCGCCGGAGTCCCAACTCCTGTCAGAATCTCGGCACCGGCATCCCAATGGTAAGTACTTGGATTAAGGGGAGGGTTAGGGTTAGTGGTTAGGGTTTAGGCACTAAAGGGGGAGGTTAGGCTTAGGGTATGGGGGGAGGTTTAGGGTATGGGGGAGGTAAGGTTTAGGGTACAGGGAGAGGTGAGCTTTAGGGTGCAGGGGGAGGTTTAGGTTTAGGGTACATGGTGGAGGTTTAGGGTACGGTTGGAGGTTAGGTTTAGGGTGCAGGGGGGGAGGTTTAGGGTATGGGGAGAGGTTTAGGGTGCAGCAGGGGAGGTTTAGGGTATGGGGGAGGTTTAGGATACGGGTGGAGGTTTAGGGTGCAGGGGGGAGGTTTAGGGTACAGGGGAAGGTGAGGTTTAGGGTATGGGGGGAGGTTTAGGATACGGAGGGAGGTTAAGGTTTAGGGTGTGGGGGGGAGGTTTAGGGTGTGGGGGGAGGTTTAGGGTGCGGGGGGGAGGTTTAGGGTACAGGGGAAGGTGAGGTTCAGGGTGCGGGGGTGAGGTTTAGGGTACGGGGGGAGGTTTAGGGTACGGGGGGGAGGTTTAGGGTATGGGGGAGGTTTAGGTTTAGGGTACGAGGGGAGGTTTTAGGTGTGGGGCGAGGTTAGGTTTAGGGTACGAGGGTAGGTTTAGGGTACAGGGGGAGGTTTAGGGTACGGGGGGAGGTTTAGGGTTTGGGGGGGAGGTTTAGGGTACGGGGGGGAGGTTAGGTTTAGGGTGCAGGGAGGAGGTTTAGGGTATGGGGGAGGTTAGGTTTAGGGTGCATGGGGGAGGTTTAGGGTACGGGGGGAGGTTTAGGGTACGGGAGGGAGGTTTAGGGTATGGGGGGAGGTTAGGTTTAGGGTATGAGGGGAGGTTTAGGGTATGGGGGAGGTTAGGTTTAGGGTACGAGGGAAGGTTTAGGGTATGGGGGGAAGGTTTAGGGTACAAGGGGAAGGTTTAGGGTACGGGGGGAGGTTAGGTTTAGGGTGTGGGGGGAGGTTTAGGGTACGGGGGGAGGTTAGGTTTAGGGTGTGGGGGGGAGGTTGGGCTTAGGCACTAGGGGTGAGGTTAGGATCAGGTACATGGGAGGGAGGGTTGGGGTAGGGAGAGGGACTAGGGTTAGGATACTGACAGACAGGTGTCGGTATCCTAACCCTGACGGGATGCTGACATCGAGATTCTGACCACCGGGATCCCAAGCACCGGCATCCCATACCCAACCCGTTGCAACCATTTTGGGGGCATGTCTCTGCCTGCGACTGCAATCCGGTATGCAGTAAAAATGGCTCCGGCATCCCAGTTCCATGGGCCATTTAGCACGACCATAATCTAATAACTAATCTGCGACCAATCATGGTCGTTGTACACAGTCGCTTGGATTTGCGCAGCCACCACTGGTCTTCTCAATACAAATATATATGCATATTGCCGCACTTCGGATCCGCTGCATAAAACATTTGCAGCAGCGGTGGTGGCGTCATTAGCGTACATCCCTGATTCCGATCCTCTGTCCTTATGAGCTTACAATCTAAGGTGAGGTGCGGGGGACACATAAGATTGCAGAGTTACAATACTATTTGGTGGGTAAGTGATGCTGCTCCTAGTAATAGTGGTAATAGTAGTAATAGTAGTAATAGTAGCAAATTGAGTTTTGTTCTCTGTCAGCAGTAAAACCTGAACATAACAACGATTCTTCTTTCGGAGGCTCATTTCTTGCCTCCGCCCTTAGCTTCCTGCCTCCTGGAGTTATTGGGTTCTGTTATATCACATTATATATATTCTATCCCTCGTTGCTGCATATTCCGTGCTCTCTCCACCCCCTGTCACCCCTCCGGCCCCTGTTTATATAACCGGCATTTAAGGTTTCTACGTCCAGGACCCAGAAATAATCTGCTGGAAAATCTCAGATTCCGGAACAACATGAGAAAAACATTTCCCCAATTCTGTTTCATGAGACAAACTGCAGATTGATTTAGTGATCTTGTGGGTGATCCAGAATCTCGCTGCCGCCCAAACAATGATCCCATAGACACGAGGCGAAGGCACCAAGAATGCCGGGAATCCCACTGGCATCCGACTAACGTGACTCATTAGTGCTGGGATAATGCCTCTGAGAACATCAGAAATTCTGACATTTACTTCTGAATTTCCCTTTACATAATTATTATATGCAGTAGCACCAACATGTGTCGCAGCGCAGTACAGGGCACATTCCATCATTCTCCTGGCCGGCGGAGCTTATGGTCTAAGGGCCTGATTCAGACCCGCTCACGAGCGCTATGCGCTCGCAAGCGGGTCGATGGTGGCCCAGTGCGCATGCGCACGATGGAGCCGGCTCCGTCGTGTGCATGCACGAGACCCAGATAGCGACGAGCAAGCCGTCGCTCCTGGTCTCGCAACAAAGGGTTCGTGCTGTCGATGTTGAGTGACAGCACGCCCCCTTTGGTGGGCGGGCCGGGGGCGTGGCTGCCCAGACAGAGGCATTCCCATGGGAACGCCTACCGTCTGGGGCCGGCCCCACTGACATCACAAGTGATGTCAGTGGGAGTGCTTTCGGCTCTAACAGAGCCGAAAGCACTCTGGGGCTTGCGGCAACGAGACCCTACCACAAAGGTCTTGTCGCAAGCCTGCTCGCTAGGCTGGTCACCCACAGCTATACGAGCGGCCAGGAGGCCGTTCAAAAAAAAAAAATAGGCCGGCCCTGATTCAGGGCCTAAATTCTAAATATCAGAGTCCTAGAACAAGATGTAGGAAGTGACTAATATAATATAATATAGCATAATATAATATAACATAATATAATAATAAAGTGAATAATGACACTTTCAGTTTGGATTATGAGCAGAGTTGCGGTATAACACTGGGTGGAATTGGTGGTGGGCTCTCTCACCCCCTAAGCAGCAGACAATACACTGGGCCAGAGTGTATAATAATGTGGTAAGTGTGTTGCGCAGTTGTTTGGTGCTGGTGGTGGTTGGTCCACACATGGTGCAGCTCAACCAGGTCCTAGGTTTATTGAAACAGGTAGAACATTAAGTAGCATATGACTAAGGGATATCATATAACAGATGTATAAACAATAGTACTGATGCAACCTGGAGCGTTAGGGTATTGCTGGGTGTTGTAGTGCACCAGGCGCCTGGGTGGTATGCACCCTGTGTAAGGTAGCGCTATGCCCCTCTAATATAGTGGTGGGGATAGAGTGTTCTGTACTTGCAGGCATCTAGTAGGCACTGCTGGGCTGCTGTCATAGGAGAGTCTATAATGCAGAGAACGCCAGGGAGGAAAGATGTGCAAACAAGTTGCGCATGTATAGAAGTGCGTGCCGGAGGTCAGGCATCCTGTTGAGCTCCGGAGGGTCCTAGTGACCGGCGGTTCTGTTTGGCACTATGGATGAAACAAGCGCAGGAGCTACGAGGCCGAGAATTAAGGGGGATAGCAGGCTCTATGCGCACTGAGAATCAGTTGGAGGACTGACATCACCAGAACCCCCCCAAAATGTACCCAAGAATAGGGTGCCCACCCCAGCTCATTGAGGTCACAGCAGCTCTGCTTTACTAAAAATGCTATTGCTATATTTGGCTGCAGGTTCTGATAAACAGGCTGCTGGCTGCATATGTATGCCTGGCATGAAGGTGGGCATCTATGCAGCTTGTAGCTGGCACTAGAGCTGTTTATCTGCAATATGGGGCTGGCAATGGTTGGCGTGCCGCCAGATATTGGCAGTCATTTAGGTCCATGGACAAAACACAAAGGAAGGCCAGAGGGCAGGATGAGAAGCACAGACTGTTAGATTGGACGAAGGTGATGGTCAGGGATGGTCACAGCTGGATCAGTAATGCGCCATCAGGATGTCAGCACAGAATAATGCACCAGGGGCTATGAAACGCATTACGCAGGCTCATCAGAGTGACCCAGCTACGGCTAAAATGAGAAGCACAGACTGGCAGACTGGGTTAGGCACTAGGGGGAGGGATAGGCCGCAGGATGGGAGAGTTATGGTTAGGCATTAGGTGGAGTTAGGCTACAGGGGGGTGAGATTACAGCTAGGCACTTGGGGGAGGTTAGGCTATGGGGTAGATTAGGTTTAGGCACTAGGAGGAGGTTAGGCTGCAGGATGGGAGAGTTAGGATTAGACTATGGGGAGATTAGGCTACGGGGGGAGATTAGGGTTAGGCACTAGGGGAGGTTAGGGACTAAGGGGAGGTTAGGTTACAGAAGGGAGGTTAGGGTAAAGCACTAGGGGGAGGTTAGGCTACAGGATGGGAGAGTTAGGATTAGACTATGGGGAGATTAGGCTACGGGGGGAGATTAGGGTTAAGCACTAGGGGAGGTTAGGGACTAGGGGGAGGTTAGGTTACAGAGGGGAGTTTCGGTAAAGCACTAGGGGGAGGTTAGGCTACAGGGTGAAAGGGAAGGGTTACGCACTAGGGATTTGTTAGGCTACAGGGGAGGAGGTAAGGATTAGGTACTAGGTGGAGGTTAGGCTACGAGTGTGAAAATAAGGTTTAGGCACTAGGGGGAGGTTAGGCAATGAGTGGGGAAATTAGGTTTAGGCACTAGGGGGAGGTTAGGCTATGAGTGTGGAAATAAGGGTTAGGCACTTGGGGGAGGTTAGGGTACAGGGGAGATTAGGGTTAGGCACTAGGGGGAGGTTAGGCTACAGGGGGGAGATTAGGGTTAGGCACTAGGTGGAGGTTAGGCTACGAGTGGGAAAATTAGGTTTAGGCACTAGGGGAAGGTTAGGCAATGAGTGGGGAAATTAGGTTTAGGCAGTAGGGGGAGGTTAGGCTATGAGTGTGGAAATTAGGGTTAGGCACTAGGGGGAGGTTAGGTTACAGGGGAAATAAGGGTTAGGCACTAGGGGGAAGTTAGGCTACAGGGGGAGATTAGGGTTTGGCACTAGGGGGAGGTTAGGCTACCGGGGGGAGATTAGGGTTAGTCACTAGGTGGAGGTTAGGCTACGAGTGGAAAAATTAGGTTTAGGCACTAGGGGGGGTTAGGCAATGAGTGGGGAAATTAGGTTTAGGCACTTGGGGGAGGTTAGGCTACAGGGGAGATTAGGGTTAGGCCCTAGGGGGAGGTTAGGCTACCGGGGGAAGATTAGGGTTAGGCACTAGGGGGGGTTAGGCTACCTGGGGAGATTAGGGTTAGGCACTAGGGGGAGGTTAGGCTGCATGATGGGAGGGTTAGGGTTAGGCACTGGGTGGAGGTTAGGCTGTGGGATGGGAGAGTTAGGGTTTGGCACTAGGGGGAGGTTAGGCTATGGGGGGGATTAGGGTGAGGCACTAGGGGGAGGTTAGGCTGTGGGATGGGAGACTTAGGGTTAGGCACTAGGGTTTTGGCTACCAGGGGGAGATTAGGGTTAGGCACTAGGGGAAGGTTAAGGATGGGATAGTTAGGGTTAGGCACTAGGGGGAGGTTAGGCTATGGGAGGATTAGGGTTAGGCACTAGGGGGAGGTTAGGCTGTGGGATGGGAGACTTAGGGTTAGGCACTAGGGTTTTGGCTACCAGGGGGAGATTAGGGTTAGGCACTAGGGGAAGGTTAAGGATGGGATAGTTAGGGTTAGGCACTAGGGGGAGGTTAGGCTATGGGAGGATTAGGGTTAGGCACTAGGGGGAGGTTAGGCTGTGGGATGGGAGAGTTACGGTTAGGCACTAGGGGGAGGTTAGGCTATGGGGGGGATTAGGGTGAGGCACTAGGGAGAGGTTAGGCTGTGGGATGGGAGACTTAGGGTTAGGCACTAGGGTTTTGGCTACCAGGGGGTGGGATTAGGGTTAGACACTAGGGGGAGGTTAGGCTGCATGATGGGAGAGTTAGGGTTTGGCACTAGGGGGAGGTTAGGCTACTGGGGGGAGATTAGGGTTAGTCACTAGGTGGAGGTTTGGCTACGAGTGGAAAAATTAGGTTTAGGCACTAGGGGGAGGTTAGGCAATGAGTGGGGAAATTAGGTTTAGGCACTTGGGGGAGGTTAGGCTACAGGGGAGATTAGGGTTAGGCCCTAGGGGGAGGTTAGGCTACCGGGGGGAGATTAGGGTTAGGCACTAGGGGGAGGTTGAGACTACCTGGGGGAGATTAGGGTTAGGCACTAGGGGGAGGTTAGGCTGCATGATGGGAAAGTTAGGGTTAGGCACTGGGTGGAGGTTAGGCTGTGGGATAGGAGAGTTAGGGTTAGGCACTAGGGGGAGGTTAGGCACGGGGGGATTAGGGTTAGGCACTAGGGGGCGGTTAGGCTGTGGGATGGGAGAGTTAGGGCTAGGCACTATGGGGAGGTTAGGCTATGGGGGGGATTAGGGTGAGGCACTAGGGGGAGGTTAGGCTGTGGGATGGGAGACTTAGGGTTAGGCACTAGGGTTTTGGCTACCAGGGGGGAGATTAGGGTTAGACACTAGGGGGAGGTTAGGCTGTGGGATTGGAGAGTTAGGTTTAGGCACTAGGGGGAGGTTAGGCTATGGGGGGGATTAGGGTGAGGCACTAGGGGGAGGTTAGGCTGTGGGATGGGAGACTTAGGGTTAGGCACTAGGGTTTTGGCTACCAGCGGGGAGATTAGGGTTAGACACTAGGGGGAGGTTAGGCTGCATGATGGGAGAGTTAGGGTTAGGCACTAGGGGGAGGTTAGGCTGCAGGAAGGGAGAGTTAGGGTTCGGCACTAGGGTGAAGTTAGGCTTTGGGATTGGGGTTTAGGGTTAGGCTATGGGAGGGTTGGGTTAGGCACTAGATGGAGGGTTTAGGTTAGGGACTAGGATTAGGACAGGTATACTTAACAGAACGTCACTCCATCAAATGACTGGGCTGAATGTGACAAACACACGACCGGCAGGACCCAGAAGATGCTGCTGGAACCGTCGGGAGCAGGTAATCACTGCTGGGCTACCAGGGATGTCATCAGTGTCTGCATGATGAATATCGACATTTTGACCATAATGACACTATGAATGTCAACATATCATACCACACCCTGTTTCAGTCTTTATAATGTCACCATATCATACCACACACTGTTTCAGTCTTTATAATGTCACCATATCATACCACACCCCGTCTCAGTCTTTATAATGTCACCATATCATACCACACCACGTCTCAGTCATTTTAAAGTCACCATATCATACCACACCACGTCTCAGTCTTTTTAAAGTCACCATATCATACCACACCCCGTCTCAGTCATTTTAAAGTCACCATATCATACCACACCCCGTCTCAGTCTTTATAATGTCACCATATCATACCACACCCCGTCTCAGTCTTTATAATGTCACCATATCATACCACACCCCGTCTCAGTCTTTATAATGTCACCATATCATACCACACCCCGTCTCAGTCTTTATAATGACACCATATCATACCACACCCCGTCTCAGTCTTTATAATGTCACCATATCATACCACACCCCGTCTCAGTCTTTATAATGTCACCATACATACCACACCCCGTCTCAGTCTTTATAATGTCACCATATCATACCACACCCCGTCTCAGTCTTTATAATGTCACCATATCATACCACACCCCGTCTCAGTCTTTATAATGTCACCATATCATACCACACCCCGTTTCAGTATTTATAATGTCACCATATCATACCACACCCCGTCTCAGTCTTTATAATGTCACCATATCATACCACACCCCGTCTCAGTCTTTATAATGTCACCATATCATACCACCCCCCGTCTCAGTCTTTATAATGTCACCATATCATACCACACCCTGTTTCAGTATTTATAATGTCACCATATCATACCACACCCCGTCTCAGTCTTTACAATGTCACCATATCATACCACCCCCCTTCTCAGTCTTAAACCTTCTATCGGATGAGGTGTTGTCATGTGTGCAAACCACTTATCATACTAACATAAAATAAAGACACTGAGACGTGGATTTGGCAGATAACTTGATGGCGATTTATTGGAGCAATAATAATTATTATTTATTTAAGGATGTATGGTGGCAAAGAAAGGACGGCCAGAAATCAGCCAGATCTGCTATGCCCACACACAAACAACAAAAGGCATAGCAGGCGTAGATCGCCCAGAGTGCATACACATAACCATGTAACTCATATCATCAACAAAAGGTAACGCTCACCCCCATCTTGACTTCCCACCCGTTTAGGTGGTGATACTGCCCCCCGTTAGGTTGGTACAGCCAACTACCAGTCAACGAAGGGAGCGCCCTTAAATCATAATTGCACCCGGACTGGCGACCTGCCGTTCTTTCCCGCCACAGCAAGGTTCAGCTTATAGAACCGCCGCACCGCCACCATACCAAGTACTACCCCAATAACGCCAACTCCTCAAAAAGATCCCCAATAAACAATGACACACCCTCCTCTGTTAAATGAACTCCATCAGGTCTATACATATAACTAAATCGAAATTGAATGTTATTATGGTAAATGAAACGGCCATAATTGGCCATCACAAATTTGGCAACTGCGAAATTAAGTTTCTTCCTAGCTTCGTCATTAGCAGGAAAACTCCTAACCCCACGCCAGACCTGTCGAGGTACAATGCAAGACCAAATTAATTTACACAAGGGCCAGGCCGATAGCACCCTCGCCAAATCGTTGACAATATCAACTCGTAATTCTACAGTGGACCTCTGCCCTAAGTCGTTGCCTCCTAAATAAGCCACCAAAATACGTGGCCTACCAAAAAGCCTTGCATACTCTAACAGTTTAGGACAAAAGGAATGCCATCTCATACCTCTGGAACCTATCCAACGGACCCTAGCTGAATATTCAAAAATTGGAGCTTGATCTGAACTCAAACCTAGCAGCCCAGAAAATATATGAGTGGCCTATAACCCAAATGTCCTGCGTGTCAAAGAGCAATCCTAAAGGTGGAGGAAAGCAGTAAATAAAAAATTAGTAATTGTCATAAAACAATAAAATTTTATGGTGTATTAGTGGGATCTGATAGAACATAAGTGAGTATCTGCCAAAAAGAAAAATTTTCTATTGGTCGCCGACTTTACTATTTGAAGTGGCTGAGACAAACAGAAGACACAAAGGGGAAGAATGGGTGGGGGGGAATTGGGAAAAAACAGGTGAACTCGGCAAGAGGTAAAATAAAAACCTGCTGAGGGATGGACTATGGCCTAATTAAATGATTGAGAATAGCCGAATTGAATCCGTCAGTTCAGGTAAAAATTGTAAAATCCCTCAAGACTCCCATTGCCAGCAATGGCGAGTAGCTAATCCCGAGTAGGACGGACAGGGGTAACAGACAAGACAGGACAGTACATGAGACAAGACAAAAACCAGGCAAGCATAAAATATAAACGTAACCGGAACAGACTGTGAAATGACTTTAAACAAAGGGCCTTCATGCCTAGGTCGAATGTAACCTTTATAACTATCCGATTTCCAATGTCCTAGGGCCTTAATTTCTGATGCCGAGAAACCCGCAGCTGCCGCCGAAGTTGCGGCTCCGATCAGAAACGAGTGTGTACCAAAATCTTGAGGCGGGAGGCCTAAAACTGATACACACCTCTTCAAAAACCAACCAAACTGGTATTTGGTAAGCGGAGTCCTGTCCATATGCATGAGTCATGAACCAGGAACATCCGGCCGCAATAACTCATACCGCATAGCTAGTGCCACGGGGCAGATCTGTTCGTCCCTAGATGGACCCAACGAGATCCACCTACCCCTACCAGTCTGGTCGGTCTTCGACTGCCGAATCCTACAGAGAACAGACCTCTCACTGACCAGGATATCCGAGAGGAGCATGGCGGCATCAACCCATTTGGATGATGCCACCAGCTCCGATACCCTCAAGGTGCCGTGAAAAGCCTCCGAAAACACCACTTGAATCAGGACCGCCTCATACGCAGTAAGAGCCACTCCGAGAACCGCCCCTAATACTGCCGGAAGCAGATGAGCATCCACAGGTCTCCTACGGTCAGCTACTGGCCGGGAGACCCGTGCCCAACCCTTTAAAGCCTTCACTATCAGAAAACTTTTAGTAAAGTCAGGTTGGCCCTTCAATTTACAATAAAATGCAATGCCCCCCAAAGAGCGCGCAACAGAAGCCCTGGATCTGCCAGCCAAATGGAGACTCCAAATAAAAGAAAGCATCGAACGATGCTGACTCTTACCTGCCTGTTTGCTGCTACGGGAATAATCTTCCCATTCATTCCATGCCTGCCGATATGCTCGCAACGTGGAGGGGGCTAAAGACTGTTCTGCTTAGCCCTCCATGCCGGCTCGATCACCTGCCAAACATAAGAGGGGCAAAGCACAACGTCAGCACCAGGGCCACAGATCGGGACCTAGCCCACTGGAAACGTGATAACGCATCGTCTATCTCATTCTCCACCCCAGGAACGTGTCTTGCCTTAAACATGATGTTACAGCGCAAACATGTGAGCACAGCTGCGCTAGCAAGCGCAAAACCAGCAGGGAAGCCGCATGTTGCTGATTGTATCGCATGGACCATGCCCAGGTTGTCACACCTGATAATGATGCTGCGATTGCGTAACCATTCCCCCCAGATTTCCAAGGAAACCATTATGGGAAAGAGTTTGAGAAGGAGTAAGTCCTTAGTCAAACCCTTTCCCACCCATTCTTCCAGCCAACGGCCAACGCACCAGGAGCCATCAAGGTAACATCCGAACCCCGTGGTGCCTGCTGCGTCGGTGAACAGCTGCAGCTGCAAATTGTCAGCGGCTGGAGACATCCACAACCGAACGCCATTAAAATCCCGAAGAAACGAGACCCAGACAGAGAGGTCCTGCTTAATCTCTGAGGATAAACGTAGCAAATGTCTCAGTTAGTGACACCAGCCGTGGCCCTTTCCAATTTACGTGAAAAAGCTCTGCCCATTGGAATTACTTTACAGGCCCAGGAGGGATTGCGCCTGCCGCAGGGTAATTCTACTGGAAGCCGTGCATTCCGCTATGGCATTACTTGACAGGCTTATCGAGAGGAATGCGACAAGAACCCACCGAGGTACAGATCTCGATACCCAGGAATGACAAGGGGAAGGGCCCTCCGTTTTGTCCACAGCAACGGGAACTCCAAATGAAAAAACAGCGCTCGTAAAGAAAACAAAAGATAACTGCATCTGCCTGAACCGGAAGGGCCGACACACAGAAAGTCATCGAGATAGTGGGCTATTCCATGACTACCGCAAAAATTAAATAAATAAATTCCGCGCACCAGTGTAGGAAGGTGCTAAAATGCTCGAAAAACGCACAGGACACAGAACACCCCATAGGCAAGCATTTGTCTATGCAATATCCGTTGTCCAAGCTAAAAACCCATAAACAGGAATGACTCTGGGTGCAAAGGAAGTAGACGAAAAGCTGACTCAACATCTATCTTAGCCATCAGTGCGCCCGGACCATAACACCTAATGACGTCCAAAGCATCGTCAAAAGACTGGTACACCACCGAGGAAACCTCAACTGGTATGGCATAATTTACTGACGAGCCTGGCGGATAAGACAGATGTTGCATGAGCCCTTATTTTCCTGGAATTTTCTTGGGAACCACTCCCACCGGGGAATTCACAAGATCCCTAATGGGGGTTCTGCAAAAGGCCCAGCAATGCGCCTGCGCTAACCTCGCCAGCCACTTTTTCCCTAAGAATGTGAGGCAATTCAAAGGCAGACTTCAAATTTCTAGGCGAATATGTGTCAACATCCCTGCAAATAGGTAAACGAAAACCAAAACTGAAGCCTTTTAACGAAAATTCTGCGTCCTGCAGAACCGGGTACCAACTCAACCATTTTGCTATCGCTGTGACACGGACAGGGGATGGAACTTTACTTAGCACTTGTGCCTTTTGCTGGCTGTGCAGGCTGCTGCTGGGCACCCCCCTTGAAACACTTGGCAACTGGGTGATTGCCACCACATCGCAAGCAGAGGTGACGAAAACGACATTTTAATGTGGAATTATTAAAGGCGAAGCATTTTCCCCAGACGCCTGCTGTTAGCCCTGACGAACTGAACTAGCTGCTTTGCACGCGTTGTACCCCTCATAGGCAGGACGCGAAGGCTGCGTGACCTCCAGCAATGTATATTTGTGGAAGTAGGAGCATAGCTGAGAATGGAGCTTCCCGGTGATCGCTGCTTGGGGCAGTGATTGCAATAATAAGCTGTGCACCCTGTGGAAATTCACTGTAGCACATGTATTCTGTCTATTTTGTAAGTTAAATGCTCAGAATACAGTATATAATACAATCTCCTCTATTGACTGATAATAATGATTCAAAGGAGATAAAAGCTAGATCTTAGGTGCTATAGATAAATAAAGCAGTGTCAAAGCCATTACCCCTTACTGTCATATAACGCATCACTAAAGCATTCTATTCCCCCAATGATACCTCAATGCCCAGCATAATACTGACACTGTTTGCTGCAACTGTTTTCTACCATTAAGAGCCATAATCAGCACTTAGACCATCTATAAAATACATCATACGAATGTACTGAATGATATAATTCTGGCATATACAGGACCAGCAAACACAGTAAGTAATTATATGTAGAAGTAGAGCCATCCTGTCTGAGCTGAATCTTTTTATTTCATGTGCCGGCTCCTTTACAGATCATATGAGCAAGTTGGGGAATCTGGGAGAGGGCAGAAAAAGAAACCATGCTCTGTCCTGGACATAGATGCACAGATTGGTCCCCTATGTACTGGATGGTGTATTATCCAGTATTAATAATTGATCCAATAGGTGATCCATATCAGTGCACCCCGTACAGTGCATGTTTTCCAGATCTAGTTGGTGCACAACAATATTCATTACTGGCTTTTTAACTTTTTCTACTGGCTGACACATTTAAAAGATCAACAGGGACTGTAGTGCTAGTTATTTCATTTGTGACACTGAGGGGATCCTAAAAAACATGCAACTTTAGTATTATATGCTATTTCTATTGTAGTCATCATGGTGTGGGCTGAGGGGGGGTTCAGGCAAGGCACTCATAAACCCCTCCTGCATTTGCCTATGGTGCTGGCCATTGCAGCCACAAAGATGATATTGACCAGGGGCATTAAGGACTAAAGGGAAGCACCCCTCCCCCGCACTGGCACACCTTCCACAAAGCTGCTGCAGCCTGAGGGGGGATAGAACTATCAATAGGGGAACCACACCTGCAGCTCCTAATAACATGGGGAAACTGTGGAGCCAGGGACCAGGGTCTGGGGAGGCTCATTACTAGGCAGGACATAGCTACACCCACCCCCAGCAGAACAAGAAATCAGAAAAGACAGTGATTGAGGACAGAAAGGAAAAGTAAAAGCAATGATATGAAGTAAATGAAAAGAGACTAAATACAATAAGGAAAAGGAGGAGAGAAGAAGAGAAGAAGGAGAAGCACTAAGAGAGTTTTATTAAGGAAAATGACAACTGACAAAATGCACTTCCCTGTCCTGGAGGAATCTGGAACAAAGAGGCTTTGGCCCACACTTTTATCCCACTATATAATGTTCCTGTTACAAACCCGCCCCTGCTTGCCATAGGCTAACTCCCACAAGTAATTTGCATACATGCCTGCCCCCATCCTAGAGGTTTAAAACACCTCTTTTCTTATGCAATCTTTCGGTTTCTCTTATAATGTCACCATATCATACCACACCCTGTCTCAGTCTTTATAATGTCACCATATCATACCACACCCCGTCTCACTCTTTATAATGTCACCCTATCATACCACACCCCGTCTCAGTCTTTATAATGTCACCCTATCATACCACACCCCGTCTCAGTCTTTATAATGTCACCCTATCATACCACACCCTGTCTCAGTCTTTATAATGTCACCATATCATACCACACCCCGTCTCAGTCTTTATAATGTCACCATACATACCACACCCCGTCTCAGTCTTTATAATGTCACCATATCATACCACATCCTGTCTCAGTCTTTATAATGTCACCATATCATACCACACCCTGTCTCAGTCTTTATAATGTCACCCTATCATACCACACCCTGTCTCAGTCTTTATAATGTCACCATATCATACCACACCCCGTCTCAGTCTTTATAATGTCACCATACATACCACACCCCGTCTCAGTCTTTATAATGTCACCATATCATACCACACCCCGTCTCAGTCTTTATAATGTCACCATATCATACCACACCCTGTCTCAGTCTTTATAATGTCACCATATCATACGACACCCTGTCTCAGTCTTTATAATGTCACCATATCATACCACACCCTGTCTCAGTCTTTATAATGTCACCATATCATACCACACCACGTCTCAGTCATTTTAAAGTCACCATATCATACCACACCACGTCTCAGTCTTTTTAAAGTCACCATATCATACCACACCCCGTCTCAGTCATTTTAAAGTCACCATATCATAGCACACCCCGTCTCAGTCTTTATAATGTCACCATATCATACCACACCCCGTCTCAGTCTTTATAATGTCACCATATCATACCACACCCCGTCTCAGTCTTTATAATGTCACCATATCATACCACACCCCGTCTCAGTCTTTATAATGACACCATATCATACCACACCCCGTCTCAGTCTTTATAATGTCACCATATCATACCACACCCCGTCTCAGTCTTTATAATGTCACCATACATACCACACCCCGTCTCAGTCTTTATAATGTCACCATATCATACCACACCCCGTCTCAGTCTTTATAATGTCACCATATCATACCACACCCCGTCTCAGTCTTTATAATGTCACCATATCATACCACACCCCGTTTCAGTATTTATAATGTCACCATATCATACCACACCCCGTCTCAGTCTTTATAATGTCACCATATCATACCACACCCCGTCTCAGTCTTTATAATGTCACCATATCATACCACCCCCCGTCTCAGTCTTTATAATGTCACCATATCATACCACACCCTGTTTCAGTATTTATAATGTCACCATATCATACCACACCCCGTCTCAGTCTTTACAATGTCACCATATCATACCACCCCCCTTCTCAGTCTTTATAATGTCACCATATCATACCACACCCCGTCTCAGTCTTTATAATGTCACCATATCATACCACACCCCGTCTCAATCTTTATAATGTCACCATATCATACCACACCCCGTCTCAGTCATTTTAAAGTCACCATATCATACCACACCACGTCTCAGTATTTTTAAAGTCACCATATCATACCACACCCCGTCTCAGTCATTTTAAAGTCACCATATCATACCACACCCCGTCTCAGTCTTTTTAAAGTCACCATATCATACCACACCCCGTCTCAGTCATTTTAAAGTCACCATATCATACCACACCCCGTCTCAGTCTTTATAATGTCACCATATCATACCACACCCCGTCTCAGTCTTTATAATGTCACCATACATACCACACCCCGTCTCAGTCTTTATAATGTCACCATATCATACCACACCCCGTCTCAGTCTTTATAATGTCACCATATCATACCACACCACGTCTCAGTCTTTTTAAAGTCACCATATCATACCACACCCCGTCTCAGTCATTTTAAAGTCACCATATCATACCACACCCCGTCTCAGTCTTTATAATGTCACCATATCATACCGCACCCCGTTTCAGTCTTTATATTGTCACCATATCATACCGCACCCCGTCTCAGTCTTTATAATGTCACCATATCATACCACACCCCGTCTCAGTCTTTATAATGTCACCATATCATACCACACCCCGTCTCAGTCTTTATAATGTCACCATATCATACCACACCCCGTCTCAGTCTTTATAATGTCACCATATCATACCACACCCCGTCTCAGTCTTTATAATGACACCATATCATACCACACCCCGTCTCAGTCTTTATAATGTCACCATATCATACCACACCCCGTCTCAGTCTTTATAATGTCACCATACATACCACACCCCGTCTCAGTCTTTATAATGTCACCATATCATACCACACCCCGTCTCAGTCTTTATAATGTCACCATATCATACCACACCCCGTCTCAGTCTTTATAATGTCACCATATCATACCACACCCCGTTTCAGTATTTATAATGTCACCATATCATACCACACCCCGTCTCAGTCTTTATAATGTCACCATATCATACCACACCCCGTCTCAGTCTTTATAATGTCACCATATCATACCACCCCCCGTCTCAGTCTTTATAATGTCACCATATCATACCACACCCTGTTTCAGTATTTATAATGTCACCATATCATACCACACCCCGTCTCAGTCTTTACAATGTCACCATATCATACCACCCCCCTTCTCAGTCTTTATAATGTCACCATATCATACCACACCCCGTCTCAGTCTTTATAATGTCACCATATCATACCACACCCCGTCTCAATCTTTATAATGTCACCATATCATACCACACCCCGTCTCAGTCATTTTAAAGTCACCATATCATACCACACCACGTCTCAGTCTTTTTAAAGTCACCATATCATACCACACCCCGTCTCAGTCATTTTAAAGTCACCATATCATACCACACCCCGTCTCAGTCTTTTTAAAGTCACCATATCATACCACACCCCGTCTCAGTCATTTTAAAGTCACCATATCATACCACACCCCGTCTCAGTCTTTATAATGTCACCATATCATACCACACCCCGTCTCAGTCTTTATAATGTCACCATACATACCACACCCCGTCTCAGTCTTTATAATGTCACCATATCATACCACACCCCGTCTCAGTCTTTATAATGTCACCATATCATACCACACCCCGTCTCAGTCTTTATAATGTCACCATATCATACCACACCCCGTTTCAATATTTATAATGTCACCATATCATACCACACCCCGTCTCAGTCTTTATAATGTCACCATATCATACCACACCCCGTCTCAGTCTTTATAATGTCACCATATCATACCACACCCCGTCTCAGTCTTTATAATGTCACCATATCATACCACACCCCGTCTCAGTCTTTATAATGTCACCATATCATACCACCCCCCGTCTCAGTCTTTATAATGTCACAATATCATACCACACCCTGTTTCAGAATTTATAATGTCACCATATCATACCACACCCTGTTTCAGAATTTATAATGTCACCATATCATACCACACCCCGTCTCAGACTTTATAATGTCACCATATCATACCACACCCCGTCTCAGTCTTTATAATGTCACCATATCATACCACACCACGTCTCAGTCTTTTTAAAGTCACCATATCATACCACACCACGTCTCAGTCTTTTTAAAGTCACCATATCATACCACACCCCGTCTCAGTCATTTTAAAGTCACCATATCATACCACACCCCGTCTCAGTCTTTATAATGTCACCATATCATACCACACCCCGTCTCAGTCTTTATAATGTCACCATATCATACCACACCCCGTCTCAGTCTTTATAATGTCACCATATCATACCACACCCTGTCTCAGTCTTTATAATGTCACCATATCATACCATACCCTGTCTCAGTCTTTATAATGTCACCATATCATACCACACCCTGTCTCAGTCTTTATAATGTCACCATATCATACCACACCACGTCTCAGTCTTTTTAAAGTCACCATATCATACCACACCACGTCTCAGTCTTTTTAAAGTCACCATATCATACCACACCCTGTCTCAGTCTTTATAATGTCACCATATCATACCACACCCCGTCTCAGTCTTTATAATGTCACCATATCATACCACACCCCGTCTCAGTCATTTTAAAGTCACCATATCATACCACACCACGTCTCAGTCTTTATAATGTCACCATATCATACCACACCACGTCTCAGTCTTTATAATGTCACCATATCATACCACACCCCGTCTCAGTCTTTATAATGTCACCATATCATACCACACCCCGTCTCAGTCTTTATAATGTCACCATATCATACCACACCCTGTCTCAGTCTTTATAATGTCACCATATCATACCGCACCCCGTTTCAGTCTTTATATTGTCACCATATCATACCGCACCCCGTCTCAGTCTTTATAATGTCACCATATCATACCACACCCAGTCTCAGTCTTTATAATGTCACCATATCATACCACACCCTGTCTCAGTCTTTATAATGTCACCATATCATACCACACCCTGTCTCAGTCTTTATAATGTCACCATATCATACCACACCCCGTTTCAGTATTTATAATGTCACCATATCATACCACACCCCGTCTCAGTCTTTATAATGTCACCATATCATACCACACCCCGTTTCAGTATTTATAATGTCACCATATCATACCACACCACGTCTCAGTCTTTTTAAAGTCACCATATCATACCACACCACGTCTCAGTCTTTTTAAAGTCACCATATCATACCACACCCCGTCTCAGTCATTTTAAAGTCACCATATCATACCACACCCCGTCTCAGTCTTTATAATGTCACCATATCATACCGCACCCCGTTTCAGTCTTTATATTGTCACCATATCATACCGCACCCCGTCTCAGTCTTTATAATGTCACCATATCATACCACACCCCGTCTCAGTCTTTATAATGTCACCATATCACACCACACCCCGTCTCAGTCTTTATAATGTCACCATATCATACCACACCCCGTCTCAGTCTTTATAATGTCACCATATCATACCACACCCCGTCTCAGTCTTTATAATGACACCATATCATACCACACCCCGTCTCAGTCTTTATAATGTCACCATATCATACCACACCCCGTCTCAGTCTTTATAATGTCACCATACATACCACACCCCGTCTCAGTCTTTATAATGTCACCATATCATACCACACCCCGTCTCAGTCTTTATAATGTCACCATATCATACCACACCCCGTCTCAGTCTTTATAATGTCACCATATCATACCACACCCCGTTTCAGTATTTATAATGTCACCATATCATACCACACCCCGTCTCAGTCTTTATAATGTCACCATATCATACCACACCCCGTCTCAGTCTTTATAATGTCACCATATCATACCACCCCCCGTCTCAGTCTTTATAATGTCACCATATCATACCACACCCTGTTTCAGTATTTATAATGTCACCATATCATACCACACCCCGTCTCAGTCTTTACAATGTCACCATATCATACCACCCCCCTTCTCAGTCTTTATAATGTCACCATATCATACCACACCCCGTCTCAGTCTTTATAATGTCACCATATCATACCACACCCCGTCTCAATCTTTATAATGTCACCATATCATACCACACCCCGTCTCAGTCATTTTAAAGTCACCATATAATACCACACCACGTCTCAGTCTTTTTAAAGTCACCATATCATACCACACCCCGTCTCAGTCATTTTAAAGTCACCATATCATACCACACCCCGTCTCAGTCTTTTTAAAGTCACCATATCATACCACACCCCGTCTCAGTCATTTTAAAGTCACCATATCATACCACACCCCGTCTCAGTCTTTATAATGTCACCATATCATACCACACCCCGTCTCAGTCTTTATAATGTCACCATACATACCACACCCCGTCTCAGTCTTTATAATGTCACCATATCATACCACACCCCGTCTCAGTCTTTATAATGTCACCATATCATACCACACCCCGTCTCAGTCTTTATAATGTCACCATATCATACCACACCCCGTTTCAATATTTATAATGTCACCATATCATACCACACCCCGTCTCAGTCTTTATAATGTCACCATATCATACCACACCCCGTCTCAGTCTTTATAATGTCACCATACATACCACACCCCGTCTCAGTCTTTATAATGTCACCATATCATACCACACCCCGTCTCAGTCTTTATAATGTCACCATATCATACCACACCCCGTCTCAGTCTTTATAATGTCACCATATCATACCACCCCCCGTCTCAGTCTTTATAATGTCACAATATCATACCACACCCTGTTTCAGAATTTATAATGTCACCATATCATACCACACCCCGTCTCAGTCTTTACAATGTCACCATATCATACCACCCCCCTTCTCAGTCTTTATAATGTCACCATATCATACCACACCCCGTCTCAGTCTTTATAATGTCACCATATCATACCACACCCCGTCTCAGTCTTTATAATGTCACCATATCATACCACACCACGTCTCAGTCTTTTTAAAGTCACCATATCATACCACACCACGTCTCAGTCTTTTTAAAGTCACCATATCATACCACACCCCGTCTCAGTCATTTTAAAGTCACCATATCATACCACACCCCGTCTCAGTCTTTATAATGTCACCATATCATACCACACCCCGTCTCAGTCTTTATAATGTCACCATATCATACCACACCCCGTCTCAGTCTTTATAATGTCACCATATCTTACCACACCCTGTCTCAGTCTTTATAATGTCACCATATCATACCACACCCTGTCTCAGTCTTTATAATGTCACCATATCATACCACACCACGTCTCAGTCTTTTTAAAGTCACCATATCATACCACACCACGTCTCAGTCTTTTTAAAGTCACCATATCATACCACACCCTGTCTCAGTCTTTATAATGTCACCATATCATACCACACCCCGTCTTAGTCTTTATAATGTCACCATATCATACCACACCCCGTCTCAGTCATTTTAAAGTCACCATATCATACCACACCACGTCTCAGTCTTTATAATGTCACCATATCATACCACACCACGTCTCAGTCTTTATAATGTCACCATATCATACCACACCCCGTCTCAGTCTTTATAATGTCACCATATCATACCACACCCCGTCTCAGTCTTTATAATGTCACCATATCATACCACACCCTGTCTCAGTCTTTATAATGTCACCATATCATACCGCACCCCGTTTCAGTCTTTATATTGTCACCATATCATACCGCACCCCGTCTCAGTCTTTATAATGTCACCATATCATACCACACCCAGTCTCAGTCTTTATAATGTCACCATATCATACCACACCCTGTCTCAGTCTTTATAATGTCACCATATCATACCACACCCTGTCTCAGTCTTTATAATGTCACCATATCATACCACACCCCGTCTCAGTCTTTATAATGTCACCATATCATACCACACCCTGTCTCAGTCTTTATAATGTCACCATATCATACCGCACCCCGTTTCAGTCTTTATATTGTCACCATATCATACCGCACCCCGTCTCAGTCTTTATAATGTCACCATATCATACCACACCCAGTCTCAGTCTTTATAATGTCACCATATCATACCACACCCTGTCTCAGTCTTTATAATGTCACCATATCATACCACACCCTGTCTCAGTCTTTATAATGTCACCATATCATACCACACCCCGTTTCAGTATTTATAATGTCACCATATCATACCACACCCCGTCTCAGTCTTTATAATGTCACCATATCATACCACACCCCGTTTCAGTATTTATAATGTCACCATATCATACCACACCCCGTCTCAGTCTTTATAATGTCACCATATCATACCACACCCCGTCTCAGTCTTTATAATGTCATCATGTCATACCACACCCCGTCTCAGTCTTTTTAAAGTCACCATGTCATACCACACCCCGTCTCAGTCTTTATAATGTCACCATGTCATACCACACCCCGTCTCAGTCTTTATAATGTCACCATGTCATACCACACCCCGTCTCAGTCTTTATAATGTCACCATATCATACCACACCCCGTTTCAGTCTTTATAATGTCACCATATCATACCACACCCTGTCTCAGTCTTTATAATGTCACCATATCATACCACACCCTGTTTCACCACACCCTGTCTGTCACCATATCATACCACACCCCATCTCAGTCTTTATAATGTCACCATATCATACTACACCCTGTTTCAGTCTTTATAATGTCATCATATCATACCACACCCTGTTTCAGTCTTTATAATGTCACCATATCATACCACACCCCGTCTTTATAATGTCACCATATCATACCACACCCCATCTCAGTCTTTATAATGTCACCATATCATACCACACCCCGTCTCAGTCTTTATAATGTCACCCTATCATACCACACCCCGTTTCAGTCTTTATCATGTCACCCTATCATACCACACCCCGTTTCAGTCTTTATCATGTCACCCTATCATACCACACCCCGTCTCAGTCTTTATAATGTCACCCTATCATACCACACCCCGTCTCTGTCTTTATAATGTCACCCTATCATACCACACCGCGTCTCAGTCTTTATAATGTCACCCTATCATACCACACCCCGTCTCAGTCTTTATAATGTCACCATATCATACCACACCCCATCTCAGTCTTTATAATGTCACCATATCATACCACACCCCGTCTCAGTCTTTATAATGTCACCATATCATACCACACCCCGTCTCAGTCTTTATAATGTCACCATATCATACCACACCGTCTCAGTCTTTATGTCACCATATCATACCACACCACGTCTCAGTCTTTATAATGTCACCATATCATACCACACCCCGTCTTGGTCTTTATAATGTCACCATATCATACCACACCCCGTCTTTATAATATCACCATATCATACCACACCCCGTCTCAGTCTTTATAATGGCACCATATCATACCACACCCTGTTTCAGTCTTTATAATGACATCATATCATACCACACCCCGTCTCAGTCTTTTTAAAGTCACCATTTCATACCACACCCCGTCTCAGTCTTTTTAAAGTCACCATATCATACCACACCCCGTCTCAGTCTTTATAATGGCACCATATCATACCACACACTGTTTCAGTCTTTATAATGTCACCATATCTTACCACACCCCGTCTCAGTCTTTTTAAAGTCACCATATCATACCACACCCCGTCTCAGTCTTTATAATGTCACCACATCATACCACACCCTGTCTTTATAATGTCACCATATCATACCACACCCCGTCTCAGTCTTTATAATGTCACCATATCATACCACACCCCGTCTCAGTCTTTATAATGTCACCATATCATACCACACCCCGTCTCAGTCTTTATAATGTCACCATATCATAACACACCCCGTCTCAGTCTTTATAATATCACCACATCATACCACACCCGGTCTTTATAATGTCACCATATCATACCACACCCCGTCTCAGTCTTTATAATGTCACCATATCATGCCACACCCCGTCTCAGTCTTTATAATGTCACCATATCATACCACACCACGTCTCAGTCTTTATAATGTCACCATATCATACCACATCCCGTTTCAGTATTTATAATGTCACCATATCATACCACACCCCGTCTCAGTCTTTATAATGTCACCATATCATACCACACCCCGTCTCAGTCTTTATAATGTCACCATATCATACCACACCCCGTTTCAGTATTTATAAAGTCAGCATATCATACCACACCCCATCTCAGTCTTTATAATGTCACCATATCATACCACACCCCGTCTCAGTCTTTATAATGTCACCATATCATACCACACCCCGTTTCAGTATTTATAAAGTCACCATATCATACCACACCCCGTCTCAGTCTTTATAATGTCACCATATCATACCACACCCCGTTTCAGTATTTATAAAGTCACCATATCATACCACACCCCATCTCAGTCTTTATAATGTCACAATATCATACCACACCCCGTCTCAGTCTTTATAATGTCACCATATCATACCACACCCCGTTTCAGTATTTATAAAGTCACCATATCATACCACACCCCGTCTCAGTCTTTATAATGTCACCATATCATACCACACCCCGTCTCAGTCTTTATAATGTCATCATATCATACCACACCCCGTCTCAGTCTTTTTAAAGTCACCATGTCATACCACACCCCGTCTCAGTCTTTATAATGTCACCATGTCATACCACACCCCGTCTCAGTCTTTATAATGTCACCATGTCATACCACACCCCGTCTCAGTCTTTATAATGTCACCATGTCATACCACACCCCGTCTCAGTCTTTATAATGTCACCATGTCATACCACACCCCGTCTCAGTCTTTATAATGTCACCATGTCATACCACACCCCGTTTCAGTCTTTATAATGTCACCATGTCATACCACACCCCGTCTCAGTCTTTATAATGTCACCATATCATACCACACCCTGTTTCAGTCTTTATAATGTCACCATATCATACCACACCACGTCTCAGTCTTTTTAAAGTCACCATATCATACCACACCCCGTCTCAGTCTTTTTAAAGTCACCATATCATACCACACCCCATCTCAGTCTTTATAATGTCACCATATCATACCACACCCCGTCTCAGTCTTTTTAAAGTCACCATATCATACCACACCCCGTCTCAGTCTTTATAATGTCACCATATCATACCACACACCGTCTCAGTCTTTATAATGTCACCATGTCATACCACACCCCGTCTCAGTCTTTATAATGTCACCATATCATACCACACCCTGTTTCAGTCTTTATAATGTCACCATATCATACCACACCTTGTTTCAGTATTTATAATGTCACCATATCATACCACACCCCGTCTTTATAATGTCACCATATCATACCACACCCCATCTCAGTCTTTATAATGTCACCATATCATACCACCACCTGTCTCAGTCTTTATAATGTCACAATATCATACCACACCCTGTTTCAGAATTTATAATGTCACCATATCATACCACACCCCGTCTCAGTCTTTACAATGTCACCATATCATACCACCCCCCTTCTCAGTCTTTATAATGTCACCATATCATACCACACCCTGTCTCAGTCTTTATAATGTCACCATATCATACCACACCCCGTCTCAGTCTTTATAATGTCACCATATCATACCACACCACGTCTCAGTCTTTTTAAAGTCACCATATCATACCACACCACGTCTCAGTCTTTTTAAAGTCACCATATCATACCACACCCCGTCTCAGTCATTTTAAAGTCACCATATCATACCACACCCCGTCTCAGTCTTTATAATGTCACCATATCATACCGCACCCCGTTTCAGTCTTTATATTGTCACCATATCATACCGCACCCCGTCTCAGTCTTTATAATGTCACCATATCATACCACACCCCGTCTCAGTCTTTATAATGTCACCATATCATACCACACCCCGTCTCAGTCTTTATAATGTCACCATATCATACCACACCCCGTCTCAGTCTTTATAATGTCACCATATCATACCACACCCCGTCTCAGTCTTTATAATGTCACCATACATACCACACCCCGTCTCAGTCTTTATAATGTCACCATATCATACCACACCCCGTCTCAGTCTTTATAATGTCACCATATCATACCACACCCCGTCTCAATCTTTATAATGTCACCATATCATACCACACCCCGTCTCAGTCATTTTAAAGTCACCATATCATACCACACCACGTCTCAGTCTTTTTAAAGTCACCATATCATACCACACCCCGTCTCAGTCATTTTAAAGTCACCATATCATACCACACCCCGTCTCAGTCTTTTTAAAGTCACCATATCATACCACACCCCGTCTCAGTCATTTTAAAGTCACCATATCATACCACACCCCGTCTCAGTCTTTATAATTTCACCATATCATACCACACCCCGTCTCAGTCTTTATAATGTCACCATACATACCACACCCCGTCTCAGTCTTTATAATGTCACCATATCATACCACACCCCGTCTCAGTCTTTATAATGTCACCATATCATACCACACCCCGTCTCAGTCTTTATAATGTCACCATATCATACCACACCCCGTTTCAATATTTATAATGTCACCATATCATACCACACCCCGTCTCAGTCTTTATAATGTCACCATATCATACCACACCCCGTCTCAGTCTTTATAATGTCACCATACATACCACACCCCGTCTCAGTCTTTATAATGTCACCATATCATACCACACCCCGTCTCAGTCTTTATAATGTCACCATATCATACCACACCCCGTCTCAGTCTTTATAATGTCACCATATCATACCACACCCCGTCTCAGTCTTTATAATGACACCACATCATACCACACCCCGTCTCAGTCTTTATAATGTCACCATATCATACCACACCCCGTCTCAGTCTTTATAATGTCACCATACATACCACACCCCGTCTCAGTCTTTATAATGTCACCATATCATACCACACCCCGTCTCAATCTTTATAATGTCACCATATCATACCACACCCCGTCTCAGTCATTTTAAAGTCACCATATCATACCACACCACGTCTCAGTCTTTTTAAAGTCACCATATCATACCACACCCCGTCTCAGTCATTTTAAAGTCACCATATCATACCACACCCCGTCTCAGTCTTTTTAAAGTCACCATATCATACCACACCCCGTCTCAGTCATTTTAAAGTCACCATATCATACCACACCCCGTCTCAGTCTTTATAATTTCACCATATCATACCACACCCCGTCTCAGTCTTTATAATGTCACCATACATACCACACCCCGTCTCAGTCTTTATAATGTCACCATATCATACCACACCCCGTCTCAGTCTTTATAATGTCACCATATCATACCACACCCCGTCTCAGTCATTTTAAAGTCACCATATCATACCACACCACGTCTCAGTCTTTATAATGTCACCATATCATACCACACCACGACTCAGTCTTTATAATGTCACCATATCATACCACACCCCGTCTCAGTATTTATAATGTCACCATATCATACCACACCCCGTCTCAGTCTTTATAATGTCACCATATCATACCACACCCTGTCTCAGTCTTTATAATGTCACCATATCATACCACACCCCGTCTCAGTCTTTATAATGTCACCATATCATACCACACCCTGTCTCAGTCTTTATAATGTCACCATATCATACCGCACCCCGTTTCAGTCTTTATATTGTCACCATATCATACCACACCCTGTCTCAGTCTTTATAATGTCACCATATCATACCGCACCCCGTTTCAGTCTTTATAATGTCACCATACATACCACACCCCGTCTCAGTCTTTATAATGTCACCATATCATACCACACCCAGTCTCAGTCTTTATAATGTCACCATATCATACCACACCCTGTCTCAGTCTTTATAATGTCACCATATCATACCACACCCTGTCTCAGTCTTTATAATGTCACCATATCATACCACACCCCGTTTCAGTATTTATAATGTCACCATATCATACCACACCCCGTCTCAGTCTTTATAATGTCACCATATCATACCACACCCCGTTTCAGTATTTATAATGTCACCATATCATACCACACCCCGTCTCAGTCTTTATAATGTCACCATATCATACCACACCCCGTCTCAGTCTTTATAATGTCATCATGTCATACCACACCCCGTCTCAGTCTTTTTAAAGTCACCATGTCATACCACACCCCGTCTCAGTCTTTATAATGTCACCATGTCATACCACACCCCGTCTCAGTCTTTATAATGTCACCATGTCATACCACACCCCGTCTCAGTCTTTATAATGTCACCATATCATACCACACCCCGTTTCAGTCTTTATAATGTCACCATATCATACCACACCCTGTCTCAGTCTTTATAATGTCACCATATCATACCACACCCTGTTTCACCACACCCTGTCTGTCACCATATCATACCACACCCCATCTCAGTCTTTATAATGTCACCATATCATACTACACCCTGTTTCAGTCTTTATAATGTCACCATATCATACCACACCCTGTTTCAGTCTTTATAATGTCACCATATCATACCACACCCCGTCTTTATAATGTCACCATATCATACCACACCCCATCTCAGTCTTTATAATGTCACCATATCATACCACACCCCGTCTCAGTCTTTATAATGTCACCCTATCATACCACACCCCGTTTCAGTCTTTATCATGTCACCCTATCATACCACACCCCGTTTCAGTCTTTATCATGTCACCCTATCATACCACACCCTGTCTCAGTCTTTATAATGTCACCCTCTCATACCACACCCCGTCTCTGTCTTTATAATGTCACCCTATCATACCACACCGCGTCTCAGTCTTTATAATGTCACCCTATCATACCACACCCCGTCTCAGTCTTTATAATGTCACCATATCATACCACACCCCGTCTCAGTCTTTATAATGTCACCATATCATACCACACCCCGTCTCAGTCTTTATAATGTCACCATATCATACCACACCCCGTCTCAGTCTTTATAATGTCACCATATCATACCACACCGTCTCAGTCTTTATGTCACCATATCATACCACACCACGTCTCAGTCTTTATAATGTCACCATATCATACCACACCCCATCTTGGTCTTTTTAATGTCACCATATCATACCACACCCCGTCTTTATAATGTCACCATATCATACCACACCCCGTCTCAGTCTTTATAATGGCACCATATCATACCACACCCTGTTTCAGTCTTTATAATGACATCATATCATACCACACCCCGTCTCAGTCTTTTTAAAGTCACCATATCATACCACACCCCGTCTCAGTCTTTTTAAAGTCACCATATCATACCACACCCCGTCTCAGTCTTTAAAATGTCACCATATCATAACACACCCTGTTTCAGTCTTTATAATGTCACCATATCTTACCACACCCCGTCTCAGTCTTTTTAAAGTCACCATATCATACCACACCCCGTCTCAGTCTTTATAATGTCACCACATCATACCACACCCTGTCTTTATAATGTCACCATATCATACCACACCCCGTCTCAGTCTTTATAATGTCACCATATCATACCACACCCCGTCTCAGTCTTTATAATGTCACCATATCATAACACACCCCGTCTCAGTCTTTATAATATCACCACATCATACCACACCCGGTCTTTATAATGTCACCATATCATACCACACCCCGTCTCAGTCTTTATAATGTCACCATATCATGCCACACCCCGTCTCAGTCTTTATAATGTCACCATATCATACCACACCACGTCTCAGTCTTTATAATGTCACCATATCATACCACACCCCGTTTCAGTATTTATAATGTCACCATATCATACCACACCCCGTCTCAGTCTTTATAATGTCACCATATCATACCACACCCCGTCTCAGTCTTTATAATGTCACCATATCATACTACACCCCGTTTCAGTATTTATAAAGTCACCATATCATACCACACCCCGTCTCAGTCTTTATAATGTCACCATATCATACCACACCCCGTCTCAGTGTTTATAATGTCATCATATCATACCACACCCCGTCTCAGTCTTTTTAAAGTCACCATGTCATACCACACCCCGTCTCAGTCTTTATAATGTTACCATGTCATACCACACCCCGTCTCAGTCTTTATAATGTCACCATGTCATACCACACCCCGTCTCAGTCTTTATAATGTCACCATGTCATACCACACCCCGTCTCAGTCTTTATAATGTCACCATGTCATACCACACCCCGTCTCAGTCTTTATAATGTCACCATGTCATACCACACCCCGTTTCAGTCTTTATAATGTCACCATGTCATACCACACCCCGTCTCAGTCTTTATAATGTCACCATATCATACCACACCCTGTTTCAGTCTTTATAATGTCACCATATCATACCACACCACGTCTCAGTCTTTTTAAAGTCACCATATCATACCACACCCCGTCTCAGTCTTTTTAAAGTCACCATATCATACCACACCCCATCTCAGTCTTTATAATGTCACCATATCATACCACACCCCGTCTCAGTCTTTTTAAAGTCACCATATCATACCACACCCCGTCTCAGTCTTTATAATGTCACCATATCATACCACACCCCGTCTCAGTCTTTATAATGTCACCATGTCATACCACACCCCGTCTCAGTCTTTATAATGTCACCATATCATACCACACCCTGTTTCAGTCTTTATAATGTCACCATATCATACCACACCTTGTTTCAGTATTTATAATGTCACCATATCATACCACACCCCGTCTTTATAATGTCACCATATCATACCACACCCCATCTCAGTCTTTATAATGTCACCATATCATACCACACCGTCTCAGTGTTTATAATGTCACCATATCATACCACACCCTGTTTCAGTCTTTATAATGTCACCATATCATACCACACCCCGTCTCAGTCTTTATAATGTCACCCTATCATACCACACCCCGTCTCAGTATTTATAATGTCACCCTATCATACCACACCCCGTCTCAGTCTTGATAATGTCACCATATCATACCACACCCTGTCTCAGTCTTTATAATGTCACCATATCATACCACACCCTGTTGCAGTCTTTATAATGTCACCATATCACACCACACCCCGTCTCCGTCCTTATAATGTCACCATATCATACCACACCCCGTCTCAGTCTTTATAATGTCACCATATCATACCACACCCTGTTTCAGTCTTTATAATGTCACCATATCATACCATACCCTGTTTCAGTCTTTATAATGTCACCATATCATACCACACCCTGTTTCAGTCTTTATAATGTCACCATATCATACCACACCCTGTTTCAGTCTTTATAATGTCACCATATCATACCACACCCTCTTTCAGTCTTTATAATGTCACCATATCATACCACACCCTGTTTCAGTCTTTATAATGTCACCATATCATACCACACCCCGTCTCAGTCTTTATAATGTCACCATATCATACCACACCCTGTCTCAGTCTTTATAATGTCACCATATCATACCACACCCTTTTTCAGTCTTTATAATGTCACCATATCATACCACACCCTGTTTCACCACACCCTGTCTGTCACCATATCATACCACACCCCATCTCAGTCTTTATAATGTCACCATATCATACCACACCCCATCTCAGTCTTTATAATGTCACCATATCATACCACACCCTGTTTCAGTCTTTATAATGTCACAATATCATTCCACACCCTGTCTCAGTCTTTATAATGTCACCATATCATACCACACCCCGTCTTTATAATGTCACCATACATACCACACCCAGTATCAGTCTTTATAATGTTACCATATCATACCACACCCTGTCTCAGTCTTTATAATGTCACCATATCATACAACACCTTGTCTCAGTCTTTATAATGTCACCATATCATACCACACCCCGTCTCAGTCTTCATAATGTCACCATATCATGCCACACCCCGTCTCAGTCTTTATAATGTCACCATATCATGCCACACCCTGTTTCAGTCTTTATAATATCACCATATCATACCACACCCTGTCTCAGTCTTTATAATGTCACCATATCATACCACACCCTGTTTCAGTCTTTATAATGTCACCATATCACACAACACCCTGTCTCAGTCTTTATAACGTCACCATATCATACCACACCCCGTCTTTATAATGTCACCATATCATACCAGACCCCGTCTCAGTCTTTATAATGTCACCATATCATACTACACCCTGTTTTAGTCTTTATAATGTCACCATATCATACCACACCCCGTCTTTATAATGTCACCATATCATAACACACCCCATCTCAGTCTTTATAATGTCACCATATCATACCACACCCTGTCTCAGTCTTTATAATGTCACCATATCATACCACACCCTGTTTCAGTCTTTATAATGTCACCATATCATACAACACCCTGTCTCAGTCTTTATAATGTCACCATATCATACCACACCCCGTCTTTATAATGTCACCATATCATACCACACCCATCTCAGTCTTTATAATGTCACCATATCATACCACACCCTGTTTCACTCTTTATAATGTCACCATATCATACCACACCCCGTCTTTATAATGTCACCATATCATACCACACCCCATCTCAGTCTTTATAATGTCACCATATCATACCATACCCCATCTCAGTCTTTATAATGTCACCATATCATACCACACCCGTTTCAGTCTTTATAATGTCACCATATCATACAACACCCTGTCTCAGTCTTTATAATGTCACCATATCATACCACACCCCGTCTTTATAATGTCACCATATCATACCACACCCATCTCAGTCTTTATAATGTCACCATATCATACCACACCCTGTTTCACTCTTTATAATGTCACCATATCATACCACACCCCGTTTCAGTCTTTATAATGTCACCATATCATACCACACCCCGTCTCAGTCTTTATAATGTCACCATATCATACCACACCCCGTCTCAGTCTTTATAATGTCACCATATCATACCACACCCTCTTTCAGTCTTTATAATGTCACCATATCATACCACACCCTGTTTCAGTCTTTATAATGTCACCATATCATACCACACCCTGTCTCAGTCTTTATAATGTCACCATATCATACCACACCCTGTTTCAGTCTTTATAATGTCACCATATCATACAACACCCTGTCTCAGTCTTTATAATGTCACCATATCATACCACACCCCGTCTTTATAATGTCACCATATCATACCACACCCCGTCTCAGTCTTTATAATGTCACCATATCATACTACACCCTGTTTCAGTCTTTATAATGTCACCATATCATACAACACCCTGTTTCAGTCTTTATAATGTCACCATATCATACCACACCCCGTCTTTATAATGTCACCATATCATACCACACCCCATCTCAGTCTTTATAATGTCACCATATCATACCACACCCTGTTTCAGTCTTTATAATGTCACCATATCATACCACACCCTGTCTCAGTCTTTAAAATGTCACCATATCATACCACACCCTGTCTCCGTCTTTATAATGTCACCATATCATACCACACCCTGTTTCAGTCTTTATAATGTCACCATATCATACAACACCCTGTCTCAGTCTTTATAATGTCACCATATCATACCACACCCCGTCTTTATAATGTCACCATATCATACCACACCCGTCTCAGTCTTTAAAATGTCACCATATCATACTACACCCTGTTTCAGTCTTTATAATGTCACCATATCATACCACACCCTGTTTCAGTCTTTATAATGTCACCATATCATACCACACCCCGTCTTTATAATGTCACCATATCATACCACACCCCATCTCAGTCTTTATAATGTCACCATATCATACCACACCCTGTCTCAGTCTTTATAATGTAACCATATCATACCACACCCCGTCTTTATAATGTCACCATACATACCACACCCAGTATCAGTCTTTATAATGTCACCATATCATACCACACCCTGTCTCAGTCTTTATAATGTCACCATATCATACAACACCCCGTCTCAGTCTTTATAATGTCACCATATCATACCACACCCCGTCTCAGTCTTTATAATGTCACCATATCATACCACACCCTGTTTCAGTCTTTATAATGTCACCATATCATACCACACCCCGTCTCAGTATTTATAATGTCACCATATCATAACACACCCCGTCTCAGTCTTTATAATATCACCACATCATACCACACCCGATCTTTATAATGTCACCATATCATACCACACCCCGTCTCAGTCTTTATAATGTCACCATATCATGCCACACCCCGTCTCAGTCTTTATAATGTCACCATATCATACCACACCACGTCTCAGTCTTTATAATGTCACCATATCATACCACACCCCGTTTCAGTATTTATAATGTCACCATATCATACCACACCCCGTCTCAGTCTTTATAATGTCACCATATCATACCACACCCCGACTCAGTCTTTATAATGTCACCATATCATACCACACCCCGTTTCAGTATTTATAAAGTCACCATATCATACCACACCCCGTCTCAGTCTTTATAATGTCACCATATCATACCACACCCCGTCTCAGTCTTTATAATGTCATCATATCATACCACACCCCGTCTCAGTCTTTTTAAAGTCACCATGTCATACCACACCCCGTCTCAGTCTTTATAATGTCACCATGTCATACCACACCCCGTCTCAGTCTTTATAATGTCACCATGTCATACCACACCCCGTCTCAGTCTTTATAATGTCACCATGTCATACCACACCCCGTCTCAGTCTTTATAATGTCACCATGTCATACCACACCCCGTCTCAGTCTTTATAATGTCACCATGTCATACCACACCCCGTTTCAGT
Organism: Taudactylus pleione; assembly: GCA_031769625.1. NCBI lineage: Eukaryota > Metazoa > Chordata > Amphibia > Anura > Myobatrachidae > Taudactylus > Taudactylus pleione. The sequence goes on along the minus strand of JAUIMM010000302.1, from coordinate 1,259,583 downwards.
CTTTATAATGTCACCATGTCATACCACACCCCGTCTCAGTCTTTATAATGTCACCATATCATACCACACCCCGTTTCAGTCTTTATAATGTCACCATATCATACCACACCACGTCTCAGTCTTTTTAAAGTCACCATATCATACCACACCCCGTCTCAGTCTTTTTAAAGTCACCATATCATACCACACCCCATCTCAGTCTTTATAATGTCACCATATCATACCACACCCCGTCTCAGTCTTTTTAAAGTCACCATATCATACCACACCCCGTCTCAGTCTTTATAATGTCACCATATCATACCACACCCCGTCTCAGTCTTTATAATGTCACCATGTCATACCACACCCCGTCTCAGTCTTTATAATGTCACCATATCATACCACACCCTGTTTCAGTCTTTATAATGTCACCATATCATACCACACCTTGTTTCAGTATTTATAATGTCACCATATCATACCACACCCCGTCTTTATAATGTCACCATATCATACCACACCCCATCTCAGTCTTTATAATGTCACCATATCATACCACACCCTGTCTCAGTGTTTATAATGTCACCATATCATACCACACCCCGTTTCAGTCTTTATAATGTCACCATATCATACCACACCCCGTCTCAGTCTTTATAATGTCACCCTATCATACCACACCCCGTCTCAGTTTTTATAATGTCACCCTATCATACCACACCCCGTCTCAGTCTTGATAATGTCACCATATCATACCACACCCCGTCTCAGTCTTTATAATGTCACCATATCATACCACACCCCGTCTCAGTCCTTATAATGTCACCATATCATACCACACCCCGTCTCAGTCTTTATAATGTCACCATATCATACCACACCCTGTTTCAGTCTTTATAATGTCACCATATCATACCATACCCTGTTTCAGTCTTTATAATGTCACCATATCATACCACACCCTGTTTCAGTCTTTATAATGTCACCATATCATACCACACCCTGTTTCAGTCTTTATAATGTCACCATATCATACCACACCCTCTTTCAGTCTTTATAATGTCACCATATCATACCACACCCCGTTTCAGTCTTTATAATGTCACCATATCATACCACACCCCGTCTCAGTCTTTATAATGTCACCATATCATATCACACCCTTTTTCAGTCTTTATAATGTCACCATATCATACCACACCCTTTTTCAGTCTTTATAATGTCACCATATCATACCACACCCTGTTTCACCACACCCTGTCTGTCACCATATCATACCACACCCCATCTCAGTCTTTATAATGTCACCATATCATACCACACCCTGTTTCAGTCTTTATAATGTCACCATATCATTCCACACCCTGTCTCAGTCTTTATAATGTCACCATATCATACCACACCCCGTCTTTATAATGTCACCATACATACCACACCCAGTATCAGTCTTTATAATGTTACCATATCATACCACACCTTGTCTCAGTCTTTATAATGTCACCATATCATACAACACCTTGTCTCAGTCTTTATAATGTCACCATATCATACCACACCCCGTCTCAGTCTTTATAATGTCACCATATCATGCCACACCCTGTTTCAGTCTTTATAATGTCACCATATCATACCACACCCCGTCTCAGTCTTTATAATGTCACCATATCATGCCACACCCTGTTTCAGTCTTTATAATGTCACCATACATACCACACCCAGTATCAGTCTTTATAATGTTACCATATCATACCACACCTTGTCTCAGTCTTTATAATGTCACCATATCATACAACACCTTGTCTCAGTCTTTATAATGTCACCATATCATACCACACCCTGTCTCAGTCTTTATAATGTCACCATATCATACCACACCCTGTTTCAGTCTTTATAATGTCACCATATCACACAACACCCTGTCTCAGTCTTTATAATGTCACCATATCATACCACACCCCGTCTTTATAATGTCACCATATCATACCACACCCCGTCTCAGTCTTTATAATGTCACCATATCATACTACACCCTGTTTTAGTCTTTATATTGTCACCATATCATACCACACCGTTTCAGTCTTAATAATGTCACCATATCATACCACACCCCGTCTTTATAATGTCACCATATCATACCACACCCATCTCAGTCTTTATAATGTCACCATATCATACCACACCCTGTTTCACTCTTTATAATGTCACCATATCATACCACACCCCGTCTTTATAATGTCACCATATCATACCACACCCCATCTCAGTCTTTATAATGTCACCATCTCATACCATACCCCATCTCAGTCTTTATAATGACACCATATCATACCACACCCGTTTCAGTCTTAATAATGTCACCATATCATACCACACCCCGTTTCAGTCTTTATAATGTCACCATATCATACCACACCCCGTCTCAGTCTTTATAATGTCACCATATCATACCACACCCCGTCTCAGTCTTTATAATGTCACCATATCATACCACACCATCTTTCAGTCTTTATAATGTCACCATATCATACCACACCCTTTTTCAGTCTTTATAATGTCACCATATCATACCACACCCTGTCTCAGTCTTTATAATGTCACCATATCATACCACACCCTGTTTCAGTCTTTATAATGTCACCATATCATACCACACCCTGTTTCAGTCTTTATAATGTCACCATATCATACAACACCCTGTCTCAGTCTTTATAATGTCACCATATCATACCACACCCCGTCTTTATAATGTCACCATATCAAACCACACCCCGTCTCAGTCTTTATAATGTCACCATATCATACTACACCCTGTTTCAGTCTTTATAATGTCACCATATCATACAACACCCTGTTTCAGTCTTTATAATGTCACCATATCCTACCACACCCCGTCTTTATAATGTCACCATATCATACCACACCCCATCTCAGTCTTTATAATGTCACCATATCATACCACACCCTGTCTCAGTCTTTATAATGTCACCATATCATACCACACCCTGTCTCAGTCTTTAAAATGTCACCATATCATACCACACCCTGTCTCCGTCTTTATAATGTCACCATATCATACCACACCCTGTTTCAGTCTTTATAATGTCACCATATCATACAACACCCTGTCTCAGTCTTTATAATGTCACCATATCATACCACACCCCGTCTTTATAATGTCACCATATCATACCACACCCGTCTCAGTCTTTAAAATGTCACCATATCATACTACACCCTGTTTCAGTCTTTATAATGTCACCATATCATACCACACCCTGTTTCAGTCTTTATAATGTCACCATATCATACCACACCCCGTCTTTATAATGTCACCATATCATACCACACCCCGTCTCAGTCTTTATAATGTCACCATATCATACCACACCCTGTTTCAGTCTTTATAATGTCACCATATCATACCACACCCCGTCTCAGTCTTTTTAAAGTCACCATATCATACCACACCCCGTCTCAGTCTTTTTAAAGTCACCATATCATACCACACCCCGTCTCAGTCTTTAAAATGTCACCATATCATAACACACCCCGTCTCAGTCTTTATAATGTCACCATATCTTAGCACACCCCGTCTCAGTCTTTTTAAAGTCACCATATCATACCACACCCCGTCTCAGTCTTTATAATGTCACCACATCATACCACACCCTGTCTCAGTCTTTATAATGTCACCATATCATACCACACCCCGTCTCAGTCTTTATAATGTCACCATATCATACAACACCCCGTCTCAGTATTTATAATGTCACCATATCATACCACACCCCGTCTCAGTCTTTATAATGTCACCAAATCATACCACACCCCGTCTCAGTCTTTATAATGTCACCATATCATACCACACCCCGTCTCAGTCTTTATAATGTCACCATATCATAACACACCCCGTCTCAGTCTTTATAATGTCACCACATCATACCACACCCTGTCTTTATAATGTCACCATATCATACCACACCCCGTCTCAGTCTTTATAATGTCACCATGTCATACCACACCCCGTTTCAGTCTTTATAATGTCACCATATCATACCACACCCTGTCTCAGTCTTTATAATGTCACCATATCATGCCACACCCCGTCTCAGTCTTTATAATGTCACCATATCATACCACACCCCGTCTCAGTCTTTATAATGTCACCATATCATACCTAACCCCATTTCAGTATTTATAATGTCACCATATCATACCACACCCCGTCTCAGTCTTTATAATGTCACCATATCATACCACACCCCGTCTCAGTCTTTATAATGTCACCATATCATACCACACCCCGTTTCAGTATTTATAATGTCACCATATCATACCACACCCCGTCTCAGTCTTTATAATGTCACCATATCATACCACACCCCGTCTCAGTCTTTATAATGTCATCATATCATACCACACCCCGTCTCAGTCTTTTTAAAGTCACCATATCATACCACACCCCGTCTCAGTCTTTATAATGTCACCATGTCATACCACACCCAGTCTCAGTCTTTATAATGTCACCATGTCATACCACACCCCGTCTCAGTCTTTATAATGTCACCATATCATACCACACCCCGTCTCAGTCTTTATAATGTCACCATATCATACCACACCCTGTCTCAGTCTTTATAATGTCACCATATCATACCGCACCCCGTTTCAGTCTTTATATTGTCACCATATCATACCGCACCCCGTCTCAGTCTTTATAATGTCACCATATCATACCACACCCAGTCTCAGTCTTTATAATGTCACCATATCATACCACACCCTGTCTCAGTCTTTATAATGTCACCATATCATACCACACCCTGTCTCAGTCTTTATAATGTCACCATATCATACCACACCCCGTTTCAGTATTTATAATGTCACCATATCATACCACACCCCGTCTCAGTCTTTATAATGTCACCATATCATACCACACCCCGTTTCAGTATTTATAATGTCACCATATCATACCACACCCCGTCTCAGTCTTTATAATGTCACCATATCATACCACACCCCGTCTCAGTCTTTATAATGTCATCATGTCATACCACACCCCGTCTCAGTCTTTTTAAAGTCACCATGTCATACCACACCCCGTCTCAGTCTTTTTAATGTCACCATGTCATACCACACCCCGTCTCAGTCTTTATAATGTCACCATGTCATACCACACCCCGTCTCAGTCTTTATAATGTCACCATATCATACCACACCCCGTTTCAGTCTTTATAATGTCACCATATCATACCACACCCTGTCTCAGTCTTTATAATGTCACCATATCATACCACACCCTGTTTCACCACACCCTGTCTGTCACCATATCATACCACACCCCATCTCAGTCTTTATAATGTCACCATATCATACTACACCCTGTTTCAGTCTTTATAATGTCATCATATCATACCACACCCTGTTTCAGTCTTTATAATGTCACCATATCATACCACACCCCGTCTTTATAATGTCACCATATCATACCACACCCCATCTCAGTCTTTATAATGTCACCATATCATACCACACCCCGTCTCAGTCTTTATAATGTCACCCTATCATACCACACCCCGTTTCAGTCTTTATCATGTCACCCTATCATACCACACCCCGTTTCAGTCTTTATCATGTCACCCTATCATACCACACCCCGTCTCAGTCTTTATAATGTCACCCTATCATACCACACCCCGTCTCTGTCTTTATAATGTCACCCTATCATACCACACCGCGTCTCAGTCTTTATAATGTCACCCTATCATACCACACCCCGTCTCAGTCTTTATAATGTCACCATATCATACCACACCCCATCTCAGTCTTTATAATGTCACCATATCATACCACACCCCGTCTCAGTCTTTATAATGTCACCATATCATACCACACCCCGTCTCAGTCTTTATAATGTCACCATATCATACCACACCGTCTCAGTCTTTATGTCACCATATCATACCACACCACGTCTCAGTCTTTATAATGTCACCATATCATACCACACCCCGTCTTGGTCTTTATAATGTCACCATATCATACCACACCCCGTCTTTATAATATCACCATATCATACCACACCCCGTCTCAGTCTTTATAATGGCACCATATCATACCACACCCTGTTTCAGTCTTTATAATGACATCATATCATACCACACCCCGTCTCAGTCTTTTTAAAGTCACCATTTCATACCACACCCCGTCTCAGTCTTTTTAAAGTCACCATATCATACCACACCCCGTCTCAGTCTTTATAATGGCACCATATCATACCACACACTGTTTCAGTCTTTATAATGTCACCATATCTTACCACACCCCGTCTCAGTCTTTTTAAAGTCACCATATCATACCACACCCCGTCTCAGTCTTTATAATGTCACCACATCATACCACACCCTGTCTTTATAATGTCACCATATCATACCACACCCCGTCTCAGTCTTTATAATGTCACCATATCATACCACACCCCGTCTCAGTCTTTATAATGTCACCATATCATACCACACCCCGTCTCAGTCTTTATAATGTCACCATATCATAACACACCCCGTCTCAGTCTTTATAATATCACCACATCATACCACACCCGGTCTTTATAATGTCACCATATCATACCACACCCCGTCTCAGTCTTTATAATGTCACCATATCATGCCACACCCCGTCTCAGTCTTTATAATGTCACCATATCATACCACACCACGTCTCAGTCTTTATAATGTCACCATATCATACCACATCCCGTTTCAGTATTTATAATGTCACCATATCATACCACACCCCGTCTCAGTCTTTATAATGTCACCATATCATACCACACCCCGTCTCAGTCTTTATAATGTCACCATATCATACCACACCCCGTTTCAGTATTTATAAAGTCAGCATATCATACCACACCCCATCTCAGTCTTTATAATGTCACCATATCATACCACACCCCGTCTCAGTCTTTATAATGTCACCATATCATACCACACCCCGTTTCAGTATTTATAAAGTCACCATATCATACCACACCCCGTCTCAGTCTTTATAATGTCACCATATCATACCACACCCCGTTTCAGTATTTATAAAGTCACCATATCATACCACACCCCATCTCAGTCTTTATAATGTCACCATATCATACCACACCCCGTCTCAGTCTTTATAATGTCACCATATCATACCACACCCCGTTTCAGTATTTATAAAGTCACCATATCATACCACACCCCGTCTCAGTCTTTATAATGTCACCATATCATACCACACCCCGTCTCAGTCTTTATAATGTCATCATATCATACCACACCCCGTCTCAGTCTTTTTAAAGTCACCATGTCATACCACACCCCGTCTCAGTCTTTATAATGTCACCATGTCATACCACACCCCGTCTCAGTCTTTATAATGTCACCATGTCATACCACACCCCGTCTCAGTCTTTATAATGTCACCATGTCATACCACACCCCGTCTCAGTCTTTATAATGTCACCATGTCATACCACACCCCGTCTCAGTCTTTATAATGTCACCATGTCATACCACACCCCGTTTCAGTCTTTATAATGTCACCATGTCATACCACACCCCGTCTCAGTCTTTATAATGTCACCATATCATACCACACCCTGTTTCAGTCTTTATAATGTCACCATATCATACCACACCACGTCTCAGTCTTTTTAAAGTCACCATATCATACCACACCCCGTCTCAGTCTTTTTAAAGTCACCATATCATACCACACCCCATCTCAGTCTTTATAATGTCACCATATCATACCACACCCCGTCTCAGTCTTTTTAAAGTCACCATATCATACCACACCCCGTCTCAGTCTTTATAATGTCACCATATCATACCACACACCGTCTCAGTCTTTATAATGTCACCATGTCATACCACACCCCGTCTCAGTCTTTATAATGTCACCATATCATACCACACCCTGTTTCAGTCTTTATAATGTCACCATATCATACCACACCTTGTTTCAGTATTTATAATGTCACCATATCATACCACACCCCGTCTTTATAATGTCACCATATCATACCACACCCCATCTCAGTCTTTATAATGTCACCATATCATACCACCACCTGTCTCAGTCTTTATAATGTCACAATATCATACCACACCCTGTTTCAGAATTTATAATGTCACCATATCATACCACACCCCGTCTCAGTCTTTACAATGTCACCATATCATACCACCCCCCTTCTCAGTCTTTATAATGTCACCATATCATACCACACCCTGTCTCAGTCTTTATAATGTCACCATATCATACCACACCCCGTCTCAGTCTTTATAATGTCACCATATCATACCACACCACGTCTCAGTCTTTTTAAAGTCACCATATCATACCACACCACGTCTCAGTCTTTTTAAAGTCACCATATCATACCACACCCCGTCTCAGTCATTTTAAAGTCACCATATCATACCACACCCCGTCTCAGTCTTTATAATGTCACCATATCATACCGCACCCCGTTTCAGTCTTTATATTGTCACCATATCATACCGCACCCCGTCTCAGTCTTTATAATGTCACCATATCATACCACACCCCGTCTCAGTCTTTATAATGTCACCATATCATACCACACCCCGTCTCAGTCTTTATAATGTCACCATATCATACCACACCCCGTCTCAGTCTTTATAATGTCACCATATCATACCACACCCCGTCTCAGTCTTTATAATGTCACCATACATACCACACCCCGTCTCAGTCTTTATAATGTCACCATATCATACCACACCCCGTCTCAGTCTTTATAATGTCACCATATCATACCACACCCCGTCTCAATCTTTATAATGTCACCATATCATACCACACCCCGTCTCAGTCATTTTAAAGTCACCATATCATACCACACCACGTCTCAGTCTTTTTAAAGTCACCATATCATACCACACCCCGTCTCAGTCATTTTAAAGTCACCATATCATACCACACCCCGTCTCAGTCTTTTTAAAGTCACCATATCATACCACACCCCGTCTCAGTCATTTTAAAGTCACCATATCATACCACACCCCGTCTCAGTCTTTATAATTTCACCATATCATACCACACCCCGTCTCAGTCTTTATAATGTCACCATACATACCACACCCCGTCTCAGTCTTTATAATGTCACCATATCATACCACACCCCGTCTCAGTCTTTATAATGTCACCATATCATACCACACCCCGTCTCAGTCTTTATAATGTCACCATATCATACCACACCCCGTTTCAATATTTATAATGTCACCATATCATACCACACCCCGTCTCAGTCTTTATAATGTCACCATATCATACCACACCCCGTCTCAGTCTTTATAATGTCACCATACATACCACACCCCGTCTCAGTCTTTATAATGTCACCATATCATACCACACCCCGTCTCAGTCTTTATAATGTCACCATATCATACCACACCCCGTCTCAGTCTTTATAATGTCACCATATCATACCACACCCCGTCTCAGTCTTTATAATGACACCACATCATACCACACCCCGTCTCAGTCTTTATAATGTCACCATATCATACCACACCCCGTCTCAGTCTTTATAATGTCACCATACATACCACACCCCGTCTCAGTCTTTATAATGTCACCATATCATACCACACCCCGTCTCAATCTTTATAATGTCACCATATCATACCACACCCCGTCTCAGTCATTTTAAAGTCACCATATCATACCACACCACGTCTCAGTCTTTTTAAAGTCACCATATCATACCACACCCCGTCTCAGTCATTTTAAAGTCACCATATCATACCACACCCCGTCTCAGTCTTTTTAAAGTCACCATATCATACCACACCCCGTCTCAGTCATTTTAAAGTCACCATATCATACCACACCCCGTCTCAGTCTTTATAATTTCACCATATCATACCACACCCCGTCTCAGTCTTTATAATGTCACCATACATACCACACCCCGTCTCAGTCTTTATAATGTCACCATATCATACCACACCCCGTCTCAGTCTTTATAATGTCACCATATCATACCACACCCCGTCTCAGTCATTTTAAAGTCACCATATCATACCACACCACGTCTCAGTCTTTATAATGTCACCATATCATACCACACCACGACTCAGTCTTTATAATGTCACCATATCATACCACACCCCGTCTCAGTATTTATAATGTCACCATATCATACCACACCCCGTCTCAGTCTTTATAATGTCACCATATCATACCACACCCTGTCTCAGTCTTTATAATGTCACCATATCATACCACACCCCGTCTCAGTCTTTATAATGTCACCATATCATACCACACCCTGTCTCAGTCTTTATAATGTCACCATATCATACCGCACCCCGTTTCAGTCTTTATATTGTCACCATATCATACCACACCCTGTCTCAGTCTTTATAATGTCACCATATCATACCGCACCCCGTTTCAGTCTTTATAATGTCACCATACATACCACACCCCGTCTCAGTCTTTATAATGTCACCATATCATACCACACCCAGTCTCAGTCTTTATAATGTCACCATATCATACCACACCCTGTCTCAGTCTTTATAATGTCACCATATCATACCACACCCTGTCTCAGTCTTTATAATGTCACCATATCATACCACACCCCGTTTCAGTATTTATAATGTCACCATATCATACCACACCCCGTCTCAGTCTTTATAATGTCACCATATCATACCACACCCCGTTTCAGTATTTATAATGTCACCATATCATACCACACCCCGTCTCAGTCTTTATAATGTCACCATATCATACCACACCCCGTCTCAGTCTTTATAATGTCATCATGTCATACCACACCCCGTCTCAGTCTTTTTAAAGTCACCATGTCATACCACACCCCGTCTCAGTCTTTATAATGTCACCATGTCATACCACACCCCGTCTCAGTCTTTATAATGTCACCATGTCATACCACACCCCGTCTCAGTCTTTATAATGTCACCATATCATACCACACCCCGTTTCAGTCTTTATAATGTCACCATATCATACCACACCCTGTCTCAGTCTTTATAATGTCACCATATCATACCACACCCTGTTTCACCACACCCTGTCTGTCACCATATCATACCACACCCCATCTCAGTCTTTATAATGTCACCATATCATACTACACCCTGTTTCAGTCTTTATAATGTCACCATATCATACCACACCCTGTTTCAGTCTTTATAATGTCACCATATCATACCACACCCCGTCTTTATAATGTCACCATATCATACCACACCCCATCTCAGTCTTTATAATGTCACCATATCATACCACACCCCGTCTCAGTCTTTATAATGTCACCCTATCATACCACACCCCGTTTCAGTCTTTATCATGTCACCCTATCATACCACACCCCGTTTCAGTCTTTATCATGTCACCCTATCATACCACACCCTGTCTCAGTCTTTATAATGTCACCCTATCATACCACACCCCGTCTCTGTCTTTATAATGTCACCCTATCATACCACACCGCGTCTCAGTCTTTATAATGTCACCCTATCATACCACACCCCGTCTCAGTCTTTATAATGTCACCATATCATACCACACCCCGTCTCAGTCTTTATAATGTCACCATATCATACCACACCCCGTCTCAGTCTTTATAATGTCACCATATCATACCACACCCCGTCTCAGTCTTTATAATGTCACCATATCATACCACACCGTCTCAGTCTTTATGTCACCATATCATACCACACCAGGTCTCAGTCTTTATAATGTCACCATATCATACCACACCCCATCTTGGTCTTTTTAATGTCACCATATCATACCACACCCCGTCTTTATAATGTCACCATATCATACCACACCCCGTCTCAGTCTTTATAATGGCACCATATCATACCACACCCTGTTTCAGTCTTTATAATGACATCATATCATACCACACCCCGTCTCAGTCTTTTTAAAGTCACCATATCATACCACACCCCGTCTCAGTCTTTTTAAAGTCACCATATCATACCACACCCCGTCTCAGTCTTTAAAATGTCACCATATCATAACACACCCTGTTTCAGTCTTTATAATGTCACCATATCTTACCACACCCCGTCTCAGTCTTTTTAAAGTCACCATATCATACCACACCCCGTCTCAGTCTTTATAATGTCACCACATCATACCACACCCTGTCTTTATAATGTCACCATATCATACCACACCCCGTCTCAGTCTTTATAATGTCACCATATCATACCACACCCCGTCTCAGTCTTTATAATGTCACCATATCATAACACACCCCGTCTCAGTCTTTATAATATCACCACATCATACCACACCCGGTCTTTATAATGTCACCATATCATACCACACCCCGTCTCAGTCTTTATAATGTCACCATATCATGCCACACCCCGTCTCAGTCTTTATAATGTCACCATATCATACCACACCACGTCTCAGTCTTTATAATGTCACCATATCATACCACACCCCGTTTCAGTATTTATAATGTCACCATATCATACCACACCCCGTCTCAGTCTTTATAATGTCACCATATCATACCACACCCCGTCTCAGTCTTTATAATGTCACCATATCATACTACACCGCGTTTCAGTATTTATAAAGTCACCATATCATACCACACCCCGTCTCAGTCTTTATAATGTCACCATATCATACCACACCCCGTCTCAGTGTTTATAATGTCATCATATCATACCACACCCCGTCTCAGTCTTTTTAAAGTCACCATGTCATACCACACCCCGTCTCAGTCTTTATAATGTTACCATGTCATACCACACCCCGTCTCAGTCTTTATAATGTCACCATGTCATACCACACCCCGTCTCAGTCTTTATAATGTCACCATGTCATACCACACCCCGTCTCAGTCTTTATAATGTCACCATGTCATACCACACCCCGTCTCAGTCTTTATAATGTCACCATGTCATACCACACCCCGTTTCAGTCTTTATAATGTCACCATGTCATACCACACCCCGTCTCAGTCTTTATAATGTCACCATATCATACCACACCCTGTTTCAGTCTTTATAATGTCACCATATCATACCACACCACGTCTCAGTCTTTTTAAAGTCACCATATCATACCACACCCCGTCTCAGTCTTTTTAAAGTCACCATATCATACCACACCCCATCTCAGTCTTTATAATGTCACCATATCATACCACACCCCGTCTCAGTCTTTTTAAAGTCACCATATCATACCACACCCCGTCTCAGTCTTTATAATGTCACCATATCATACCACACCCCGTCTCAGTCTTTATAATGTCACCATGTCATACCACACCCCGTCTCAGTCTTTATAATGTCACCATATCATACCACACCCTGTTTCAGTCTTTATAATGTCACCATATCATACCACACCTTGTTTCAGTATTTATAATGTCACCATATCATACCACACCCCGTCTTTATAATGTCACCATATCATACCACACCCCATCTCAGTCTTTATAATGTCACCATATCATACCACACCGTCTCAGTGTTTATAATGTCACCATATCATACCACACCCTGTTTCAGTCTTTATAATGTCACCATATCATACCACACCCCGTCTCAGTCTTTATAATGTCACCCTATCATACCACACCCCGTCTCAGTATTTATAATGTCACCCTATCATACCACACCCCGTCTCAGTCTTGATAATGTCACCATATCATACCACACCCTGTCTCAGTCTTTATAATGTCACCATATCATACCACACCCTGTTGCAGTCTTTATAATGTCACCATATCACACCACACCCCGTCTCCGTCCTTATAATGTCACCATATCATACCACACCCCGTCTCAGTCTTTATAATGTCACCATATCATACCACACCCTGTTTCAGTCTTTATAATGTCACCATATCATACCATACCCTGTTTCAGTCTTTATAATGTCACCATATCATACCACACCCTGTTTCAGTCTTTATAATGTCACCATATCATACCACACCCTGTTTCAGTCTTTATAATGTCACCATATCATACCACACCCTCTTTCAGTCTTTATAATGTCACCATATCATACCACACCCTGTTTCAGTCTTTATAATGTCACCATATCATACCACACCCCGTCTCAGTCTTTATAATGTCACCATATCATACCACACCCTGTCTCAGTCTTTATAATGTCACCATATCATACCACACCCTTTTTCAGTCTTTATAATGTCACCATATCATACCACACCCTGTTTCACCACACCCTGTCTGTCACCATATCATACCACACCCCATCTCAGTCTTTATAATGTCACCATATCATACCACACCCCATCTCAGTCTTTATAATGTCACCATATCATACCACACCCTGTTTCAGTCTTTATAATGTCACAATATCATTCCACACCCTGTCTCAGTCTTTATAATGTCACCATATCATACCACACCCCGTCTTTATAATGTCACCATACATACCACACCCAGTATCAGTCTTTATAATGTTACCATATCATACCACACCCTGTCTCAGTCTTTATAATGTCACCATATCATACAACACCTTGTCTCAGTCTTTATAATGTCACCATATCATACCACACCCCGTCTCAGTCTTCATAATGTCACCATATCATGCCACACCCCGTCTCAGTCTTTATAATGTCACCATATCATGCCACACCCTGTTTCAGTCTTTATAATATCACCATATCATACCACACCCTGTCTCAGTCTTTATAATGTCACCATATCATACCACACCCTGTTTCAGTCTTTATAATGTCACCATATCACACAACACCCTGTCTCAGTCTTTATAACGTCACCATATCATACCACACCCCGTCTTTATAATGTCACCATATCATACCAGACCCCGTCTCAGTCTTTATAATGTCACCATATCATACTACACCCTGTTTTAGTCTTTATAATGTCACCATATCATACCACACCGTTTCAGTCTTAATAATGTCACCATATCATACCACACCCCGTCTTTATAATGTCACCATATCATAACACACCCCATCTCAGTCTTTATAATGTCACCATATCATACCACACCCTGTCTCAGTCTTTATAATGTCACCATATCATACCACACCCTGTTTCAGTCTTTATAATGTCACCATATCATACAACACCCTGTCTCAGTCTTTATAATGTCACCATATCATACCACACCCCGTCTTTATAATGTCACCATATCATACCACACCCATCTCAGTCTTTATAATGTCACCATATCATACCACACCCTGTTTCACTCTTTATAATGTCACCATATCATACCACACCCCGTCTTTATAATGTCACCATATCATACCACACCCCATCTCAGTCTTTATAATGTCACCATATCATACCATACCCCATCTCAGTCTTTATAATGTCACCATATCATACCACACCCGTTTCAGTCTTTATAATGTCACCATATCATACAACACCCTGTCTCAGTCTTTATAATGTCACCATATCATACCACACCCCGTCTTTATAATGTCACCATATCATACCACACCCATCTCAGTCTTTATAATGTCACCATATCATACCACACCCTGTTTCACTCTTTATAATGTCACCATATCATACCACACCCCGTTTCAGTCTTTATAATGTCACCATATCATACCACACCCCGTCTCAGTCTTTATAATGTCACCATATCATACCACACCCCGTCTCAGTCTTTATAATGTCACCATATCATACCACACCCTCTTTCAGTCTTTATAATGTCACCATATCATACCACACCCTGTTTCAGTCTTTATAATGTCACCATATCATACCACACCCTGTCTCAGTCTTTATAATGTCACCATATCATACCACACCCTGTTTCAGTCTTTATAATGTCACCATATCATACAACACCCTGTCTCAGTCTTTATAATGTCACCATATCATACCACACCCCGTCTTTATAATGTCACCATATCATACCACACCCCGTCTCAGTCTTTATAATGTCACCATATCATACTACACCCTGTTTCAGTCTTTATAATGTCACCATATCATACAACACCCTGTTTCAGTCTTTATAATGTCACCATATCATACCACACCCCGTCTTTATAATGTCACCATATCATACCACACCCCATCTCAGTCTTTATAATGTCACCATATCATACCACACCCTGTTTCAGTCTTTATAATGTCACCATATCATACCACACCCTGTCTCAGTCTTTAAAATGTCACCATATCATACCACACCCTGTCTCCGTCTTTATAATGTCACCATATCATACCACACCCTGTTTCAGTCTTTATAATGTCACCATATCATACAACACCCTGTCTCAGTCTTTATAATGTCACCATATCATACCACACCCCGTCTTTATAATGTCACCATATCATACCACACCCGTCTCAGTCTTTAAAATGTCACCATATCATACTACACCCTGTTTCAGTCTTTATAATGTCACCATATCATACCACACCCTGTTTCAGTCTTTATAATGTCACCATATCATACCACACCCCGTCTTTATAATGTCACCATATCATACCACACCCCATCTCAGTCTTTATAATGTCACCATATCATACCACACCCTGTCTCAGTCTTTATAAT
The DNA here is from genome assembly GCA_031769625.1 of Taudactylus pleione. NCBI lineage: Eukaryota > Metazoa > Chordata > Amphibia > Anura > Myobatrachidae > Taudactylus > Taudactylus pleione. The sequence continues at coordinate 1,242,978 of JAUIMM010000302.1, read as the reverse complement.
GTAACCATATCATACCACACCCCGTCTTTATAATGTCACCATACATACCACACCCAGTATCAGTCTTTATAATGTCACCATATCATACCACACCCTGTCTCAGTCTTTATAATGTCACCATATCATACAACACCCCGTCTCAGTCTTTATAATGTCACCATATCATACCACACCCCGTCTCAGTCTTTATAATGTCACCATATCATACCACACCCTGTTTCAGTCTTTATAATGTCACCATATCATACCACACCCCGTCTCAGTATTTATAATGTCACCATATCATAACACACCCCGTCTCAGTCTTTATAATATCACCACATCATACCACACCCGATCTTTATAATGTCACCATATCATACCACACCCCGTCTCAGTCTTTATAATGTCACCATATCATGCCACACCCCGTCTCAGTCTTTATAATGTCACCATATCATACCACACCACGTCTCAGTCTTTATAATGTCACCATATCATACCACACCCCGTTTCAGTATTTATAATGTCACCATATCATACCACACCCAGTCTCAGTCTTTATAATGTCACCATATCATACCACACCCCGACTCAGTCTTTATAATGTCACCATATCATACCACACCCCGTTTCAGTATTTATAAAGTCACCATATCATACCACACCCCGTCTCAGTCTTTATAATGTCACCATATCATACCACACCCCGTCTCAGTCTTTATAATGTCATCATATCATACCACACCCCGTCTCAGTCTTTTTAAAGTCACCATGTCATACCACACCCCGTCTCAGTCTTTATAATGTCACCATGTCATACCACACCCCGTCTCAGTCTTTATAATGTCACCATGTCATACCACACCCCGTCTCAGTCTTTATAATGTCACCATGTCATACCACACCCCGTCTCAGTCTTTATAATGTCACCATGTCATACCACACCCCGTCTCAGTCTTTATAATGTCACCATGTCATACCACACCCCGTTTCAGTCTTTATAATGTCACCATGTCATACCACACCCCGTCTCAGTCTTTATAATGTCACCATATCATACCACACCCCGTTTCAGTCTTTATAATGTCACCATATCATACCACACCACGTCTCAGTCTTTTTAAAGTCACCATATCATACCACACCCCGTCTCAGTCTTTTTAAAGTCACCATATCATACCACACCCCATCTCAGTCTTTATAATGTCACCATATCATACCACACCCCGTCTCAGTCTTTTTAAAGTCACCATATCATACCACACCCCGTCTCAGTCTTTATAATGTCACCATATCATACCACACCCCGTCTCAGTCTTTATAATGTCACCATGTCATACCACACCCCGTCTCAGTCTTTATAATGTCACCATATCATACCACACCCTGTTTCAGTCTTTATAATGTCACCATATCATACCACACCTTGTTTCAGTATTTATAATGTCACCATATCATACCACACCCCGTCTTTATAATGTCACCATATCATACCACACCCCATCTCAGTCTTTATAATGTCACCATATCATACCACACCCTGTCTCAGTGTTTATAATGTCACCATATCATACCACACCCCGTTTCAGTCTTTATAATGTCACCATATCATACCACACCCCGTCTCAGTCTTTATAATGTCACCCTATCATACCACACCCCGTCTCAGTTTTTATAATGTCACCCTATCATACCACACCCCGTCTCAGTCTTGATAATGTCACCATATCATACCACACCCCGTCTCAGTCTTTATAATGTCACCATATCATACCACACCCCGTCTCAGTCCTTATAATGTCACCATATCATACCACACCCCGTCTCAGTCTTTATAATGTCACCATATCATACCACACCCTGTTTCAGTCTTTATAATGTCACCATATCATACCATACCCTGTTTCAGTCTTTATAATGTCACCATATCATACCACACCCTGTTTCAGTCTTTATAATGTCACCATATCATACCACACCCTGTTTCAGTCTTTATAATGTCACCATATCATACCACACCCTCTTTCAGTCTTTATAATGTCACCATATCATACCACACCCCGTTTCAGTCTTTATAATGTCACCATATCATACCACACCCCGTCTCAGTCTTTATAATGTCACCATATCATACCACACCCTTTTTCAGTCTTTATAATGTCACCATATCATACCACACCCTTTTTCAGTCTTTATAATGTCACCATATCATACCACACCCTGTTTCACCACACCCTGTCTGTCACCATATCATACCACACCCCATCTCAGTCTTTATAATGTCACCATATCATACCACACCCTGTTTCAGTCTTTATAATGTCACCATATCATTCCACACCCTGTCTCAGTCTTTATAATGTCACCATATCATACCACACCCCGTCTTTATAATGTCACCATACATACCACACCCAGTATCAGTCTTTATAATGTTACCATATCATACCACACCTTGTCTCAGTCTTTATAATGTCACCATATCATACAACACCTTGTCTCAGTCTTTATAATGTCACCATATCATACCACACCCCGTCTCAGTCTTTATAATGTCACCATATCATGCCACACCCTGTTTCAGTCTTTATAATGTCACCATATCATACCACACCCCGTCTCAGTCTTTATAATGTCACCATATCATGCCACACCCTGTTTCAGTCTTTATAATGTCACCATACATACCACACCCAGTATCAGTCTTTATAATGTTACCATATCATACCACACCTTGTCTCAGTCTTTATAATGTCACCATATCATACAACACCTTGTCTCAGTCTTTATAATGTCACCATATCATACCACACCCTGTCTCAGTCTTTATAATGTCACCATATCATACCACACCCTGTTTCAGTCTTTATAATGTCACCATATCACACAACACCCTGTCTCAGTCTTTATAATGTCACCATATCATACCACACCCCGTCTTTATAATGTCACCATATCATACCACACCCCGTCTCAGTCTTTATAATGTCACCATATCATACTACACCCTGTTTTAGTCTTTATATTGTCACCATATCATACCACACCGTTTCAGTCTTAATAATGTCACCATATCATACCACACCCCGTCTTTATAATGTCACCATATCATACCACACCCATCTCAGTCTTTATAATGTCACCATATCATACCACACCCTGTTTCACTCTTTATAATGTCACCATATCATACCACACCCCGTCTTTATAATGTCACCATATCATACCACACCCCATCTCAGTCTTTATAATGTCACCATCTCATACCATACCCCATCTCAGTCTTTATAATGACACCATATCATACCACACCCGTTTCAGTCTTAATAATGTCACCATATCATACCACACCCCGTTTCAGTCTTTATAATGTCACCATATCATACCACACCCCGTCTCAGTCTTTATAATGTCACCATATCATACCACACCCCGTCTCAGTCTTTATAATGTCACCATATCATACCACACCATCTTTCAGTCTTTATAATGTCACCATATCATACCACACCCTTTTTCAGTCTTTATAATGTCACCATATCATACCACACCCTGTCTCAGTCTTTATAATGTCACCATATCATACCACACCCTGTTTCAGTCTTTATAATGTCACCATATCATACCACACCCTGTTTCAGTCTTTATAATGTCACCATATCATACAACACCCTGTCTCAGTCTTTATAATGTCACCATATCATACCACACCCCGTCTTTATAATGTCACCATATCAAACCACACCCCGTCTCAGTCTTTATAATGTCACCATATCATACTACACCCTGTTTCAGTCTTTATAATGTCACCATATCATACAACACCCTGTTTCAGTCTTTATAATGTCACCATATCCTACCACACCCCGTCTTTATAATGTCACCATATCATACCACACCCCATCTCAGTCTTTATAATGTCACCATATCATACCACACCCTGTCTCAGTCTTTATAATGTCACCATATCATACCACACCCTGTCTCAGTCTTTAAAATGTCACCATATCATACCACACCCTGTCTCCGTCTTTATAATGTCACCATATCATACCACACCCTGTTTCAGTCTTTATAATGTCACCATATCATACAACACCCTGTCTCAGTCTTTATAATGTCACCATATCATACCACACCCCGTCTTTATAATGTCACCATATCATACCACACCCGTCTCAGTCTTTAAAATGTCACCATATCATACTACACCCTGTTTCAGTCTTTATAATGTCACCATATCATACCACACCCTGTTTCAGTCTTTATAATGTCACCATATCATACCACACCCCGTCTTTATAATGTCACCATATCATACCACACCCCGTCTCAGTCTTTATAATGTCACCATATCATACCACACCCTGTTTCAGTCTTTATAATGTCACCATATCATACCACACCCCGTCTCAGTCTTTTTAAAGTCACCATATCATACCACACCCCGTCTCAGTCTTTTTAAAGTCACCATATCATACCACACCCCGTCTCAGTCTTTAAAATGTCACCATATCATAACACACCCCGTCTCAGTCTTTATAATGTCACCATATCTTAGCACACCCCGTCTCAGTCTTTTTAAAGTCACCATATCATACCACACCCCGTCTCAGTCTTTATAATGTCACCACATCATACCACACCCTGTCTCAGTCTTTATAATGTCACCATATCATACCACACCCCGTCTCAGTCTTTATAATGTCACCATATCATACAACACCCCGTCTCAGTATTTATAATGTCACCATATCATACCACACCCCGTCTCAGTCTTTATAATGTCACCAAATCATACCACACCCCGTCTCAGTCTTTATAATGTCACCATATCATACCACACCCCGTCTCAGTCTTTATAATGTCACCATATCATAACACACCCCGTCTCAGTCTTTATAATGTCACCACATCATACCACACCCTGTCTTTATAATGTCACCATATCATACCACACCCCGTCTCAGTCTTTATAATGTCACCATGTCATACCACACCCCGTTTCAGTCTTTATAATGTCACCATATCATACCACACCCTGTCTCAGTCTTTATAATGTCACCATATCATGCCACACCCCGTCTCAGTCTTTATAATGTCACCATATCATACCACACCCCGTCTCAGTCTTTATAATGTCACCATATCATACCTAACCCCATTTCAGTATTTATAATGTCACCATATCATACCACACCCCGTCTCAGTCTTTATAATGTCACCATATCATACCACACCCCGTCTCAGTCTTTATAATGTCACCATATCATACCACACCCCGTTTCAGTATTTATAATGTCACCATATCATACCACACCCCGTCTCAGTCTTTATAATGTCACCATATCATACCACACCCCGTCTCAGTCTTTATAATGTCATCATATCATACCACACCCCGTCTCAGTCTTTTTAAAGTCACCATATCATACCACACCCCGTCTCAGTCTTTATAATGTCACCATGTCATACCACACCCAGTCTCAGTCTTTATAATGTCACCATGTCATACCATACCCCGTCTCAGTCTTTATAATGTCACCATATCATACCACACCCCGTCTCAGTCTTTATAATGTCACCATATCATACCACACCCCGTCTCAGTCTTTATAATGTCACCATATCATACCACACCCCGTCTCAGTCTTTATAATGTCACCATATCATACCACACCCCGTCTCAGTCTTTTTAAAGTCACCATATTATACCACACCCCGTCTCAGTCTTTATAATGTCACCATATCATACCACACCCCGTCTCAGTCTTTATAATGTCACCATGTCATACCACACCCCGTCTCAGTCTTTATAATGTCACCATATCATACCACACCGTTTCAGTCTTTATAATGTCACCATATCAGACCACACCCCGTTTCAGTATTTATAATGTCACCATATCATACCACACCCCGTCTTTATAATGTCACCATATCATACCACACCCCATCTCAGTCTTTATAATGTCACCCTATCATACCACACCCCGTCTCAGTGTTTATAATGTCACCCTATCATACCACACCCCGTTTCAGTCTTTATAATGTCACCCTATCATACCACACCCCGTCTCAGTCTTTATAATGTCACCCTATCATACCACACCCCGTCTCAGTCTTTATAATGTCACCATATCATACCACACCCTTTCTCAGTCTTTATAATGTCACCCTATCATACCACACCCCGTCTCAGTCTTTATAATGTCACCCTATCATACCACACCCTGTCTCAGTCTTTATAATGTCACCATATCATACCACACCCTGTTGCAGTCTTTATAATGTCACCATATCATACCACACCCCGTCTCAGTCCTTATAATGTCACCATATCATACCACACCCCGTCTCAGTCTTTATAATGTCACCATATCATACCACACCCTGTTTCAGTCTTTATAATGTCACCATATCATACCACATCCTGTTTCAGTCTTTATAATGTCACCATATCATACCACACCCTGTTTCAGTCTTTATAATGTCACCATATCATGCCACACCCTGTTTCAGTCTTTATAATGTCACCATATCATACCACACCCTCTTTCAGTCTTTATAATGTCACCATATCATACCACACCCTGTTTCAGTCTTTATAATGTCACCATATCATACCACACCCCGTCTCAGTCTTTATAATGTCACCATATCATACCACACCCTGTCTCAGTCTTTATAATGTCACCATATCATACCACACCCTTTTTCAGTCTTTATAATGTCACCATATCATACCACACCCTGTTTCACCACACCCTGTCTGTCACCATATCATACCACACCCCATCTCAGTCTTTATAATGTCACCATATCATACCACACCTTGTTTCAGTCATTATAATGTCACCATATCATTCCACACCCTGTCTCAGTCTTTATAATGTCACCATATCATACCACACCCCGTCTTTATAATGTCACCATACATACCACACCCAGTATCAGTCTTTATAATGTTACCATATCATACCACACCCTGTCTCAGTCTTTATAATGTCACCATATCATACCACACCTTGTCTCAGTCTTTATAATGTCACCATATCATACCACACCCCGTCTCAGTCTTTATAATGTCACCATATCATGCCACACCCCGTCTCAGTCTTTATAATGTCACCATATCATGCCACACCCTGGTTCAGTCTTTATAATGTCACCATATCATACCACACCCTGTTTCAGTCTTTATAATGTCACCATATCACACAACACCCAGTCTCAGTCTTTATAATGTCACCATATCATACCACACCCTGTCTCAGTCTTTATAATGTCACCATATCATACCACACCCTGTCTCAGTCTTTATAATGTCACCATATCATACCACACCCTGTTTCAGTCTTTATAATGTCACCATATCATACCACACCCTGTCTCAGTCTTTATAATGTCACCATATCATACCACACCCGTCTCAGTCTTTATAATGTCACCATATCATACTACACCCTGTTTTAGTCTTTATAATGTCACCATATCATACCACACCGTTTCAGTCTTAATAATGTCACCATATCATACCACACCCCGTCTTTATAATGTCACCATATCATAACACACCCCATCTCAGTCTTTATAATGTCACCATATCATACCACACCCTGTCTCAGTCTTTATAATGTCACCATATCATACCACACCCTGTTTCAGTCTTTATAATGTCACCATATCATACAACACCCTGTCTCAGTCTTTATAATGTCACCATATCATACCACACCCCGTCTTTATAATGTCACCATATCATACCACACCCATCTCAGTCTTTATAATGTCACCATATCATACCACACCCTGTTTCACTCTTTATAATGTCACCATATCATACCACACCCCGTCTTTATAATGTCACCATATCATACCACACCCCATCTCAGTCTTTATAATGTCACCATATCATACCATACCCCATCTCAGTCTTTATAATGTCACCATATCATACCACACCCGTTTCAGTCTTTATAATGTCACCATATCATACCACACCCCGTTTCAGTCTTTATAATGTCACCATATCATACCACACCCCGTCTCAGTCTTTATAATGTCACCATATCATACCACACTCCGTCTCAGTCTTTATAATGTCACCATATCATACCACACCCTCTTTCAGTCTTTATAATGTCACCATATCATACCACACCCTGTTTCAGTCTTTATAATGTCACCATATCATACCACACCCTGTCTGTCTTTATAATGTCACCATATCATACCACACCCTGTTTCAGTCTTTATAATGTCACCATATCATACAACACCCTGTCTCAGTCTTTATAATGTCACCATATCATACCACACCCCGTCTTTATAATGTCACCATATCATACCACACCCCGTCTCAGTCTTTATAATGTCACCATATCATACTACACCCTGTTTCAGTCTTTATAATGTCACCATATCATACAACACCCTGTTTCAGTCTTTATAATGTCACCATATCATACCACACCCCGTCTTTATAATGTCACCATATCATACCACACCCCATCTCAGTCTTTATAATGTCACCATATCATACCACACCCTGTTTCAGTCTTTATAATGTCACCATATCATACCACACCCTGTCTCAGTCTTTAAAATGTCACCATATCATACCACACCCTGTTTCAGTCTTTATAATGTCACCATATCATACCACACCCTGTTTCAGTCTTTATAATGTCACCATATCATACAACACCCTGTCTCAGTCTTTATAATGTCACCATATCATACCACACCCCGTCTTTATAATGTCACCATATCATACCACACCCGTCTCAGTCTTTAAAATGTCACCATATCATACTACACCCTGTTTCAGTCTTTATAATGTCACCATATCATACCACACCCTGTTTCAGTCTTCATAATGTCACCATATCATACCACACCCCGTCTTTATAATGTCACCATATCATACCACACCCCATCTCAGTCTTTATAATGTCACCATATCATACCACACCCTGTCTCAGTCTTTATAATGTCACCATATCATACCACACCCCGTCTTTATAATGTCACCATATCATACCACACCCCATCTCAGTCTTTATAATGTCACCATATCATACCACACCCTGTCATAGTCTTTATAATGTCACCATATCATACCACACCCTGTTTCAGTCTTTATAATGTCACCATATCATACCACACCCTGTCTCAGTCTTTAAAATGTCACCATATCATACCACACCCTGTCTCCGTCTTTATAATGTCACCATATCATACCACACCCTGTTTCAGTCTTTATAATGTCACCATATCATACAACACCCTGTCTCAGTCTTTATAATGTCACCATATCATACCACACCCCGTCTTTATAATGTCACCATATCATACCACACCCGTCTCAGTCTTTAAAATGTCACCATATCATACTACACCCTGTTTCAGTCTTTATAATGTCACCATATCATACCACACCCTGTTTCAGTCTTCATAATGTCACCATATCATACCACACCCCGTCTTTATAATGTCACCATATCATACCACACCCCATCTCAGTCTTTATAATGTCACCATATCATACCACACCCTGTCTCAGTCTTTATAATGTAACCATATCATACCACACCCCGTCTTTATAATGTCACCATACATACCACACCCAGTATCAGTCTTTATAATGTCACCATATCATACCACACCCTGTCTCAGTCTTTATAATGTCACCATATCATACAACACCCCGTCTCAGTCTTTATAATGTCACCATATCATACCACACCCCGTCTCAGTCTTTATAATGTCACCATATCATACCACACCCTGTTTCAGTCTTTATAATGTCACCATATCATACCACACCCCGTCTCAGTATTTATAATGTCACCATATCATAACACACCCCGTCTCAGTCTTTATAATATCACCACATCATACCACACCCGATCTTTATAATGTAACCATATCATACCACACCCCGTCTCAGTCTTTATAATGTCACCATATCATGCCACACCCCGTCTCAGTCTTTATAATGTCACCATATCATGCCACACCACGTCTCAGTCTTTATAATGTCACCATATCATACCACACCCCGTTTCAGTATTTATAATGTCACCATATCATACCACACCCCGTCTCAGTCTTTATAATGTCACCATATCATGCCACACCCCGACTCAGTCTTTATAATGTCACCATATCATACCACACCCCGTTTCAGTATTTATAAAGTCACCATATCATACCACACCCCGTCTCAGTCTTTATAATGTCACCATATCATACCACACCCCGTCTCAGTCTTTATAATGTCATCATATCATACCACACCCCGTCTCAGTCTTTTTAAAGTCACCATGTCATACCACACCCCGTCTCAGTCTTTATAATGTCACCATGTCATACCACACCCCGTCTCAGTCTTTATAATGTCACCATGTCATACCACACCCCGTCTCAGTCTTTATAATGTCACCATGTCATACCACACCCCGTCTCAGTCTTTATAATGTCACCATGTCATACCACACCCCGTCTCAGTCTTTATAATGTCACCATGTCATACCACACCCCGTTTCAGTCTTTATAATGTCACCATGTCATACCACACCCCGTCTCAGTCTTTATAATGTCACCATATCATACCACACCCCGTTTCAGTCTTTATAATGTCACCATATCATACCACACCACGTCTCAGTCTTTTTAAAGTCACCATATCATACCACACCCCGTCTCAGTCTTTTTAAAGTCACCATATCATACCACACCCCATCTCAGTCTTTATAATGTCACCATATCATACCACACCCTGTCTCAGTCTTTATAATGTCACCATATCATACCACACCCCGTCTCAGTCTTTATAATGTCACCATATCATGCCACACCCTGGTTCAGTCTTTATAATGTCACCATATCATACCACACCTTGTTTCGGTATTTATAATGTCACCATATCATACCACACCCCGTCTTTATAATGTCACCATATCATACCACACCCCATCTCAGTCTTTATAATGTCACCATATCATACCACACCCTGTCTCAGTGTTTATAATGTCACCATATCATACCACACCCCGTTTCAGTCTTTATAATGTCACCATATCATACCACACCCCGTCTCAGTCTTTATAATGTCACCCTATCATACCACACCCCGTCTCAGTCTTTATAATGTCACCCTATCATACCACACCCCGTCTCAGTCTTGATAATGTCACCATATCATACCACACCCTGTCTCAGTCTTTATAATGTCACCATATCATACCACACCCCGTCTCAGTCCTTATAATGTCACCATATCATACCACACCCCGTCTCAGTCTTTATAATGTCACCATATCATACCACACCCTGTTTCAGTCTTTATAATGTCACCATATCATACCATACCCTGTTTCAGTCTTTATAATGTCACCATATCATACCACACCCTGTTTCAGTCTTTATAATGTCACCATATCATACCACACCCTTTTTCAGTCTTTATAATGTCACCATATCATACCACACCCTCTTTCAGTCTTTATAATGTCACCATATCATACCACACCCTGTTTCAGTCTTTATAATGTCACCATATCATACCACACCCCGTCTCAGTCTTTATAATGTCACCATATCATACCACACCCTGTCTCAGTCTTTATAATGTCACCATATCATACCACACCCTTTTTCAGTCTTTATAATGTCACCATATCATACCACACCCTGTTTCACCACACCCTGTCTGTCACCATATCATACCACACCCCATCTCAGTCTTTATAATGTCACCATATCATACCACACCCTGTTTCAGTCTTTATAATGTCACCATATCATTCCACACCCTGTCTCAGTCTTTATAATGTCACCATATCATACCACACCCCGTCTTTATAATGTCACCATACATACCACACCCAGTATCAGTCTTTATAATGTTACCATATCATACCACACCTTGTCTCAGTCTTTATAATGTCACCATATCATACAACACCTTGTCTCAGTCTTTATAATGTCACCATATCATACCACACCCCGTCTCAGTCTTTATAATGTCACCATATCATGCCACACCCCGTCTCAGTCTTTATAATGTCACCATATCATGCCACACCCTGTTTCAGTCTTTATAATGTCACCATATCATACCACACCCTGTCTCAGTCTTTATAATGTCACCATATCATACCACACCCTGTTTCAGTCTTTATAATGTCACCATATCACACAACACCCTGTCTCAGTCTTTATAATGTCACCATATCATACCACACCCCGTCTTTATAATGTCACCATATCATACCACACCCCGTCTCAGTCTTTATAATGTCACCATATCATACTACACCCTGTTTTAGTCTTTATAATGTCACCATATCATACCACACCGTTTCAGTCTTAATAATGTCACCATATCATACCACACCCCGTCTTTATAATGTCACCATATCATACCACACCCATCTCAGTCTTTATAATGTCACCATATCATACCACACCCTGTTTCACTCTTTATAATGTCACCATATCATACCACACCCCGTCTTTATAATGTCACCATATCATACCACACCCCATCTCAGTCTTTATAATGTCACCATATCATACCATACCCCATCTCAGTCTTTATAATGTCACCATATCATACCACACCCGTTTCAGTCTTTATAATGTCACCATATCATACCACACCCCGTTTCAGTCTTTATAATGTCACCATATCATACCACACCCCGTCTCAGTCTTTATAATGTCACCATATCATACCACACCCCGTCTCAGTCTTTATAATGTCACCATATCATACCACACCATCTTTCAGTCTTTATAATGTCACCATATCATACCACACCCCGTCTCAGTCTTTATAATGTCACCATATCATACCACACCCTGTTTCAGTCTTTATAATGTCACCATATCATACCACACCCCATCTCAGTCTTTATAATGTCACCATATCATACCACACCCTGTTTCAGTCTTTATAATGTCACCATATCATACCACACCCTGTCTCAGTCTTTATAATGTCACCATATCATACCACACCCTGTTTCAGTCTTTATAATGTCACCATATCATACCACACCCTGTTTCAGTCTTTATAATGTCACCATATCATACAACACCCTGTCTCAGTCTTTATAATGTCACCATATCATACCACACCCCGTCTTTATAATGTCACCATATCATACCACACCCCGTCTCAGTCTTTATAATGTCACCATATCATACTACACCCTGTTTCAGTCTTTATAATGTCACCATATCATACAACACCCTGTTTCAGTCTTTATAATGTCACCATATCCTACCACACCCCGTCTTTATAATGTCACCATATCATACCACACCCCATCTCAGTCTTTATAATGTCACCATATCATACCACACCCTGTCTCAGTCTTTATAATGTCACCATATCATACCACACCCTGTCTCAGTCTTTAAAATGTCACCATATCATACCACACCCTGTCTCCGTCTTTATAATGTCACCATATCATACCACACCCTGTTTCAGTCTTTATAATGTCACCATATCATACAACACCCTGTCTCAGTCTTTATAATGTCACCATATCATACCACACCCCGTCTTTATAATGTCACCATATCATACCACACCCGTCTCAGTCTTTAAAATGTCACCATATCATACTACACCCTGTTTCAGTCTTTATAATGTCACCATATCATACCACACCCTGTTTCAGTCTTTATAATGTCACCATATCATACCACACCCCGTCTTTATAATGTCACCATATCATACCACACCCCATCTCAATCTTTATAATGTCACCATATCATACCACACCCTGTCTCAGTCTTTATAATGTCACCATATCATACCACACCCCGTCTTTATAATGTCACCATACATACCACACCCAGTATCAGTCTTTATAATGTCACCATATCATACCACACCCTGTCTCAGTCTTTATAATGTCACCATATCATACAACACCCCGTCTCAGTCTTTATAATGTCACCATATCATACCACACCCCGTCTCAGTCTTTATAATGTCACCATATCATACCACACCCTGTTTCAGTCTTTATAATGTCACCATATCATACCACACCCCGTCTCAGTATTTATAATGTCACCATATCATAACACACCCCGTCTTAGTCTTTATAATGTCACCATATCATACCACACCCCGTCTTTATAATGTCACCATATCATACCACACCCCGTCTCAGTCTTTATAATGTCACCATATCATACCACACCCTGTTTCAGTCTTTATAATGTCACCATATCATACCACACCCCGTCTCAGTCTTTTTAAAGTCACCATATCATACCACACCCCGTCTCAGTCTTTTTAAAGTCACCATATCATACCACACCCCGTCTCAGTCTTTAAAATGTCACCATATCATAACACACCCCGTCTCAGTCTTTATAATGTCACCATATCTTAGCACACCCCGTCTCAGTCTTTTTAAAGTCACCATATCATACCACACCCCGTCTCAGTCTTTATAATGTCACCACATCATACCACACCCTGTCTCAGTCTTTATAATGTCACCATATCATACCACACCCCGTCTCAGTCTTTATAATGTCACCATATCATACAACACCCCGTTTCAGTATTTATAATGTCACCATATCATACCACACCCCGTCTCAGTCTTTATAATGTCACCATATCATACCACACCCCGTCTCAGTCTTTATAATGTCAACATATCATACCACACCCCGTCTCAGTCTTTATAATGTCACCATATCATACCACACCCCGTCTCAGTCTTTATAATGTCACCATATCATAACACACCCCGTCTCAGTCTTTATAATGTCACCACATCATACCACACCCTGTCTTTATAATGTCACCATATCATACCACACCCCGTCTCAGTCTTTATAATGTCACCATGTCATACCACACCCCGTTTCAGTCTTTATAATGTCACCATATCATACCACACCCCGTCTCAGTCTTTATAATGTCACCATATCACACCACACCCCGTCTCAGTCTTTATAATGTCACCATATCATACCTAACCCCGTTTCAGTGTTTATAATGTCACCATATCATACCACACCCCGTCTCAGTCTTTATAATGTCACCATATCATACCACACCCCGTCTCAGTCTTTATAATGTCACCATATCATACCACACACTGTTTCAGTCTTTATAATGTCACCATATCATACCACACCCTGCCTCAGTCTTTATAATGTCACCCTATCATACCACACCCCGTCTCAGTCTTTATAATGTCACCATATCATACCACACCCCGTCTCAGTCTTTATAATGTCACCATATCATACCACACACTGTTTCAGTCTTTATAATGTCACCATATCATACCACACCCTGCCTCAGTCTTTATAATGTCACCCTATCATACCACACCCCGTCTCAGTCTTTATAAAGTCACCATATCATACCACACCCTGTCTCAGTCTTTATAATGTCACCATATCATACCACACCCCGTCTCAGTCTTTATAATGTCACCATATCATACCACACCCCGTCTCAGTCTTTATAATGTCACCATATCATACCACACCCCGTCTCAGTCTTTTTAAAGTCACCATATCATACCACACCCCGTCTCAGTCTTTATAATGTCACCATATCATACCACACCCCGTCTCAGTCTTTTTAAAGTCACCATATCATACCACACCCCGTCTCAGTCTTTATAATGTCACCCTATCATACCACACCCCGTCTCAGTCTTTATAATGTCACCATATCATACAACACCCTGTCTCAGTCTTTATAATGTCACCATATCATACCACACCCCGTCTTTATAATGTCACCATATCATACCACACCCCGTCTCAGTCTTTATAATGTCACCATATCATACTACACCCTGTTTCAGTCTTTATAATGTCACCATATCATACAACACCCTGTTTCAGTCTTTATAATGTCACCATATCCTACCACACCCCGTCTTTATAATGTCACCATATCATACCACACCCCATCTCAGTCTTTATAATGTCACCATATCATACCACACCCTGTCTCAGTCTTTATAATGTCACCATATCATACCACACCCTGTCTCAGTCTTTAAAATGTCACCATATCATACCACACCCTGTCTCCGTCTTTATAATGTCACCATATCATACCACACCCTGTTTCAGTCTTTATAATGTCACCATATCATACAACACCCTGTCTCAGTCTTTATAATGTCACCATATCATACCACACCCCGTCTTTATAATGTCACCATATCATACCACACCCGTCTCAGTCTTTAAAATGTCACCATATCATACTACACCCTGTTTCAGTCTTTATAATGTCACCATATCATACCACACCCTGTTTCAGTCTTTATAATGTCACCATATCATACCACACCCCGTCTTTATAATGTCACCATATCATACCACACCCCATCTCAATCTTTATAATGTCACCATATCATACCACACCCTGTCTCAGTCTTTATAATGTCACCATATCATACCACACCCCGTCTTTATAATGTCACCATACATACCACACCCAGTATCAGTCTTTATAATGTCACCATATCATACCACACCCTGTCTCAGTCTTTATAATGTCACCATATCATACAACACCCCGTCTCAGTCTTTATAATGTCACCATATCATACCACACCCCGTCTCAGTCTTTATAATGTCACCATATCATACCACACCCTGTTTCAGTCTTTATAATGTCACCATATCATACCACACCCCGTCTCAGTATTTATAATGTCACCATATCATAACACACCCCGTCTTAGTCTTTATAATGTCACCATATCATACCACACCCCGTCTCAGTCTTTATAATGTCACCATATCATACCACACCCCGTCTCAGTCTTTATAATGTCACCATATCATACCACACCCTGTTTCAGTCTTTATAATGTCACCATATCATACCACACCCCGTCTCAGTCTTTTTAAAGTCACCATATCATACCACACCCCGTCTCAGTCTTTTTAAAGTCACCATATCATACCACACCCCGTCTCAGTCTTTAAAATGTCACCATATCATAACACACCCCGTCTCAGTCTTTATAATGTCACCATATCTTAGCACACCCCGTCTCAGTCTTTTTAAAGTCACCATATCATACCACACCCCGTCTCAGTCTTTATAATGTCACCACATCATACCACACCCTGTCTCAGTCTTTATAATGTCACCATATCATACCACACCCCGTCTCAGTCTTTATAATGTCACCATATCATACAACACCCCGTTTCAGTATTTATAATGTCACCATATCATACCACACCCCGTCTCAGTCTTTATAATGTCACCATATCATACCACACCCCGTCTCAGTCTTTATAATGTCACCATATCATACCACACCCCGTCTCAGTCTTTATAATGTCACCATATCATACCACACCCCGTCTCAGTCTTTATAATGTCACCATATCATAACACACCCCGTCTCAGTCTTTATAATGTCACCACATCATACCACACCCTGTCTTTATAATGTCACCATATCATACCACACCCCGTCTCAGTCTTTATAATGTCACCATGTCATACCACACCCCGTTTCAGTCTTTATAATGTCACCATATCATACCACACCCTGTCTCAGTCTTTATAATGTCACCATATCATGCCACACCCCGTCTCAGTCTTTATAATGTCACCATATCATACCACACCCCGTCTCAGTCTTTATAATGTCACCATATCACACCACACCCCGTCTCAGTCTTTATAATGTCACCATATCATACCTAACCCCGTTTCAGTGTTTATAATGTCACCATATCATACCACACCCCGTCTCAGTCTTTATAATGTCACCATATCATACCACACCCCGTCTCAGTCTTTATAATGTCACCATATCATACCACACACTGTTTCAGTCTTTATAATGTCACCATATCATACCACACCCTGCCTCAGTCTTTATAATGTCACCCTATCATACCACACCCCGTCTCAGTCTTTATAATGTCACCATATCATACCACACCCCGTCTCAGTCTTTATAATGTCACCATATCATACCACACACTGTTTCAGTCTTTATAATGTCACCATATCATACCACACCCTGCCTCAGTCTTTATAATGTCACCCTATCATACCACACCCCGTCTCAGTCTTTATAAAGTCACCATATCATACCACACCCTGTCTCAGTCTTTATAATGTCACCATATCATACCACACCCCGTCTCAGTCTTTATAATGTCACCATATCATACCACACCCCGTCTCAGTCTTTATAATGTCACCATATCATACCACACCCCGTCTCAGTCTTTTTAAAGTCACCATATCATACCACACCCCGTCTCAGTCTTTATAATGTCACCATATCATACCACACCCCGTCTCAGTCTTTTTAAAGTCACCATATCATACCACACCCCGTCTCAGTCTTTATAATGTCACCATATCATACCACAACCTGTCTCAGTCTTTATAATGTCACCATATCATACCACACCCCGTCTCAGTCTTTATAATGTCACCATATCATACCACACCCCGTCTCAGTCTTTATAATGTCACCATATTATACCACACCCTGTTTCAGTCTTTATAATGTCACCATATCATACCACACCCTGTCTCAGTCTTTATAATGTCACCATATCATACCACACCCTGTCTCAGTCTTTATAATGTCACCATATCATACCACACCCCGTCTCAGTCTTTATAATGTCACCATATCATACCACACCCCGTCTCAGTCTTTTTAAAGTCACCATATCATACCACACCCCGTCTCAGTCTTTATAATGTCACCATATCATACCACACCCCGTCTCAGTCTTTATAATGTCAAGATGACCCAGAAACATGGCCCTAGTGAGGAACATAAAACACAGCAATGACTGAGGGAGGGGTGAGGTTATTACAGATGTAAAAGTCACATTACAGGAAGGATCTTCTATATATCATGCTGCCAATAAAGGTCTTAGCTTAGTGGACAGGAGGAAGGAGTGAACCCCTGCCACATTGGCATACTCAGACCCATGGCTGGCAGTAGGTGAGAATTAAGCTGAACTGTAATAATAAAGCACCTTACAGCCATGCTGTAACCCTCAGTATTTGACCTATCCGACGGTATTACAGAATTTTATATCCCTACAGAGGAACCTCAGCAGCCAAAATGTTTCTATGACCGATGGAGCAGCTTGTTTGGCATTTACAGATAGCACAACGTCAGGGTATTTCATGAGTAGGAATATATACGTGAGACCGGCGATAAAAAGACCGACAGCGGCATCCCAATGCTCAGAATCTCTACAGAGGCTCCGTAAGTATAATAACCCCCCCCTTCACCCCCTAACCCTCCCTTCCTGCATTCTAGCCCTCCCCCCACCACAGCCTAACCCTCCCCCATTCACCCCCTAACCCTCCCTTCCTGCATTCTAACCCTCCCCCCCCACCGCAGCCTAACCCTCCCCCCTTCACCCCTAACCCTCCCTTCCTGCATCCTAACCCTCCCCCCACTGCAGCCTAACCCTCCCCCTTCACCCCCTAACCCTCCCTTCCTGCAGCCTAACCCTCCCCCCACCGCAGCCTAACCCTCCCCCCTTCACCCCTAACCCTCCCTTCCTGCATCCTAACCCTCCCCCCACCGCAGCCTAACCCTCCCCCTTCACCCCCTAACCCTCCCTTCCTGCATCCTAACCCTCCCCCCACCGCAGCCTAACCCTCCCCCTTCACCCCCTAACCCTCCCTTCCTGCAGCCTAACCCTCCCCCCCCACTGCAGCCTAACCCTCCCCCTTCACCCCCTAACCCTCCCTTCCTGCAGCCTAACCCTCCCCCCACCGCAGCCTAACCCTCCCCCCTTCACCCCCTAACCCTCCCTTCCTGCAGCCTAACCCTCCCCCCCACCGCAGCCTAACCCTCCCCCCTTCACCCCCTAACCCTCCCTTCCTGCATTCTAACCCTCCCCCCCCACTTCAGCCTAACCCTCCCCCCCTTCACCCCCTAACCCTCCCTTCCTGCATTCTAGCCCTCCCCCCACCACAGCCTAACCCTCCCCCATTCACCCCCTAACCCTCCCTTCCTGCATTCTAACCCTCCCCCCCCACCGCAGCCTAACCCTCCCCCCTTCACCCCTAACCCTCCCTTCCTGCATCCTAACCCTCCCCCCACTGCAGCCTAACCCTCCCTTCCTGCAGCCTAACCCTCCCCCCACCAAAGCCTAACCCTCCCCCCTTCACCCCTAACCCTCCCTTCCTGCATCCTAACCCTCCCCCCACCGCAGCCTAACCCTCCCCCTTCACCCCCTAACCCTCCCTTCCTGCAGCCTAACCCTCCCCCCCACTGCAGCCTAACCCTCCCCCTTCACCCCCTAACCCTCCCTTCCTGCAGCCTAACCCTCCCCCCACCGCAGCCTAACCCTCCCCCCTTCACCCCCTAACCCTCCCTTCCTGCAGCCTAACCCTCCCCCCCACCGCAGCCTAACCCTCCCCCCTTCACCCCCTAACCCTCCCTTCCTGCATTCTAACCCTCCCCCCCACTTCAGCCTAACCCTCCCCCCTTCACCCCCTAACCCTCCCTTCCTGCATTCTAACCCTCCCCGCTTCACCCCCTAACCCTCCCTTCCTGCAGCCTAACCCTCCCCCCCACTGCAGCCTAACCCTCCCCCTTCACCCCCTAACCCTCCCTTCCTGCAGCCTAACCCTCCCCCCACCGCAGCCTAACCCTCCCCCCTTCACCCCCTAACCCTCCCTTCCTGCAGCCTAACCCTCCCCCCCACCGCAGCCTAACCCTCCCCCCTTCACCCCCTAACCCTCCCTTCCTGCATTCTAACCCTCCCCCCCACTTCAGCCTAACCCTCCCCCCTTCACCCCCTAACCCTCCCTTCCTGCATTCTAACCCTCCCCGCTTCACCACCTAACCCTCCCTTCCTGCAGCCTAACCCTCCCCCCCACTGCAGCCTAACCCTCCCCCCTTCACCCCCTAACCCTCCCTTCCTGCAGCCTAACCCTCCCCCCCACTGCAGCCTAACCCTCCCCCCTTCACCCCCTAACCCTCTTCCTGCAGCCTAACCCTCCCCCCACCGCAGCCTTACCCTCACCCCTTCACCCCCTAACCCTCCCTTCCTGCAGCCTAACCCTCCCCCCCACTGCAGCCTAACCCTCCCCACTTCACCCCTAACCCTCCCTTCCTGCAGCCTAACCCTCCCCCCCACCGCAGCCTAACCCTCCCCCTTCACCCCTAACCCTCCCTTCCTGCATTCTAACCCTCCCCCCACTGCAGCCTAACCCTCCCCCCTTCACCCCCTAACCCTCCTTTCCTGCAGCCTAACCCTCCCCCCTTCACCCCCTAACCCTCCCTTCCTGCAGCCTAACCCTCCCCCCTTAGTACCTACCCTAACCCCCCCACCGTTGGTGCCTAATCCTAATAGCTGCGTAAACCTAACCCAGCCCGCTATACTTACGCTTGGGAAGCCGACTGTCAGGATTCCAGCATCGACATTTCAAGTGATGTCATGATTCCGGCGCCGGGATTCTGGCCGCGGGTCGGCATTCCGGTGAACTCGATTTCGACCGCTGGCATCTTAACTACATCCCCTTCATTATATACGTCAGAGCTGAGAACAGGAGCAATAAACACAAATGACGGAAAAGGTTTCTAAGGGGCCCATTTATCAGTAAATGTTTGCGGCTTATTCCAGAAAACACCCATTTTCGGGGGATACCTCAAATATTTAATATCCTCTGAATGTATTATGGAGGAATTGCAGCAAATATCCATCTCCGTCAGCAGCTGCGGCCACCACAGGATTCTATGGGGATGTGATGCTGTCAGGTTTATAAAGTTCCAAAAAGCGAAGCATTCCAGAACCTGGTCCCCCCAGCTCTCGTCTCTGACGATGGCGTAAGCCGCTGTAGCCTATGCGCTACATATTGTAAAACTAGCCGAGAGAGTACTCCATAGCGCATCGCAGCACTTCCTCCCAGCACATCGCAGCACTTCCTCCCAGCACATCGCAGCACTTCCTCCCGGCACATCGCAGCACTTCCTCCCAGCACATCGCAGCACTTCCTCCTGGCACATCGCAGCACTTCCTTCCAGCACATCGCAGCACTTCCTCCCAGCACATCGCAGCACTTCTTCCCGGCACATCGCAGCACTTCCTCCCAGCACATCGCAGCACTTCCTCCCAGCACATCGCAGCACTTCCTCCCGGCACATCCCAGCACTTCCTCCCGGCACATCGCAGCACTTCCTCCCGGCACATCGCAGCACTTCCTCCCGGCACATCGCAGCACTTCCTCCCGGCACATCGCAGCACTTCCTCCCGGCACATCGCAGCACTTCCTCCCAGCACATCGCAGCAGTGTCTGTGTGCTGCATGTATGGAGTAAGCTGAATGTTGCCATCCTTTCTTTGCCACCATACTTTAGATCAGTTTAGATTAATTTAATACTCAGATTATTTTAATAAATTGCTAACTAATTATTCTGCCAAATCTCATGTCTCCGAGTCTTTTCATATACTGTAGTTTATTAAGAAGATGTTTTATTACAGTACATGGTTAACACAGGGCACCCCTTTGACGAATGAAGGTTTAACCGTTTCAGCACACACATGAAGAGTGTGTGTGTGTTTGGGGGGTAAACCAGCCCCTTGTCTCAGTAAACCAAGCAGCATTACAGTAGTTCCCAAATCTGGATGTTCTAACAATCACATTAATAATCAGGAAATTATACCTTTACTCATTAGATTTAAATCTGCCAGAATAATTCATTTTTGGAATATTCACCACGTAACACAGAATATTTAGGGCCTGATTCAGAGCCGCTCGTAAGCGGCAGTACGCTCGTTCCGAGCGATGTTCGCCCATCTGCGCATGCGTACGGTTTTTAAAACGCATGCGCGAACCAGTCAGTGCGGGCGAAAATCGTTTGTTCGCTATATAGCGAGTGCCTGCTATTTTGAGTGACAGGATGAGGCGTATGTGGGTGGTAACAGGGGAAGGTGCTTGTAAACGGGGAGTGGAGATCAGAACGCAGGCGTGCTTAAAGGTCAAAGCGGGCGTTTTATGGGTGTGCATAATTAATACAGCAGCGTCATTGACCACGTCACTTGGTTGATTTATAGCCAGAACTGCTCGCAATATAGTGGTAGGAAAAACCAACCACAAGAATAGCGAGCAGTTCATACGCTGTTCGATGTACTCGATTAATCTAATAAATAGCGTACATGACGTATGATGCGAGCGGCCAGGGGGCGTATTTTTCAAAATTACGACAGGAAGTTTTGCTCGCTCGTTCAGACTTATAGGCGTGAACAGACCGCAAAGAGCAAACGGATCATTTGAATAGCCACCCCTTTTTTTTGAACGAACGAGCGCAAATAGCGAGCGGCTCTGAATGAGGTCCTTAGTCATCAATTATATATCTGGGAATAAACACAATCGGATTTAGCAGTGAGTGACTGTATGATTTCTTATATGGGACAACTTCATACTTGCCTACCCTCCCGATTCTGCCGGAGGGGCCGGTGACGCGATTCACGCTGAATCGCGCCGTTTTGGTACCATCCCCTGCTTCACAATGCCCGTAATCTCAGCATTGTGCTGCGGTTGCGGGGGCAAAAATTACGCGATCGTGTGACCGTGCCCTCGCTCCACCGACAAATGCCGGGTAATCTGTCTGGCCACACCCCCTGTGCTGGCCACGTCCCCCTGCTATGCCGATCTGGCTGCTCCCTCCCGAAGCAAACCTGGACAACTTTCATATCACTCTAATCCAGTGGTTCTCAAACTCGGTCCTCAGGACCCCACACAGGTCACGTTTTAAAGGTCACCCAGCAGGTGCACAGGTGCAGTCATTACTCTCTGACACATTGTCCAGGTCACCCAGCAGGAGCACAGGTGCAGTCATTACTCACTGACACGTTTCCCAAGTCACCCAGCAGGAGCACAGGTGTAGTCATTGCTCACTGACACATTTTGCAGGTCACCCAGCAGGAGTACAGGTGTATTCATTACTCACTGACACATTTCCCATGTCACCCAGCAGGAGCACAGGTGTATTCATTACTCTCTGACACATTTCCCAGTCACCCAGCAGGAGCACAGGTGTACTCATTACTCACTGACACATTTCCCAGGTCACCCAGCAGGAGCACAGGTGTAGTCATTACTCACTGACACATTTCCCAGTCACCCAGCAGGAGCACAGGTGTATTCATTACTCACTGACACATTTCCCAGGTCACCCAGCAGGTGCACAGGTGTATTCATTACTCACTGACACATTTCCCAGTCACCCAGCAGGAGCACAGGTGTACTCATTACTCTCTGACACATTTCCCAGGTCACCCAGCAGGTGCACAGGTGTATTCATTACTCACTGACACATTTTGCAGGTCACCCAGCAGGAGTACAGGTGTACTCATTACTCACTGACACATTTCCCAGTCACCAAGCAGGAGCACAGGTGTACTCATTACTCACTGACACATTTCCCAGGTCACCCAGCAGGTGCACAGGTGTATTCATTACTCACTGACACATTTCCCAGTCACCCAGCAGGAGCACAGGTGTAATCATTACTCACTGACACATTTCCCAGGTCACCCAGCAGGTGCACAGGTGTATTCATTACTCACTGACACATTTTGCAGGTCACCCAGCAGGAGTACAGGTGTACTCATTACTCACTGACACATTTCCCAGTCACCCAGCAGGAGCACAGGTGTACTCATTACTCACTGACACATTTCCCAGGTCACCCAGCAGGTGCACAGGTGTATTCATTACTCACTGACACATTTCCCAGGTCACCCAGCAGGAGCACAGGTGTACTCATTACTCACTGACACATTTCCCAGGTCACCCAGCAGGTGCACAGGTGTATTCATTACTCACTGACACATTTTGCAGGTCACCCAGCAGGAGTACAGGTGTAATCAGTACTCACTGACACATTTCCCATGTCACCCAGCAGGAGCACAGGTGTATTCATTACTCTCTGACACATTTCCCAGTCACCCAGCAGGAGCACAGGTGTATTCATTACTCACTGACACATTTCCCAGGTCACCCAGCAGGTGCACAGGTGTAGTCATTACTCCCTGACACATTGTCCAGGTCACCCAGCAGGAGCACAGGTGTAGTCATTACTCACTGACACATTTTCCAGGTCACCCAGCAGGTGCACAGGTGTATTCATTACTCGCTGACACATTTCCCAGGTCACCCAGCAGGAGCACAGGTGCAGTCATTACTCATTGACACATGTTCCAGGTCACCCAGCAGGAGCACAGGTGTAGTCATTACTCACTGACACATTTCCCAGGTCACCCAGCAGGTGCACAGGTGTAGTCATTACTCTCTGACACATTGTCCAGGTCACCCAGCAGGAGCACAGGTGTATTCATTACTCTCTGACACATTTCCCAGGTCACCCAGCAGGAGCACAGGTATAGTCATTAGTCACTGACACATTTTAAAAGTTATTTCACCTCCTGGAAAACATGCACTGTTTGGGGTCTTGCAGACCGAGTTTGAGAACCTGTGATCTAATCAAGCAAAATAAAAAGAGCGATGAGGAAATTACTACTCAGTGTATGACTCCCTCTCTCAGAATGTCACAAGAAGAAACTGAGGCCCTGATTCAGAGCCGGACGCTCTGACCAGAGCGCTCGCTCTGAATCAGGGTCCACCTCCAGAAATATGGAGCGTCCTCCTGGACGCTCGTATAGCTGTGGGTCACCACCCACAGCATATACGAGCGTGCAGGATGATGGTCGCGATGGTCTTGACCATCGCGACCATCGAAACTGCGAGCAGAAGCCTGCGGTTGAGTTTCTCAACCGCAAGGCCAGGAGTGATTTTGGCTCTATCAGAGCCAAAATCACTCCCACTAACATCACTAGTGATGTCAGTGGGGCCGGCTTCAGACAGTAGGCGTTCCTTTGGGAACGCCTCCGTCTGG
Source organism: Taudactylus pleione (assembly GCA_031769625.1). Lineage (NCBI taxonomy): Eukaryota > Metazoa > Chordata > Amphibia > Anura > Myobatrachidae > Taudactylus > Taudactylus pleione. Next base: position 1,217,057 of record JAUIMM010000302.1, on the reverse strand, counting down.
CAGGCACGCCCCCGGCACGCCCACCAAAGGGGGCGTGCTGTCAGTCAACATCGACAGCACGCCCCCTTTGATGAGACACTACGAGCGAAGGAAAGTCCTTCGCTCGTCGCGTCTCGCGCATGCGCACGACGGAGCTCCCTCCGTCGTGCGCATGCGCAGTGCAGACCATCGACCCACTTGCGAGCGGACAGCCGCTCGCGAGTGGGTCTGAATGAGGGCCTGAATCCTAACATGCAATACAATACAATCACAGGCATGCACAGAAGCCAGCACAGGAGGGGGGGGGTGACGATCCGGAACTTCCCCCTCCGCCAGGTCGTGGTCTACCCCATCCCCCCCTCACCTGGGCGATTAGGTAAGTCCAGGTGAGTAGTGTATGTCCTGGAAGGAGGGGGGGTTGCCGCAATACAATACAATAAAAATAAATTTCTACAAGCGTGCATTTCCATGACCTAACCCCCGCGGTGCTGCGGCACAGGACAATAACTATTCCGGCGCGCCTGTGTTATTATTAAAGATGTACGTTATTAAACTTCGCTTAACATTATTCAGTCCACATTAGGTGCATCCAGCCCCAACACGGGAAGTGTCACGTTTTCAGTGCGGTGGCGGCCATCTTAGCCACGTGCCTCAGGTCCCCGGCCACACACGCTAATTAAGAAAACATTTACAAACTTTAGTATCTATGTTTCTATGGCAACAGAACATTCCCAGTACAGGCTGGCACAAGAGAGATGGGCATGGCAGGTGCAGGAACGAAGACATGAAGTAAGTCTATGTGGGCAGAATGGTAACGACCACATCCAGTAGTGGAACATGCACAGTCTGAGGAAGCGGTCACAGTCTGAGGAAATGCTCACAGTCTGAGGAAATGCTCACAGTCTGAGGAAATGGTCACAGTCTGAGGAAACGGTCACAGTCTGAGGATACGGTCACAGTCTGAGGAAACGGTCACAGTCTGAGGAAACGGTCACAGTCTGAGGAAACGCTCACAGTCTGAGGATACGGTCACAGTCTGAGGATACGGTCACAGTCTGAGGATACGCTCACAGTCTGAGGAAACGGTCACAGTCTGAGGAAATGGTCACAGTCTGAGGAAACGCTCACAGTCTGAGGAAACGCTCACAGTCTGAGGAAACGCTCACAGTCTGAGGAAACGCTCACAGTCTGGGTGATGTCTCAGGATCAGGGTCTACACAGGCTACTGTGAAATCAGGTGTTAGTGATGACTTATTAAGGCGCAGAGTCTATGGATGTCGGACCTTCACCTAGGACAATTACGGCCTTTTATGCTGGTTCTCACTTGTGGCTTTTAGTTCCTAAAAGGTTAGAGTTAAGGCACACCTCCACTAGACGATTAAATTGAGCGATTGATCGTTCGATAATCGTTTGAAAATCGGTAGTCGTTTAGACATCTATCATCGTACAAATATGTTGTACAACCTGACGATATCATCAGGTTCAACATGTTTGCAGATGATTGATGAGCGACTGCTCGTTCAGTGCAGCCACATCACAGACAGACAAACGACTGCACGATTACAATGTCATAATCGTGCAGTCTTTGCCGGTCGCCTAGTGGATGTGCGCCTTTAGCTCTGCTGGCTGGCTATGGGCCTGATTTAGAATAAGAAAGAGCCAGTAACTTGTGCATCTTGGTAACACCATGCTGCACTGCAGGGAGGGGGGAAGGTGGGGCAGACTGAAATCTAAATTGTAGAGTAATAATAAAGCTGTCCAGCATTTGTGGGCTACATGCAAAAGCAGCCAGTATTTACCCCACATGCAAACAAAAATTTTTTGTCCTGGTAAACAGTTACTTGTTCTATGTTAAGGCCCCCATACATCTGCAAAGGATTGGGACAATAAGGCGATGATTGTCCCATTAAGGCCCTCATTCAGAGCCGTACGCTCTGAGCAGAGCGCACGCTCTGAATGAGGGCCGGCCTCCATGAAAATGGAGCGTCCTTCTGGACGCTCGTATAGCTGTGGGTCACCACCCACAGGCTATACGAGCGTGCATTTTGATGGCCGCGATGGTCGAGACCATCGCGACCATCGAAATTGCGAGCCGGAGCCTGCGGTTGGGGTTTTCAACCGCAAGCTCCGGAGTGATTTTGGCTCTATCAGAGCCAAAATTACTCCCACTGACATCACTAGTGATGTCAGTGGGCCGGCTTTTGACGGGAGGCGTTCCCGTGGGAACGCCCCCGTCAGGGAGGCACGCCTACCAAAGGGGGCGTGCTGTCAATCAACATTGACAGCACGCCCCCTTTGATCGGACACAACGAGCGAAGGACTTTCCTTCGCTCGTCGCGTCTGGCGCATGCGCACGACGGAGCTCCCTCCGTCGTGCGCATGCTCAGTCCAGAACATTGACCCACTTGCGAGCGGACAGCCGCTCGCGAGTGGGTCTGAATCAGGCTCTAAATTTCCAATCTATGTGTTCCCCTGAAATCCAACACGTTGGACAACCTGATTTGGCGATTGCGATCACTTTTTAATCGCAATCGCCAAATCAGGTTGTCCAACGTGTTGGATTTCACAGACCAATCGTTGCTGCAGATTGCTAGTGTATGGTAACGATCAGCCGATTTGCCAACCGTTACTAGTAAAATGATGAGCCCTCTGTCGTTCCTAACAAAGATCTGCAAATCACTGAAAGACATCTGTAATGTATGGGCGCAGATTGATGGATTGGGGAACCTTTACATTGGGAAGAAGAAATCACTGGATCTGTCACTCATTCTCTTGTAATTGCTGATGTATGGGGCCCTTTAATCTATTCCCAAATCTGAATTAAGCCCCATAGCCCAAAGGAGTGACAGGGACGGATAGATCAGCTGCCATCGCTGTCTCCACAAAGTCTGGAAATATACAGCTTGCCTATTGGTTAATCTAGCTCTGGAAACAGTCCCGGAATCACCCTCAGGAATCTTAAGGGACCTATTCATTTGCGGACTTTCTGCACGATGCCACCAAAACCAGGAGGTCTTGGTCGGAACGTGCAGAAAGTCTGCTAGTGGATAGCCGGCAAGGACCAGCGATGCCCGTGCACGCTGGGTCCTTGCCGACCCCGACTATCTCTCCAACATGCTTGTCAACCTGATGACGGTCGTCAGATTCGGCATGTTAATAGATAGGGAGGTTGGGCTCCCGCACCTCAGCGACATGATAGTCTGAACGCTGGATGTTCAGACTTTCATGTCGTTAAATAGGCTCATGCACACTAGAAGATGTACTGTATGAGCAATATTGCTGAAAGATATGGGTGAAAAATATTGGGTGTACACACTGAATGGTATCGTTAACGATATCGTACAGTGACGTCATCCTGACACATCCCTGAACAGGCACTGTCTCACGATATCGTCAGATTAGCCTCCATGTTTGCACGACAGCAAACATCGTTAATGACCCGTGGGAGCATGCATCATTGGTCGTTTGGTGCATACACACTGGACGATATGAACGATATATCGTTGAACTATATCGTTATCGTTCATATCGTTCACATTTATCGTCTAGTGTGCAAGCCCCTGTACAGTGAGATCGGAGCTTTAGACTTCATAGCATTCCCTGACGGTGTTAGTCAGCACTATACATACAGCGTCCCACTGTATGACCAGAGCCGGTGTGTGGGGCAGATGTGGAGCAGTCTTTTCAGGATCACTCACCCCAGGCTGGCCTGGCTACTGATGCACACAATATGAGGGCTCCTCCAGACCAGTCGATGCAACGTAGATTGGCATTGATAAGCCCAGCAACCCACTGAATGACTGACTGGGTGGAGGCATGTGCAAAACTGTCAGCTTTCCATTCCTCTCCTGCGTACACATTCGCCATCTCACGATGGCGTAATCTGTACAGCGCACCGAACAGAGCAGAGAAGTTGCATACGTCCCTGCTCTCTGCCCGGCACTTGGCACGGGCTCTGCCCCCTTTTGCCCAGCATCCTTTGCAGTAGGTCTGACCTGACCTGCTGCTCTTGAATGCCAGCGCACGCGCAGTGAGAATACAAACATATCCCACCGTAAATAGGGATCTGGGGCGGGCGGGGAGATCCGCGCTGTGTTCTCGGATCCCCTCAGATGCCCGAAGTTCGGGTGGGCTAGATTCTCTGAGAACTGGGACCGTTCATCTCTAGTTTTCATACACCTCCCCCTTAATATGAACCCCATTGTGATCTTTATCCAAACCTGAAAACACTGCAGTTATTATATCCCATGTAGAGTAATGAGCTGTATATCACTTTGTTTTCCATCTGCCTGGCACAGAGACATAGACCTGGCAGGGGCACTGCCCTCCCACACACACACTTTACATTCCCTGGCGACACATGAGAGATCTGACCCATTCTGTGTGACTCATGGCGCGGCCAGCGGAGTTCTGAGTCATGCGGAGGAATCTGCGGTGCCCACGTCCAGGACGAGTCTCTGGCACATCCAGGAGATACACAAACTCTTCTATACAAAACGCATCTAAATCTAATGTAATTACAAAGCGCTTACATCACATGTATTGTCTAGTGGGGAATCGACCAGCGACATCACTCAACTTTGTGACACCCGGTGTGGAATGAGTCCTGTAACCAACTCACACTGTATCCCACACTGTATCCCACACTGTACCCCACACTGTACCCCACACTGTACCCCACACTGTATCCCACACTGTATCCCACACTGTACCCCACACTGTATCCCACACTGTACCCCGCACTGTATCCCGCACTGTATCCCACACTGTACCCCACACTGTATCCCACACTGTACCCCACACTGTACCCCACACTGTACCCCACACTGTATCCCACACTATCCAACCTGCACTGTATCCAACCCACACTGTATCCGACCTGCACTGTAACCAACTCACACTGTACCCCACACTGTATCCTGCACTGTATCCCACACTATCCGACTTGCACTATATCCAACCCACACTGTATCCAACCCACACTGTATCCGACCTGCACTGTATCCCACACAGTATCCCACACTATCCAACCTGCACTGTATCCAACCCACACTGTATCCGACCTGCACTGTAACCAACTCACACTGTACCCCACACTGTATCCTGCACTGTATCCCACACTATCCGACCTGCACTATATCCAACCCACACTATCCAACCTGCACTATATCCAACCCACACTGTATCCGACCTGCACTGTATCCGACCTGCACTGTATCCAACCCACACTGTATCCGACCTGCACTGTATCCAACCCACACTGTAGCCAACCTGCACTGTATCCAACCCACACTGTATCCAACCTGCACTATATCCAACCCACACTGTAGCCAACCTGCACTGTATCCAACCCATACTGTATCCAACCTGCACTGTATCCAACCCACACTGTAGCCAACCTGCACTGTATCCAACCCACACTGTATCCAACCTGCACTGTATCCGACCTGCACTGTATCCGACCTGCACTGTATCCGACCTGCACTATATCCAACCCGCACTGTATCCAGCCCACACTGTATCCAACCCACACTGTATCCGACCTGCACTGTATCCAACCCACACTTTATCCAACCTGCACTGTATCCAACCCACACTGTATCCGACCTGCACTGTAACCAACTCACACTGTACCCCACACTGTATCCTGCACTGTATCCCACACTATCCGACCTGCACTATATCCAACCCACACTATCCAACCTGCACTGTATCCAACCCACACTGTATCCGACCTGCACTGTATCCGACCTGCACTATATCCAACCCACACTGTAACCAACCCACACTGTATCCAACCTGCACTGTATCCGACCTGCACTATATCCAACCCGCACTGTATCCAGCCCACACTGTATCCAACCTGCACTGTATCCGACCTGCACTATATCCAACCCACACTGTATCCAACCCACACTGTATCCGACCTGCACTGTATCCAAAGGAACTCTGTATCCGACCTGCACTGTATCCAACCCAAACTGTATCCGACCTGCACTGTAATCCAACTCACACTGTATCCGACCTGCACTGTATCTGACCCGCACTGTATCCGACCTGCACTGTATCCAACCCACACTGTATCCGACCTGCACTGTATCCAACCCACACTGTATCCGGACCACACTGTATCCAACCCACACTGTATCCAACCTGCACTGTATCCAACCTGCACTGTATCCAACCCACACTGTATCTGACCCACACTGTATCTGACCTTCACTGTAAACTGCACTGTATCCAACCTGCACTGTACCCAACCCACACTGTATCCAACCCACACTGTATCTGACCCGCACTGTATCCAACCCACACTATCCGACCTGTACTGTATCCAACCCACACTGTATCCGACCTGCAGTGTTTATAACCCACACTGTATCCAACCTGCACTGTATCTAACCCACACTGTATCTGACCCACACTGTATCCAACCCACACTATCCAACCTGCACTGTATCCAACCCACACTGTATCCGGCCTGCACTGTATCTAACCCACACTGTATCTGACCCACACTGTATCCAACCCACACTGTATCCAACCCACACTGTATCCAACCCACACTGTATCTGACCTGCACTGTATCTGACTTGCACTGTAAACTGCACTGTATCCAACCCACACTGTATCCGGAACTGTATCCGACTCACACTGTATCTCACACTGTATCCAAGCCTGCACTGTATCCAACCCACACTATACGCCGCACTGTATGTGCCCCGCTCAGTATCCAACCTGTACTGTATCCAACCCCAGGGCTGGATTAACAATGGGGCGGGTGGAGCTTCAGCTCCAGGCCTCTCATGAAGATAAAGTATTTAGAAGGAGTCCAGTGCTGGTTCTGGTAAATACTGAAAGCGCGAGTTGCCGTGCACTCAGTCGGCGGCGGGGAGGCAGCAGAGACGAGCTGCCGAAGACAGAAGATAGAAGACGCCGCGGAAGCCCATGATGGGCGATGGCCAGGAAAAAGAGCTTAAAGGCCGTCGCTGTCCAGCTGAAGACGCCATAGAAGTCCTGGGGGAAGCGGCAGCTGCCGCCCTCAGGTGAAGGTCCCGCTAAATAAAATATTTTAAAAAATGGTGTCTGTCTGTTTTATTTTAATATTTCTTTTGCAGGGGTACTATAGGTACCAGCAGGCCCTTAGTGCCCCGCCTGCTGGTACATGTGGTTCACCAAGTGCCAGTATGCAGGGGATGCCTGCTGGGACCTGTAGTACTACTGCAAAAGACAATATTTATATATTCATACACAAAGCAAATCAACCCAGCACCCATCGCCCAGGGGTGCTGGGGATAGCATTATTTCCCCCTGTATTTCCAGAACCAGGACCGACTCAGAGCCCTGTGCTAGTTGTGCTAAATACCCTACATCATTTGTCCCCCATATTTTGGCAACCAGGTCTGGTTCTCAAAAGCCTGGTACTGGTTGTACTTCATACAGAGGTCCCCTGTCGTTTGTCCCCTGTCCACAACCAGTACTGGAGCTCCAAAGCCTCCAAAGGTTGTCTTCTAGGGGGTGGGGCTACACTTTTTTTTTTAAAACACATTGAATTTTTAACAGATGCGTAGATGCATTCGTGCATCTGTAACTTATTGATTTGATTTTCTCAGGTGCATACGCACTACCAGTGAGCCCTCTGTCACCCACTGATGCCTCGTATGCACTGCACCACCGCTGCTGCCGCTACCCCACACGCCTACAGCTGTCTCACACTCTGCACCTCCCAAACCAACCTCCTTTGTGCTGTCCCCTCTTCCACCTGCATTAGAGTACCATTTTGTTGCCCTTCTCCCCTGCAGGTGGCCCAGTTTGCTCATCCAAACCCTGATAGTTAATACATTTTAAAAAAAGCTATGAAATTCCATAGATAAAAAACCTTACGGTTTCATATGTCCCATTAGACATGATCTGAAAATTGGATGTGTTCCTTGCGCAATACAGATATGCTATGCCATCACACCCTGTGGTTACCTGCAGATTCAGAACTCTCACAGAATGAGATTGCTGTTACTCACAAACTGGTGGAGCTGCTAATTCACAGAATTGTGTGCTCATTGGAATACACACATGCTCCCTCCGTGGATGCAACAGCCAATGAGAGTCTGTCTGACTCTCGTTGGCTGCTAAGAAAACACACCAACACCGGGTATTACCAGTGTACTACCCATCACCGGTGGTGTGCTTGTTACTGTGTAGGGCGGACCGCACTACACTTACTGATCGCTGGGCAGGTGGGGTTTCTGGGTACTCAGAAATCCCCCCTGCATGCTCGTATGCACTGTATCTGACTTGCACTGTATTCGATGCGCACTGTACCCTGAACAGTCTCCGGTATTTGAACTGCCGCTGGTTCAAATCCCGCCAGCGGATGCCCGACCTGAAGAAATCCCGACTGGAGCTGGTAGTTTAAACCTACCATCTCCCCCCCTAACCCTAACCCTTGACCATCGCAACCATCGGACTTGCGAGGGAAACCCTGTGGTCGGGTATACCAGCCACAAGCCCTGGAGTGATTTTGGCTCTATCAGAGCCAAAATCACTCCCACTGACATCACTAGTGATGTCAGTGGGGCCGGCCCCAGACGATAGGCGTTCCCATGGGAACGCCTCCGTCTGGCAGGCACGCCCCCCAGCACGCCCACCAAAGGGGGCGTGCTGTCAATCAACATCGACAGCACGCCCCCTTTGATGCGAGACCCCGAGTGATGGAAAGACCGTCGCTCGCCGGGTCTCGCGCATGCGCACGACGGAGCTCCCTCCATCGTGCGCATGTGCAGTGGGGAACATCGACCCACTTGCGAGCGTACTGCCGCTCGCAAGTTGGTCTGAATGACCCCCTTACCTCATTCGGGATTCGGCTAGCTGGATTCCGGCGTCAGGAATAAGATAGACGTATTTCGGTACCTATCTTAAGATTTAGACAGGCGACATTCAGTCCACCAGTCACCTAACTATGGGCCTGATTCTGACCCGCTCGCGAGCGCTGTGGGCTCGCAAGCGGGTCGATGGTGCCTAAGTGCGCATGCGCACAACGTCGGGAGCTCCATCGTGCGCATGCGCGTGACCCGGCGAGCGACGGGGAATCCGTCGCTCGGGGTCTCGCATCAAAGGGGGCATGCTGTCGATGGTGAGTGACAGCACGACCCGTTTGGTGGGCGTGCCGGGGGCATGGCTGTCAGACGGAGGCGTTCCCATGGGAACCCTTACCGTCTGGGTCCGGCCCCACTGACATCACTAGTGATGTCAGTGGGAGAGATTTTGGCTCTGATAGAGCCAAAATCACTCCAGGGCTTGCGGCACCGAGACCCTACCGCAGGGTCTCTGTCGCAAGTCCGATGGTCGCGATGGTCAAGACCATCGCGACCATCATCATGGACGCTCGCTATAGCTGTGGGTGGTGACCCACAGCTATGCGAGCGTCCAAGAGGCCACTCCAAGAATAGGTAGGAGGGCCCTGATTCAGAGCGAGCGCTCTGGTCAGAGCATTCAGCTCTGAATCAGGTCCTATATCCCCCTGGTAAGATCTGTATTTAATGCTCTATTGCGGCCACTAGATGTCACTCTTCTATTATATCATGATGTTCATTATTTAGCGGTCCTGATGGGGGCTCTGTAAAACTCCCCTCAGTGTATATCTGTTTATGGATGTTTTGTGGGGGTTTTATAATAGGAATTTGACCAAGCTGCAGCAGACCGCCATAAAACACTGTATATATCTGGCAAGTCAGGAGAAGAATCACAATACAATTATTTATAATGAAGACAATTATAATGTATTGAATAAGGAGGCAGATACTGTAGCATTGATAATTATCTTGTGATGGTCATGCTATTTTATTAACATATTAGAACAATGTATTTATTATTTACATTAAAGGGGGAATATTAATTGTTAATTTGTGTTTAAAAATGTTTTAATGACAATTTTCCCATGATTATTATGATAAAATAAAGTAATTATCAGTATTTTCTGCTTCTTTATTCTATGCATAATAACTGACTCATTATAAGTGTATAGTGATTACTCTGCTTCTGATTGGTCAGATAACACACCTACAGCTCTCTCCACACATTGCTGATTATGGTCATTCCCCCTGTACACACAGACAGCGCTACAGCTGCTGGTCACACACAGACAGCACTACAGCCGCTGGTCACACGGAGACAGCGCTACAGCCGCTGGTCACACACAGACAGCGCTACAGCCGCTGTTCACACACAGACAGCGCTACAGCCGCTGGTCACACACAGACAGCGCTACAGCCGCTGGTCACACACAGACAGCGCTACAGCCGCTGGTCACACACAGACAGCGCTACAGCCGCTGGTCACACACAGACAGCGCTACAGCCGCTGGGCACACACAGACAGCGCTACAGCCGCTGGTCACACACAGACAGCGCTACAGCCGCTGGTCACACGGAGACAGCGCTACAGCCGCGGGTCACACACAGACAGCGCTACTGCCGAGGGTCACACACAGACAGCGCTACAGCTGCGGGTCACACACAGACAGCGCTACAGCTGCTGAGCACACACAGACAGCGCTACAGCTGCTAGGCACACACAGACAGAGCTACAGCTGCTGACCACACACAGACAGCGTTACAGCTGCTGGTCACACACGGACTGGGCTACAGCTGCTGGTCACAAACAGACAGAGCTACAGCTGCTGGTCACACAGAGACAGCGCTACAGCTGCTGGTCACACACAGAAAGAGCTACAGCTGCTGGGCACACACAGACAGCGCTACAGCTGCTGGTCACACACAGACAGCGCTACAGCCGCTGGTCACACACAGACAGCGCTACAGCTGCAGGGCACACACAGACAGCGCTACAGCGGCAGGTCATACACAGACAGAGCTACATCTGCTGAGCAAACACAGACAGCGCTACTTCTGCTGGTGACACGCAGACAGCGCTACAGCTGCTGGAGACACGCAGACAGTGCTACAGCTGCTGGACACACGCAGACAGCGCTACAGCTGTTGACCACACGCAGACAGCGCTACAGCTGCTGGTCAAACAGACAGCGCTACAGCTGCTGAGCACACACAGACAGAGCTACAGCTGCTGGTCACACACAGACAGCGCTACAGCTGCTGGTCACACACAGACAGAGCTACAGCTGCTGGTCACACACAGACAGAGCTACAGCTGCTGGACACACACAGACAGAGCTACAGCTGCTGGACACACACAGACAGCGCTACAGCTGCTGGTCACACAGACAGCGCTACAGCTGCTGGACACACACAGACAGCGCTACAGCTGCCGGTCACATACAGACAGCGCTACAGCTGCCTGTCACACACAGACAGCGCTACTGCTGCTGGTCACACACAGACAGCGCTACAGCTGCTGGACAAACACAGACAGCGCTACAGCTGCTGGACACACACAGACAGCGCTACAGCTGCAGTTCAATTACAGACAGCGCTACAGCTGCTGGACACACACAGACAGCGCTACAGCTGCTGGACACACACAGACAGCGCTACAGCTGCAGTTCAATTACAGACAGCGCTACAGCTGTTGGTCACACACAGACAGAGCTACAGCTGCTGGTCACACACAGACAGCGCTACAGCTGCTGGGCACACACAGACAGCGCTACAGCTGCTGGTCACACACAGACAGCGCTACAGCTGCAGGTCAAACACAGACCGAGCTACAGCTGCTGGTCACACACAGACAGAGCTACAGCTGCTGGGCACACACAGACCGAGCTACAGCTGCTGGGCACACACAGACCGAGCTACAGCTGCTGGTCACACACAGACCGAGCTACACCTGCTGGGCACACACAGACAGCGCTACAGCTGCTGGGCACATACAAACAGCGCTACAGCTGCTGGTCACACACAGACAGCGCTACAGCTGCTGGTCACACACAGACATCGCTACACCTGCTGGGCACACACAGACAGTGCTACAGCTGCTGGTCACAGAGAGACAGAGCTACTGCTGCTGGTCACACACAGACAGCGCTACAGCTGCTGGTCACACAGAGACAGCGCTACAGCTGCTGAGCACACCCAGACAGCGCTACAGCTGCTGGGCACACACAGAGCTACAGCTGCTGACCACACACAGACAGCGTTACAGCTGCTGGTCACACACAGACTGGGCTACAGCTGCTGGTCACACACAGACAGCGCTACAGCTGCTAGTCACACACAGACAGCGCTACTGCTGCTGGGCACACACAGACAGCGCTACAGCAGCTGGTCACACACAGACAGCGCTACAGCTGCTGGGCACACACAGACAGCGCTACAGCTGCTGGGCACACACAGACAGCGCTACAGCTGCTGGTCACACACAGAAAGAGCTACATCTGCTGGTGACACACAGACAGCGCTACTTCTGCTGGGCACACACAGACAGCGCTACAGCTGCTGACCACACACAGACAGCGCTACAGCCGCTGGTGACACAGAGACAGCGCTACAGCCGCTGGACACACACAGACAGCGCTACAGTCGCTGGTCACACACAGACAGCGCTACAGCTGTTGAGCACACACAGACAGCGCTACAGCTGCTGGGCACACACAGACAGCGCTACAGCTGCTGGTCAAACAGACAGCGCTACAGCTTCTGAGCACACACAGACAGGGCTACAGCTGCTGGGCACACACAGACAGCGCTACAGCTGCTTGTCACACACAGACAGCGCTACAGCTGCTGGGCACACACAGACAGCGCTACAGCGGCTGGTCACACACCGACAGCGCTACAGGGGCTGGTCATACACAGACAGAGCTACATCTGCTGTGCAAACACAGACAGCGCTACTTCTGCTGGTGACATGCAGACAGCTCTACAGCTGCTGGACACACGCAGACAGCGCTACAGCTGCTGGACACACGCAGACAGCGCTACAGCTGCTGGACACACGCAGACAGCGCTACAGCTATTAGTCACACAGACAGCGCTACAGCTGCTGGTCACACACAGACAGCGCTACAGCTGCTGGTCACATACAGACAGAGCTACAGCTGCTGGTCTCACACAGGCAGAGCTACATCTGCTGAGCACACACAGACAGCGCTACAGCTGCTGGGCACACACAGACAGCGCTACAGCTGCTGGGCACACACAGACAGCGATACAGCTGCTGGGCACACACAGACAGCGCTACAGCCGGTGGACACACACAGACATGTAGCGCTGGTCACACACAGACAACGCTACAGCCGCTGGTCACACACAGACAGAGCTGCAGCCGCTGGTCACACACAGACAGCGCTACAGCCGCTGGTCACACACAGACAGAGCTACAGCCGCTGGTCACACACAGACAGCGCTACCGCCGCTGGTCACACACAGACAGCGATACCGCCGCTGGTCACACACAGACAGCGCTACAGCCGCTGGTCACACACAGACAGCGCTACAGCCGCTGGTCACACACAGACAGCTCTACAGCCGCTGGTCACACAGAGACAGCGCTACAGCCGCTGGGCACACACAGACAGCGCTACAGCCGCTGGTCACACACAGACAGCGCTACAGCTGCTGGGCACACACAGACAGCGCTACAGCTGCTGGTCACACACAGACAGCGCTACTGCTGCTGGACACACACAGACAGCGCTGCAGCTGCTGGGCACACACAGACAACGCTGCAGCTGCTGGTCACACACAGACAGCGCTGCAGCTGCTGGTCACACAGAGACAGAGCTACAGCTGCTGGTCACACACAGACAGCGCTACAGCTGCTGGTCACACAGAGACAGCGCTACAGCTGCTGAGCACACACAGACAGCGCTACAGCTGCTGGTGACACACAGACAGCGCTACTTCTGCTGGTGACACACAGACAGCGCTACAGCTGCTGGACTCACACAGACTGCGCTACAGCCGCTGGTGACACAGAGACAGCACTACACACAGACAGCGCTACAGCCGCTGGTCACACACAGACAGCGCTACAGGTGTTGAGCACACACAGACAGCGCTGCAGCTGCTGGGCACACACAGACAGCGCTACAGCTGCTGGACACACGCAGACAGCGCTACAGCTGCTGGTCACACGCAGACAGCGCTACTGCTGCTGGGCACACACAGACAGCGCTACAGCAGCTGGTCACACACAGACAGCGCTACAGCTGCTGGGCACTCACAGACAGCGCTACAGCTGCTTGGCACACACAGACAGCGCTACAGCTGCTGGTCACACACAGAAAGAGCTACATCTGCTGGTGACACACAGACAGCGCTACTTCTGCTGGTGACACACAGACAGCGCTACAGCTGCTGGACTCACACAGACTGCGCTACAGCCGCTGGTGACACAGAGACAGCACTACACACAGACAGCGCTACAGCTGCTGGACACACACAGACAGGGCTACAGCTGCTGGTCACACACAGACAGCGCTACAGCTGCTGGACACACACAGACAGCGCTACAGCTGCTGGTCACACACAGACAGAGCTACAGCTGCTGGTCACACAGAGACAGCGCTACAGCTGCTGGTCACACACAGACAGCGCTACAGCTGCTGGTCACACAGAGACAGCGCTACAGCTGCTGAGCACACACAGACAGCGCTACAGCTGCTGGGCACACACAGACAGAGCTACAGCTGCTGACCACACACAGACAGCGTTACAGCTGCTGGTCACACACAGACTGGGCTACAGCTGCTGGTCACACACAGACAGCGCTACAGCTGCTGGTCACACACAGACAGCGGTACTGCTGCTGGGCACACACAGACAGCGCTACAGCAGCTGTGCACACACAGACAGCGCTACAGCTGCTGGTCACACACAGACAGCGCTACAGCTGCTGGGCACACACAGACAGCGCTACAGCTGCTGGTCACACACAGACAGCGCTACAGCTGCTGGTCACACACAGAAAGAGCTACAGCTGCTGGTGACACACAGACAGCGCTACTTCTGCTGGTGACACACAGACAGCGATACAGCTGCTGGACTCACACAGACAGCGCTACAGCCGCTGGTGACACAGAGACAGCGCTACAGCCGCTGGACACACACAGACAGCGCTACAGTCACTGGTCCCAGACGGCGCTACAGCTGCTGGTCACACACAGACAGCGCTACAGCTGCTGGTCACACACAGACAGCGCTGCAGCTGCTGGTCACACACAGACAGCGCTGCAGCTGCTGGTCACACACAGACAGCGCTGCAGCTGCTGGTCACACACAGACAGCAGTACAGCTGCTGGGCACACACAGACAGAGCTACAGTTGCTGGTCACACGCAGACAGCGCTACAGCTATTGACCACACACAGACAGCGCTACAGCTGCGGACACACAGAGACAGCGCTACAGCTGCTGGTCACACAGACAGCGCTACAGCTGCTGGTCACACACAGACAGAGCTACAGCTGCTGGTCTCACACAGGCAGAGCTACATCTGCTGAGCACACACAGACAGCGCTACAGCTGCTGGGCAAACACAGACAGCGCTACAGCTGCTGGGCACACACAGACAGCGATACAGCTGCTGGGCACACACAGACAGCGCTACAGCCGGAGGACACACACAGACATGTAGCGCTGGTCACACACAGACAGAGCTGCAGCCGCTGGTCACACACAGACAGCGCTACAGCTGCCGGTCACATACAGACAGCGCTACAGCTGCCTGTCACACACAGACAGCGCTACTGCTGCTGGTCACACACAGACAGCGCTACAGCTGGTGGTCACACACAGACAGCGCTAAACCTGCAGGGCACTCACAGACAGCGCTACAGCTGCTGGACACACACAGACAGCGCTACAGCTGCTGGACACACACAGACAGCGCTACAGCTGCAGTTCAATTACAGACAGCGCTACAGCTGCTGGACACACACAGACAGCGCTACAGCTGCTGGACACACACAGACAGCGCTACAGCTGCAGTTCAATTACAGACAGCGCTACAGCTGTTGGTCACACACAGACAGAGCTACAGCTGCTGGTCACACACAGACAGCGCTACAGCTGCTGGGCACACACAGACAGCGCTACAGCTGCTGGTCACACACAGACAGCGCTACAGCTGCTGGTCACACACAGACAGCGGTACTGCTGCTGGGCACACACAGACAGCGCTACAGCAGCTGGGCACACACAGACAGCGCTACAGCTGCTGGGCACACACAGACAGCGCTACAGCTGCTGGGCACACACAGACAGCGCTACAGCTGCTGGTCACACACAGACAGCGCTACAGCTGCTGGGCACACACAGACAGCGCTACAGCTGCTGGTCACACACAGACAGCGCTACAGCTGCTGGTCACACACAGAAAGAGCTACAGCTGCTGGTGACACACAGACAGCGCTACTTCTGCTGGTGACACACAGACAGCGATACAGCTGCTGGACTCACACAGACAGCGCTACAGCCGCTGGTGACACAGAGACAGCGCTACAGCCGCTGGACACACACAGACAGCGCTACAGTCACTGGTCCCAGATGGCGCTACAGCTGCTGGTCACACACAGACAGCGCTACAGCTGCTGGTCACACACAGACAGCGCTACAGCTGCTGGTCACACACAGACAGCGCTACAGCTGCTGGTCACACACAGACAGCGCTACAGCTGCTGGTCACACAGAGACAGCGCTACAGCTGCTGGTCACACACAGACAGCGCTACAGCTGCTGGTCACACACAGACAGCGCTGCAGCTGCTGGTCACACACAGACAGCAGTACAGCTGCTGGGCACACACAGACAGAGCTACAGCTGCTGGTCACACGCAGACAGCGCTACAGCTATTGACCACACACAGACAGCGCTACAGCTGCGGACACACACAGACAGCGCTACAGCTGCTGGTCACACAGACAGCGCTACAGCTGCTGGTCACACACAGACAGAGCTACAGCTGCTGGTCTCACACAGGCAGAGCTACATCTGCTGAGCACACACAGACAGCGCTACAGCTGCTGGGCAAACACAGACAGCGCTACAGCAGCTGGGCACACACAGACAGCGATACAGCTGCTGGGCACACACAGACAGAGCTACAGCCGGTGGACACACACAGACATGTAGCGCTCGTCACACACAGACAGCGCTACAGCCGCTGGTCACACACAGACAGAGCTGCAGCCGCTGGTCACACACAGACAGCGCTACAGCTGCCGGTCACATACAGACAGCGCTACAGCTGCCTGTCACACACAGACAGCGCTACTGCTGCTGGTCACACACAGACAGCGCTACAGCTGGTGGTCACACACAGACAGCGCTAAACCTGCAGGGCACTCACAGACAGCGCTACAGCTGCTGGACACACACAGACAGCGCTACAGCTGCTGGACACACACAGACAGCGCTACAGCTGCAGTTCAATTACAGACAGCGCTACAGCTGCTGGACACACACAGACAGCGCTACAGCTGCTGGACACACACAGACAGCGCTACAGCTGCAGTTCAATTACAGACAGCGCTACAGCTGTTGGTCACACACAGACAGAGCTACAGCTGCTGGTCACACACAGACAGCGCTACAGCTGCTGGGCACACAGACAGCGCTACAGCTGCTGGTCACACACAGACAGCGCTACAGCTGCAGGTCACACACAGACCGAGCTACAGCTGCTGGTCACACACAGACAGAGCTACAGCTGCTGGGCACACACAGACCGAGCTACAGCTGCTGGGCACACACAGACAGAGCTACAGCTGCTGGTCACACACAGACCGAGCTACAGCTGCTGGACACACAGAGACAGCGCTACAGCTGCTGGGCACACACAGACCGAGCTACAGCTGCTGGGCACACACAGACAGAGCTACAGCTGCTGGTCACACACAGACCGAGCTACAGCTGCTGGGCACACACAGACAGCGCTACAGCTGCTGGGCACATACAGAAAGAGCTACAGCTGCTGGTGACACACAGACAGCGCTACTTCTGCTGGTGACACACAGACAGCGATACAGCTGCTGGACTCACACAGACAGCGCTACAGCCGCTGGTGACACAGAGACAGCGCTACAGCCGCTGGACACACACAGACAGCGCTACAGTCACTGGTCACACACAGACAGCGCTGCAGCTGCTGGTCACACACAGATAGCGCTGCAGCTGCTGGTCACACACAGACAGCAGTACAGCTGCTGGGCACACACAGACAGAGCTACAGTTGCTGGTCACACGCAGACAGCGCTACAGCTATTGACCACACACAGACAGCGCTACAGCTGCGGACACACACAGACAGCGCTACAGCTGCTGGTCACACAGACAGCGCTACAGCTGCTGGTCACACACAGACAGAGCTACAGCTGCTGGTCTCACACAGGCAGAGCTACATCTGCTGAGCACACACAGACAGCGCTACAGCTGCTGGGCACACACAGACAGCGCTACAGCTGCTGGGCACACACAGACAGCGATACAGCTGCTGGGCACACACAGACAGCGCTACAGCCGGAGGACACACACAGACATGTAGCGCTGGTCACACACAGACAGCGCTACAGCCGCTGGTCACACACAGACAGAGCTGCAGCCGCTGGTCACACACAGACAGCACTACAGCTGCCGGTCACATTCAGACAGCGCTACAGCTGCCTGTCACACACAGACAGCGCTACTGCTGCTGGTCACACACAGACAGCGCTACAGCTGGTGGTCACACACAGACAGCGCTAAACCTGCAGGGCACTCACAGACAGCGCTACAGCTGCTGGACACACACAGACAGCGCTACAGCTGCTGGACACACACAGACAGCGCTACAGCTGCAGTTCAATTACAGACAGCGCTACAGCTGCTGGACACACACAGACAGCGCTACAGCTGCTGGACACACACAGACAGCGCTACAGCTGCAGTTCAATTACAGACAGCGCTACAGCTGTTGGTCACACACAGACAGAGCTACAGCTGCTGGTAACACACAGACAGCGCTACAGCTGCTGGGCACACACAGACAGCGCTACAGCTGCTGGTCACACACAGACAGCGCTACAGCTGCTGGTCACACACAGACAGCGGTACTGCTGCTGGGCACACACAGACAGCGCTACAGCTGCTGGGCACACACAGACAGCGCTACAGCTGCTGGGCACACACAGACAGCGCTACAGCTGCTGGTCACACACAGACAGCGCTACAGCTGCTGGGCACACACAGACAGCGCTACAGCTGCTGGTCACACACAGACAGTGCTACAGCTGCTGGTCACACACAGAAAGAGCTACAGCTGCTGGTGACACACAGACAGCGCTACTTCTGCTGGTGACACACAGACAGCGATACAGCTGCTGGACTCACACAGACAGCGCTACAGCCGCTGGTGACACAGAGACAGCGCTACAGCCGCTGGACACACACAGACAGCGCTACAGTCACTGGTCCCAGATGGCGCTACAGCTGCTGGTCACACACAGACAGCGCTACAGCTGCTGGTCACACACAGACAGCGCTACAGCTGCTGGTCACACACAGACTTCGCTACAGCTGCTGGTCACACACAGACAGCGCTACAGCTGCTGGTCACACACAGACAGCGCTACAGCTGCTGGTCAGACACAGACAGCGCTACAGCTGCTGGTCACACACAGACAGCGCTGCAGCTGCTGGTCACACACAGACAGCAGTACAGCTGCTGGGCACACACAGACAGAGCTACAGCTGCTGGTCACACGCAGACAGCGCTACAGCTATTGACCACACACAGACAGCGCTACAGCTGCGGACACACACAGACAGCGCTACAGCTGCTGGTCACACAGACAGCGCTACAGCTGCTGGTCACACACAGACAGAGCTACAGCTGCTGGTCTCACACAGGCAGAGCTACATCTGCTGAGCACACACAGACAGCGCTACAGCTGCTGGGCAAACACAGACAGCGCTACAGCTGCTGGGCACACACAGACAGCGATACAGCTGCTGGGCACACACAGACAGCGCTACAGCCGGTGGACACACACAGACATGTAGCGCTGGTCACAGACAGACAGCGCTACAGCCGCTGGTCACACACAGACAGAGCTGCAGCCGCTGGTCACACACAGACAGCGCTACAGCTGCCGGTCACATACAGACAGCGCTACAGCTGCCTGTCACACACAGACAGCGCTACTGCTGCTGGTCACACACAGACAGCGCTACAGCTGGTGGTCACACACAGACAGCGCTAAACCTGCAGGGCACTCACAGACAGCGCTACAGCTGCTGGACACACACAGACAGCGCTACAGCTGCTGGACACACACAGACAGCGCTACAGCTGCAGTTCAATTACAGACAGCGCTACAGCTGCTGGACACACACAGACAGCGCTACAGCTGCTGGACACACACAGACAGCGCTACAGCTGCAGTTCAATTACAGACAGCGCTACAGCTGTTGGTCACACACAGACAGAGCTACAGCTGCTGGTCACACACAGACAGCGCTACAGCTGCTGGGCACACAGACAGCGCTACAGCTGCTGGTCACACACAGACAGCGCTACAGCTGCAGGTCACACACAGACCGAGCTACAGCTGCTGGTCACACACAGACAGAGCTACAGCTGCTGGGCACACACAGACCGAGCTACAGCTGCTGGGCACACACAGACAGAGCTACAGCTGCTGGTCACACACAGACCGAGCTACAGCTGCTGGACACACAGAGACAGCGCTACAGCTGCTGGTCACACACAGACAGCTCTACAGCTGCTGGTCACACACAGACAGCGCTACACCTGCTGGGCACACACAGACAGTGCTACAGCTGCTGGTCACACAGAGACAGAGCTACAGCTGCTGGTCACACACAGACAGCGCTACAGCTGCTGGTCACACAGAGACAGCGCTACAGCTGCTGAGCACACCCAGACAGCGCTACAGCTGCTGGGCACACACAGAGCTACAGCTGCTGACCACACACAGGCAGCGTTACAGCTGCTGGTCACACACAGACTGGGCTACAGCTGCTGGTCACACACAGACAGCGCTACAGCTGCTGGTCACACACAGACAGCGCTACTGCTGCTGGGCACACACAGACAGCGCTACAGCAGCTGGTCACACACAGACAGCGCTACAGCTGCTGGGCACACACAGACAGCGCTACAGCTGCTGGGCACACACAGACAGCGCTACAGCTGCTGGTCACACACAGAAAGAGCTACATCTGCTGGTGACACACAGACAGCGCTACTTCTGCTGGGCACACACAGACAGCGCTACAGCTGCTGACCACACACAGACAGCGCTACAGCCGCTGGTGACACAGAGACAGCGCTACAGTCGCTGGACACACACAGACAGCGCTACAGTCGCTGTTCACACACAGACAGCGCTACAGCTGTTGAGCACACACAGACAGCGCTACAGCTGCTGGGCACACACAGACAGCGCTACAGCTGCTGGTCAAACAGACAGCGCTACAGCTTCTGAGCACACACAGACAGGGCTACAGCTGCTGGGCACACACAGACAGCGCTACAGCTGCTGGTCACACACAGACAGCGCTACAGCTGCTGGGCACACACAGACAGCGCTACAGCGGCTGGTCACACACCGACAGCGCTACAGGGGCTGGTCATACACAGACAGAGCTACATCTGCTGTGCAAACACAGACAGCGCTACTTCTGCTGGTGACATGCAGACAGCTCTACAGCTGCTGGACACACGCAGACAGCGCTACAGCTGCTGGACACACGCAGACAGCGCTACAGCTGCTGGACACACGCAGACAGCGCTACAGCTATTGGTCACACAGACAGCGCTACAGCTGCTGGTCACACACAGACAGCGCTACAGCTGCTGGTCACATACAGACAGAGCTACAGCTGCTGGTCTCACACAGGCAGAGCTACATCTGCTGAGCACACACAGACAGCGCTACAGCTGCTGGGCACACACAGACAGCGCTACAGCTGCTGGGCACACACAGACAGCGCTACAGCTGCTGGGCACACACAGACAGCGATAGAGCTGCTGGGCACACACAGACAGCGCTACAGCCGGTGGACACACACAGACATGTAGCGCTGGTCACACACAGACAACGCTACAGCCGCTGGTCACACACAGACAGAGCTGCAGCCGCTGGTCACACACAGACAGCGCTACAGCCGCTGGTCACACACAGACAGAGCTACAGCCGCTGGTCACACACAGACAGCGCTACAGCCGCTGGTCACACACAGACAGCGCTACAGCCGCTGGTCACACACAGACAGCGCTACAGCCGCTGGTCACACACAGACAGCTCTACAGCCGCTGGTCACACAGAGACAGCGCTACAGCCGCTGGGCACACACAGACAGCGCTACAGCCGCTGGTCACACACAGACAGCGCTACAGCTGCTGGGCACACACAGACAGCGCTACAGCTGCTGGTCACACACAGACAGCGCTACAGATGCTGGTCACACACAGACAGTGCTACTGCTGCTGGACAGAGCTACAGCTGCTGGTCACACACAGACAGCGCTACAGCTGCTGGTCACACAGAGACAGCGCTACAGCTGCTGAGCACACACAGACAGCGCTACAGCTGCTGGGCACACACAGACAGAGCTACAGCTGCTGACCACACACAGAAAGAGCTACATCTGCTGGTGACACACAGACAGCGCTACTTCTGCTGGTGACACACAGACAGCGCTACAGCTGATGGACTCACACAGACTGCGCTACAGCCGCTGGTGACACAGAGACAGCACTACACACAGACAGCGCTACAGCCACTGGTCACACACAGACAGCGCTACAGGTGTTGAGCACACACAGAAAGCGCTGCAGCTGCTGGGCACACACAGACAGCGCTACAGCTGCTGGACACACGCAGGCAGCGCTACAGCTGCTGGTCACACACAGACAGCGCTACTGCTGCTGGGCACACACAGACAGCGCTACAGCAGCTGGTCACACACAGACAGCGCTACAGCTGCTGGGCACTCACAGACAGCGCTACAGCTGCTTGGCACACACAGACAGCGCTACAGCTGCTGGTCACACACAGAAAGAGCTACATCTGCTGGTGACACACAGACAGCGCTACTTCTGCTGGTGACACACAGACAGCGCTACAGCTGCTGGACTCACACAGACTGCGCTACAGCCGCTGGTGACACAGAGACAGCACTACACACAGACAGCGCTACAGCCGCTGGTCACACACAGACAGCGCTACAGGTGTTGAGCACACACAGACAGCGCTGCAGCTGCTGGGCACACACAGACAGCGCTACAGCTGCTGGACACACGCAGACAGCGCTACAGCTGTTGACCACACAAAGACAGCGCTACAGCTGCTGGACACACACAGACAGCGCTACAGCTGCTGGTCACACAGACAGCGCTACAGCTGCTGGGCACACACAGACAGCGCTACAGCTGCTGGGCACACACAGACAGCGCTACAGCTGCTGGGCACACACAGACAGCGCTACAGATGCTGGTCACACACAGACAGCGCTACAGCTGCTGGACACACACAGACAGGGCTACAGCTGCTGGTCACACACAGACAGCGCTACAGCTGCTGGACACACACAGACAGCGCTACAGCTGCTAGTCACACACAGACAGCGCTACAGCTGCTGGTCACACAGAGACAGCGCTACAGCTGCTGGTCACACACAGACAGCGCTACAGCTGCTGGTCACAAAGAGACAGCGCTACAGCTGCTGAGCACACACAGACAGCGCTACAGCTGCTGGGCACACACAGACAGAGCTACAGCTGCTGACCACACACAGACAGCGTTACAGCTGCTGGTGACACACAGACTGGGCTACAGCTGCTGGTCACACACAGACAGCGCTACAGCTGCTGGTCACACACAGACAGCGCTACTGCTACTGGGCACACACAGACAGCGCTACAGCAGCTGGGCACACACAGACAGCGCTACAGCTGCTGGGCACACACAGACAGCGCTACAGCTGCTGGGCACACACAGACAGCGCTACAGCTGCTGGTCACACACAGAAAGAGCTACAGCTGCTGGTGACACACAGACAGCGCTACTTCTGCTGGTGACACACAGACAGCGATACAGCTGCTGGACTCACACAGACAGCGCTACAGCCGCTGGTGACACAGAGACAGCGCTACAGCCGCTGGACACACACAGACAGCGCTACAGTCACTGGTCACAGACGGCGCTACAGCTGCTGGTCACACACAGACAGCGCTACAGCTGCTGGTCACACACAGACAGCGCTACAGCTGCTGGTCACACACAGACAGCGCTACAGCTGCTGGTCACACACAGACAGCGCTACAGATGCTGGTCACACACAGACAGCGCTACTGCTGCTGGACACACACAGACAGCGCTGCAGCTGCTGGGCACACACAGACAGCGCTGCAGCTGCTGGTCACACACAGACAGCGGTACAGCTGCTGGTCACACAGAGACAGAGCTACAGCTGCTGGTCACACGCAGACAGCGCTACAGCTATTGACCACACACAGACAGCGCTACAGCTGTGGACACACACAGACAGCGCTACAGCTGCTGGTCACACAGACAGCGCTACAGCTGCTGGTCTCACACAGGCAGAGCTACATCTGCTGAGCACACACAGACAGCGCTACAGCTGCTTGGCAAACACAGACAGCGCTACAGCTGCTGGGCACACACAGACAGCGATACAGCTGCTGGGCACACACAGACAGCGCTACAGCCGGTGGACACACACAGACATGTAGCGCTGGTCACACACAGACAGCGCTACAGCCGCTGGTCACACACAGACAGAGCTGCAGCCGCTGGTCACACACAGACAGCGCTACAGCCGCTGGTCACACACAGACAGCGCTACAGCTGCGGACACACACAGACAGCGCTACAGCTGCTGGTCACACAGACAGCGCTACAGCTGCTGGTCACACACAGACAGAGCTACAGCTGCTGGTCTCACACAGGCAGAGCTACATCTGCTGAGCACAAACAGACAGCGCTACAGCTGCTGGGCACACACAGACAGCGCTACAGCTGCTGGGCACACACAGACAGCGATACAGCTGCTGGGCACACACAGACAGCGCTACAGCCGGTGGACACGCACAGACATGTAGCGCTGGTCACACACAGACAGCGCTACAGCCGCTGGTCACACACAGACAGAGCTGCAGCCGCTGGTCACACACAGACAGCGCTACAGCCGCTGGTCACACACAGACAGAGCTACAGCCGCTGGTCACACACAGACAGCGCTACCGCCGCTGGTCACACACAGACAGCGCTACCGCCGCTGGTCACACACAGACAGCGCTACTGCTGCTGGACACACACAGACAGCGCTGCAGCTGCTGGGCACACACAGACAGCGCTGCAGCTGCTGGTCACACACAGACAGCGGTACAGCTGCTGGTCACACAGAGACAGAGCTACAGCTGCTGGTCACATGCAGACAGCGCTACAGCTATTGACCACACACAGACAGCGCTACAGCTGTGGACACACACAGACAGCGCTACAGCTGCTGGTCACACAGACAACGCTACAGCTGCTGGTCTCACACAGGCAGAGCTACATCTGCTGAGCACACACAGACAGCGCTACAGCTGCTTGGCAAACACAGACAGCGCTACAGCTGCTGGGCACACACAGACAGCGATACAGCTGCTGGGCACACACAGACAGCGCTACAGCCAGTGGACACACACAGACATGTAGCGCTGGTCACACACAGACAGCGCTACAGCCGCTGGTCACACACAGACAGAGCTGCAGCCGCTGGTCACACACAGACAGCGCTACAGCCGCTGGTCACACACAGACAGCGCTACAGCTTCGGACACACACAGACAGCGCTACATCTGCTGGTCACACAGACAGCGCTACAGCTGCTGGTCACACACAGACAGAGCTACAGCTGCTGGTCTCACACAGGCAGAGCTACATCTGCTGAGCACACACAGACAGCGCTACAGCTGCTGGGCACACACAGACAGCGCTACAGCTGCTGGGCACACACAGACAGCGATACAGCTGCTGGGCACACACAGACAGCGCTACAGCCGGTGGACACACACAGACATGTAGCGCTGGTCACACACAGACAGCGCTACAGCCGCTGGTCACACACAGACAGAGCTGCAGCCGCTGGTCACACACAGACAGCGCTACAGCCGCTGGTCACACACAGACAGAGCTACAGCCGCTGGTCACACACAGACAGCGCTACCGCCGCTGGTCACACACAGACAGCGCTACCGCCGCTGGTCACACACAGACAGCACTACAGCCGCTGGTCACACACAGACAGCGCTACAGCCGCTGGTCACACACAGACAGCTCTACAGCCGCTGGTCACACAGAGACAGCGCTACAGCCGCTGGGCACACACAGACAGCGCTACAGCCGCTGGTCACACACAGACAGCGCTACAGCTGCTGGTCACACACAGACAGCGCTACAGATGCTGGTCACACACAGACAGCGCTACTGCTGCTGGACACACACAGACAGCGCTGCAGCTGCTGGGCACACACAGACAGCGCTGCAGCTGCTGGTCACACACAGACAGCGCTGCAGCTGCTGGTCACACAGAGACAGAGCTACAGCTGCTGGTCACACACAGACAGCGCTACAGCTGCGGGTCACACAGAGACAGCGCTACAGCTGCTGAGCACACACAGACAGCGCTACAGCTGCTGGGCACACACAGACAGAGCTACAGCTGCTGACCACACACAGACAGAGCTACAGCCGCTGACCACAAGCAGACAGCGTTACAGCCGCTGGTCACACGCAGACTGGGCTACAGCTGCTGGTCACACGCAGACAGCGCTACAGCTGCAGGTCACACGCAGACAGCGCTACAGCTGCTGGGCACACGCAGACAGCGCTACAGCAGCTGGTCACACGCAGACAGCGCTACAGCTGCTGGGCACTCACAGACAGCGCTACAGCTGCTTGGCACACACAGACAGCGCTACAGCTGCTGGTCACACACAGAAAGAGCTACATCTGCTGGTGACACACAGACAGCGCTACTTCTGCTGGTGACACACAGACAGCGCTACAGCTGCTGGACTCACACAGACTGCGCTACAGCCGCTGGTGACACAGAGACAGCACTACACACAGACAGCGCTACAGCCGCTGGTCACACACAGACAGCGCTACAGGTGTTGAGCACACACAGACAGCGCTACAGCTGCTGGGCACACACAGACAGCGCTACAGCTGCTGGACACACGCAGACAGCGCTACAGCTGCTGGTCACACAGACAGCGCTACAGCTGCTGTGCACACACAGACAGCGCTACAGCTGCTGGGCACACACAGACAGCGCTACAGCTGCTGGGCACACACAGACAGCGCTACAGATGCTGGTCACACACAGACAGCGCTACAGCTGCTGGACACACACAGACAGGGCTACAGCTGCTGGTCACACACAGACAGCGCTACAGCTGCTGGACACACACAGACAGCGCTACAGCTGCTGGTCACACACAGACAGCGCTACAGCTGCTGGTCACACAGAAAGAGCTACAGCTGCTGGGCACACAGAGACAGCGCTACAGCTGCTGGGCACACACAGACAGAGCTACAGCTGCTGACCACACACAGACAGCGTTACAGCTGCTGGTCACACACAGACTGGGCTACAGCTGCTGGTCACACACAGACAGCGCTACAGCTGCTGGTCACACACAGACAGCGCTACTGCTGCTGGGCACACACAGACAGCGCTACAGCAGCTGGTCACACACAGACAGCGCTACAGCTGCTGGGCACACACAGACAGCGCTACAGCTGCTGGGCACACACAGAAAGGTATACATCTGCTGGTGACACACAGACAGCGCTACTTCTGCTGGTGACACACAGACAGCGCTACAGCCGCTGGACTCACACAGACAGCGCTACAGCCGCTGGTGACACAGAGACAGCGCTACAGCCACTGGACACACACAGACAGCGCTACAGTCGCAGGTCACACACAGACAGCGCTACAGCTGCTGAGCACACACAGACAGCGCTACAGCTGCTGGGCACACACAGACAGCGCTACAGCTGCTGGGCACACACAGACAGCGCTACAGATGCTGGTCACACACAGACAGGGCTACAGCTGCTGGACACACGCAGACAGCGCTACAGCTGCTGGACACACGCAGACAGCGCTACAGCTGCTGGACACACGCAGACAGCGCTACAGCTGTTGACCAAACGCAGACAGCGCTACAGCTGCTGGACACACACAGACAGCGCTACAGCTGCTGGTCCCACAGACATCGCTACAGCTGCTGAGCACACCCAGACAGCGCTACAGCTGCTGGTCACACACAGACAGCGCTACAGATGCTGGTCACACACAGACATCGCTACAGCTGCTGGACACACACAGGCAGGGCTACAGCTGCTGGTCACACACAGACAGCGCTACAGCTGCTGGACACACACAGACAGCGCTACAGCTGCTGGTCACACACAGACAGCGCTACAGCTGCTGGTCACACACAGACAGCGCTACAGCTGCTGGTCACACACAGACAGCGCTACAGCTGCTGGTCACACACAGACAGCGCTACAGCTGCTGGTCACACACAGACAGCGCTACAGATGCTGGTCACACACAGACAGCGCTACTGCTGCTGGACACACACAGACAGCGCTGCAGCTGCTGGGCACACACAGACAGCGCTGCAGCTGCTGGTCACACACAGACAGCGCTGCAGCTGCTGGTCACACAGAGACAGCGCTACAGCTGTTGGTCACACAGACACAGCGCTACAGCTGCTGAGCACACACAGACAGCGCTACAGCTGCTGGGCACACACAGACAGAGCTACAGCTGCTGACCACAAGCAGACAGCGTTACAGCTGCTGGTCACACGCAGACTGGGCTACAGCTGCTGGTCACACACAGACAGCGCTACAGCTGCTGGTCACACACAGACAGCGCTACAGCTGCTGGGCACACACAGACAGCGCTACTGCTGCTGGGCACACACAGACAGCGCTACAGCAGCTGGTCACACACAGACAGCGCTACAGCTGCTGGGCACTCACAGACAGCACTACAGCTGCTTGGCACACACAGACAGCGCTACAGCTGCTGGTCACACACAGAAAGAGCTACATCTGCTGGTGACACACAGACAGCGCTACTTCTGCTGGTGACACACAGACTGCGCTACAGCCGCTGGTGACACCGAGACAGCGCTACACACAGACAGCGCTACAGCCGCTGGTCACACACAGACAGCGCTACAGGTGTTGAGCACACACAGACAGCGCTGCAGCTGCTTGGCACACACAGACAGCGCTACAGCTGCTGGACACACGCAGACAGCGCTACAGCTGTTGACCACACGCAGACAGCGCTACAGCTGCTGGACACACACAGACAGTGCTACAGCTGCTGGTCACACAGACAGCGCTACAGCTGCTGAGCACACCCAGACAGCGCTACAGCTGCTGGTCACACACAGACAGCGCTACAGCTGCTGGGCAAACACAGACAGGGCTACAGATGCTGGTCACACACAGACAGGGCTACAGCTGCTGGACACACACAGACAGGGCTACAGCTGCTGGTCACACACAGACAGCGCTACAGCTGCTGGACACACACAGACAGCGCTACAGCTGCTGGTCACACACAGACAGAGCTACAGCTGCTGGTCACACAGAGACAGTGCTACAGCTACTGGTAACACACAGACAGCGCTACAGCTGCTGGTCACACACAGACAGCGCTACAGCTGCTGGTCACACACAGACAGCGCTACAGATGCTGGTCACACACAGACTGCGCGACTGCTGCTGGACACACACAGACAGCGCTACAGCTGCTGGGCACACACAGACAGCGCTACTGCTGCTGGTCACACACAGACAGCGCTACAGCTCCTGGTCACACAGAGACAGCGCTACAGCTGCTGGTCACACACAGACAGCGCTACAGCTGCGGTCACACAGAGACAACGCTACAGCTGCAGAGCACACACAGACAGAGCTACAGCTGCTGACCACAAGCAGACAGCGTTACAGCTGCTGGTCACACACAGACAGCGCTACTGCTGCTGGGCACACACAGACAGCGCTACAGCAGCTGGTCACACACAGACAGCACTACAGCTGCTGGGCACTCACAGACAGCGCTACAGCTGCTTGGCACACACAGACAGCGCTAGAGCTGCTGGTCACACACAGAAAGAGCTACATCTGCTGGTGACACACAGACAGCACTACTTCTGCTGGTGACACACAGACAGCGCTACAGCTGCTGGACTCACACAGACTGCGCTACAGCCGCTGGTGACACAGAGACAGCGCTACACACAGACAGCGCTACAGCCGCTGGTCACACACAGACAGCGCTACAGGTGTTGAGCACACACAGACAGCGCTACAGCTGCTGGGCACACACAGACAGCGCTACAGCGGCTGGTCAAACAGACAGCGCTACAGCTGCTGAGCACACACAGACAGGGCTACAGCTGCTGGGCACACACAAACAGCGCTACAGCTGCTGGTCACACACAGACAGCGCTACAGCTGCTGGGCACACACAGACAGCGCTACAGCGGCTGGTCACACACAGACAGCGCTACAGCGGCTGGTCACACAGAGACAGCGCTACAGCTGCTGGGCACACACAGACAGCGTTACAGCTGCTGGTCACACACAGACTGGGCTACAGCTGCTGGTCACACACAGACAGCGCTACAGCTGCTGGTCACACACAGACAGCGCTACTGCTGCTGGGTACACACAGACAGCGCTACAGCAGCTGGTCACACACAGACAGCGCTACAGCTGCTGGGCACACACAGACAGCGCTACAGCTGCTGGTCACACACAGACAGGGCTACATCTGCTGGTGACACACAGACAGCGCTACTTGTGCTGGTGACACACAGACAGCGCTACAGCTGCAGGACTCACACAGACAGCGCTACAGCCGCTGGTGACACAGACAGCGCTACAGCCGCAGGACACACACAGACAGCGCTACAGCCGCTGCTCACACACAGACAGCGCTACAGCGGCTGGTCACACACAGAAAGAGCTACATCTGCTGGTGACACACAGACAGCGCTACTTGTGCTGGTGACACACAGACAGCGTTACAGCTGCTGATCACACACAGACTGGGCTACAGCTGCTGGTCACACACAGACAGCGCTACAGCTGCTGGTCACACACAGACAGCGCTACTGCTGCTGGGCACACACAGACAGCGCTACAGCAGCTGGTCACACACAGACAGCACTACAGCTGCTGGGCACACACAGACAGCGCTACAGCTGCTGGTCACACACAGACAGGGCTACATCTGCTGGTGACACACAGACAGCGCTACAGCTGCTGGACTCACACAGACAGCGCTACAGCCGCTGGTGACACAGAGACAGCGCTACACACAGACACCGCTACTGCCGCTGGTCACACACAGACAGCGCTACAGCTGTTGAGCACACACAGACAGCGCTACAGCTGCTGGGCACACACAGACAACGCTACAGCTGCTGATCAAACAGACAGCGCTACAGCTGCTGGGCACACACAGACAGTGCTACAGCGGCTGGTCACACACAGACAGCGCTACAGCGGCTGGGCACACACAGACAGCGCTTCAGCTGCCGGTCACACACAGACAGCGCTACAGATGCCGGTCACACACAGACAGCGCTACAGATGCCGGTCACACACAGACAGCGCTACTGCTGCCGGACACACACAGACAGCGCTACAGCTGCCGGGCACACACAGACAGCGCTACAGCTGCCGGTCACACACAGACAGCGCTACAGCTGCCGGTCACACACAGACAGCGCTACAGCTGCCGGTCACACACAGACAGCGCTACAGCTGCCGGTCACACACAGACAGCGCTACAGCTGCAGGGCACACACAGACAGCGCTACAGCTGCCGGTCACACACAGACAGCGCTACAGCTGCCGAGCACACACAGACAGCGCTACAGATGCCGGTCACACACAGACAGCGCTACAGCTGCCGGTCACACACAGACAGCGCTACAGCTGCCGGTCACACACAGATAGAGCTACAGCTGCCGGTCACACACAGACAGCGCTACAGCTGCTGGACACACACAGACAGGGCTACAGCTGCTGGACACACACAGACAGGGCTACAGCTGCTGGTCACACACAGACAGCGCTACAGCTGCTGGACACACACAGACAGAGCTACAGCTGCTGGTCACACAGAGACAGCGCTACAGCTGCTGGTCACACACAGACAGCGCTACAGCTGCTGGTCACACACAGACAGCGCTACAGCTGCTGGTCACACACAGACAGCGCTACAGCTGCTGGTCACACACAGACAGCGCTACAGATGCTGGTCACACAGACAGCGCTACAGCTGCTGGTCACACACAGATAGAGCTACAGCTGCCGGACACACACAGACAGCGCTACTGCTGCTGGACACACACAAACAGCGCTACAGCTGCTGGGCACACACAGACAGAGCTACAGCTGCTGGTCACACACAGACAGCGCTACAGCTGCTGGTCACACAGAGACAGCGCTACAGCTGCTGGTCACACAGAGACAGCGCTACAGCTGCTGGTCACACAGAGACAGCGCTACAGCTGCTGGGCAAACACAGACAGCGCTACAGCTGCTGGGCACACACAGACAGCGCTACAGCTGCTGACCACACACAGACAGCGTTACAGCTGCTGGTCACACACAGACTGGGCTACAGCTGCTGGTCACACACAGACAGCGCTACAGCTGCTGGGCACACACAGACAGCGCTACAGCAGCTGGTCACACACAGACAGCGCTACAGCTGCTGGGCACTCACAGACAGCGCTACAGCTGCTGGTCACACACAGAAAGAGCTACATCTGCTGGTGACACACAGATAGCGCTACAGCTGCTGGACTCACGCAGACAGTGCTACAGCCGCTGGTGACACAGAGACAGCGCTACACACAGACACCGCTACTGCCGCTGGTCACACACAGACAGCGCTACAGCTGTTGAGCACACACAGACAGCGCTACAGCTGCTGGGCACACACAGACAGCGCTACAGCTGCTGGTCAAACAGACAGCGCTACAGCTGCTGGGCACACACAGACAGCGCTACAGCGGCTGGTCACACACAGACAGCGCTACAGCGGCTGGTCATACACAGACAGAGCTACATCTGCTGAGCAAACACAGACAGCGCTACTTCTGCTGGTCACACACAGACAGCGCTACAGCTGCTGGACACACGCAGACAGCGCGACAGCTGCTGGACACACGCAGACAGCGCTACAGCTGCTGGTCACATGCAGACAGCGCTACAGCTGCTGGTCACACGCAGACAGCGCTACAGATGCTGGTCACACGCAGACAGCGCTACTGCTGCTGGACACACGCAGACAGCGCTACAGCTGCTGGGCACACGCAGACAGCGCTACAGCTGCTGGTCACACGCAGACAGCGCTACAGCTGCTGGGCACACGCAGACAGAGCTACAGCTGCTGGGTACACGCTGACAGGGCTACAGCTGCTGGTCACACAGAGACAGCGCTACAGCTGCTGGTCACACACACTCAGCGCTACAGCTGCGGGTCACACACAGACAGCGCTACAGCTGCGGGTCACACACAGACAGCGCTACAGCTGCTGTTCACACAGACAGCGCTACAGCTGCTGGTCACACACAGACAGGGCTACATCTGCTGAGCACACACAGACAGCGCTACAGCTGCTGGTCACACACAGACAGCGCTACAGCTGCTGGTCACACACAGACAGAGCTACAGCTGCTGGTCACACACAGACAGGGCTACAGCTGCTGGACACACACAGACAGGGCTACAGCTGCTGGTCACACACAGACAACGCTACAGCTGCTGGACACACACAGACAGCGCTACAGCTGCTGGTCACACACAGACAGAGCTACAGCTGCTGGTCACACAGAGACAGTGCTACAGCTACTGGTAACACACAGACAGCGCTACAGCTGCTGGTCACACACAGACAGCGCTACAGCTGCTGGTCACACACAGACAGCGCTACAGATGCTGGTCACACACAGACTGCGCGACTGCTGCTGGACACACACAGACAGCGCTACAGCTGCTGGGCACACACAGACAGCGCTACTGCTGCTGGTCACACACAGACAGCGCTACAGCTCCTGGTCACACAGAGACAGCGCTACAGCTGCTGGTCACACACAGACAGCGCTACAGCTGCGGTCACACAGAGACAACGCTACAGCTGCAGAGCACACACAGACAGAGCTACAGCTGCTGACCACAAGCAGACAGCGTTACAGCTGCTGGTCACACACAGACAGCGCTACTGCTGCTGGGCACACACAGACAGCGCTACAGCAGCTGGTCACACACAGACAGCACTACAGCTGCTGGGCACTCACAGACAGCGCTACAGCTGCTTGGCACACACAGACAGCGCTAGAGCTGCTGGTCACACACAGAAAGAGCTACATCTGCTGGTGACACACAGACAGCACTACTTCTGCTGGTGACACACAGACAGCGCTACAGCTGCTGGACTCACACAGACTGCGCTACAGCCGCTGGTGACACAGAGACAGCGCTACACACAGACAGCGCTACAGCCGCTGGTCACACACAGACAGCGCTACAGGTGTTGAGCACACACAGACAGCGCTACAGCTGCTGGGCACACACAGACAGCGCTACAGCGGCTGGTCAAACAGACAGCGCTACAGCTGCTGAGCACACACAGACAGGGCTACAGCTGCTGGGCACACACAAACAGCGCTACAGCTGCTGGTCACACACAGACAGCGCTACAGCTGCTGGGCACACACAGACAGCGCTACAGCGGCTGGTCACACACAGACAGCGCTACAGCGGCTGGTCACACAGAGACAGCGCTACAGCTGCTGGGCACACACAGACAGCGTTACAGCTGCTGGTCACACACAGACTGGGCTACAGCTGCTGGTCACACACAGACAGCGCTACAGCTGCTGGTCACACACAGACAGCGCTACTGCTGCTGGGTACACACAGACAGCGCTACAGCAGCTGGTCACACACAGACAGCGCTACAGCTGCTCGGCACACACAGACAGCGCTACAGCTGCTGGTCACACACAGACAGGGCTACATCTGCTGGTGACACACAGACAGCGCTACTTGTGCTGGTGACACACAGACAGCGCTACAGCTGCAGGACTCACACAGACAGCGCTACAGCCGCTGGTGACACAGAGACAGCGCTACAGCCGCAGGACACACACAGACAGCGCTACAGCCGCTGCTCACACACAGACAGCGCTACAGCGGCTGGTCACACACAGAAAGAGCTACATCTGCTGGTGACACACAGACAGCGCTACTTGTGCTGGTGACACACAGACAGCGTTACAGCTGCTGATCACACACAGACTGGGCTACAGCTGCTGGTCACACACAGACAGCGCTACAGCTGCTGGTCACACACAGACAGCGCTACTGCTGCTGGGCACACACAGACAGCGCTACAGCAGCTGGTCACAAACAGACAGCACTACAGCTGCTGGGCACACACAGACAGCGCTACAGCTGCTGGTCACACACAGACAGGGCTACATCTGCTGGTGACACACAGACAGCGCTACAGCTGCTGGAATCACACAGACAGCGCTACAGCCGCTGGTGACACAGAGACAGCGCTACACACAGACACCGCTACTGCCGCTGGTCACACACAGACAGCGCTACAGCTGTTGAGCACACACAGACAGCGCTACAGCTGCTGGGCACACACAGACAACGCTACAGCTGCTGATCAAACAGACAGCGCTACAGCTGCTGGGCACACACAGACAGCGCTACAGCGGCTGGTCACACACAGACAGCGCTACAGCGGCTGGGCACACACAGACAGCGCTTCAGCTGCCGGTCACACACAGACAGCGCTACAGATGCCGGTCACACACAGACAGCGCTACAGATGCCGGTCACACACAGACAGCGCTACTGCTGCCGGACACACACAGACAGCGCTACAGCTGCCGGGCACACACAGACAGCGCTACAGCTGCCGGTCACACACAGACAGCGCTACAGCTGCCGGTCACACACAGACAGCGCTACAGCTGCCGGTCACACACAGACAGCGCTACAGCTGCCGGTCACACACAGACAGCGCTACAGCTGCAGGGCACACACAGACAGCGCTACAGCTGCCGGTCACACACAGACAGCGCTACAGCTGCCGAGCACACACAGACAGCGCTACAGATGCCGGTCACACACAGACAGCGCTACAGCTGCCGGTCACACACAGACAGCGCTACAGCTGCCGGTCACACACAGATAGAGCTACAGCTGCCGGTCACACACAGACAGCGCTACAGCTGCCGGTCACACACAGACAGGGCTACAGCTGCTGGACACACACAGACAGGGCTACAGCTGCTGGTCACACACAGACAGCGCTACAGCTGCTGGACACACACAGACAGCGCTACAGCTGCTGGTCACACAGAGACAGCGCTACAGCTGCTGGTCACACACAGACAGCGCTACAGCTGCTGGTCACACACAGACAGCGCTACAGCTGCTGGTCACACACAGACAGCGCTACAGATGCTGGTCACACAGACAGCGCTACAGCTGCTGGTCACACACAGATAGAGCTACAGCTGCCGGACACACACAGACAGCGCTACTGCTGCTGGACACACACAAACAGCGCTACAGCTGCTGGGCACACACAGACAGAGCTACAGCTGCTGGTCACACACAGACAGCGCTACAGCTGCTGGTCACACAGAGACAGCGCTACAGCTGCTGGTCACACAGAGACAGCGCTACAGCTGCTGGTCACACAGAGACAGCGCTACAGCTGCTGGGCAAACACAGACAGCGCTACAGCTGCTGGGCACACACAGACAGCGCTACAGCTGCTGACCACACACAGACAGCGTTACAGCTGCTGGTCACACACAGACTGGGCTACAGCTGCTGGTCACACACAGACAGCGCTACAGCTGCTGGGCACACACAGACAGCGCTACAGCAGCTGGTCACACACAGACAGCGCTACAGCTGCTGGGCACTCACAGACAGCGCTACAGCTGCTGGTCACACACAGAAAGAGCTACATCTGCTGGTGACACACAGATAGCGCTACAGCTGCTGGACTCACGCAGACAGTGCTACAGCCGCTGGTGACACAGAGACAGCGCTACACACAGACACCGCTACTGCCGCTGGTCACACACAGACAGCGCTACAGCTGTTGAGCACACACAGACAGCGCTACAGCTGCTGGGCACACACAGACAGCGCTACAGCTGCTGGTCAAACAGACAGCGCTACAGCTGCTGGGCACACACAGACAGCGCTACAGCGGCTGGTCACACACAGACAGCGCTACAGCGGCTGGTCATACACAGACAGAGCTACATCTGCTGAGCAAACACAGACAGCGCTACTTCTGCTGGTCACACACAGACAGCGCTACAGCTGCTGGACACACGCAGACAGCGCGACAGCTGCTGGACACACGCAGACAGCGCTACAGCTGCTGGTCACACGCAGACAGCGCTACAGCTGCTGGTCACACGCAGACAGCGCTACAGATGCTGGTCACACGCAGACAGCGCTACTGCTGCTGGACACACGCAGACAGCGCTACAGCTGCTGGGCACACGCAGACAGCGCTACAGCTGCTGGTCACACGCAGACAGCGCTACAGCTGCTGGGCACACGCAGACAGAGCTACAGCTGCTGGGTACACGCTGACAGGGCTACAGCTGCTGGTCACACAGAGACAGCGCTACAGCTGCTCATCACACACACACAGCGCTACAGCTGCGGGTCACACACAGACAGCGCTACAGCTGCGGGTCACACACAGACAGCGCTACAGCTGCTGTTCACACAGACAGCGCTACAGCTGCTGGTCACACACAGACAGGGCTACATCTGCTGAGCACACACAGACAGCGCTACAGCTGCTGGTCACACACAGACAGCGCTACAGCTGCTGGTCACACACAGACAGAGCTACAGCTGCTGGTCACACACAGACAGGGCTACAGCTGCTGGTCACACAGAGACAGCGCTACAGCTGCTGGTCACACACAGACAGCGCTACAGCTGCTGGGCACACACAGACAGCGCTACAGCTGCTGGTCACACACAGAGAGGGCTACAGCTGCTGGTCACACACAGACAGCGCTACAGCTGCGGGGCACACACAGACAGCGCTACAGCTGCCGGGCACACACAGACAGCGCTACAGCTGCCGGTCACACACAGACAGCGCTACAGCTGCCGGTCACACACAGACAGAGCTACAGCTGCTGGACATGCACAGACAGCGCTACAGCTGCTGGGCACGCACAGACAGCGCTACAGCTGCTGGGCACGCACAGACAGCGCTACAGCTGCTCGAAACACACAGACAGTGCTACAGCTGCTGAGCACACACAGACAGAGCTACAGATGCCGGTCAAACACAGACAGCGCTACAGCTGCCGGTCACACACAGACAGCGCTACAGCTGCCGGTCACACACAGATAGAGCTACAGCTGCCGGTCACACACAGATAGAGCTACAGCCGCCGGGCACACACAGACAGCGCTACAGCCGCCGGTCACACACAGACAGCGCTACAGCTGCCGGTCACACACAGACAGCGCTACAGCTGCTGTTCACACACAGACAGCGCTACAGCTGCTGGTCACACACAGACAGGGCTACATCTGCTGAGCACACACAGACAGCGCTACAGCTGCTGGTCACACACAGACAGCGCTACAGCTGCTGGTCACACACAGACAGAGCTACAGCTGCTGGTCACACACAGACAGGGCTACAGCTGCTGGTCACACAGAGACAGCGCTACAGCTGCTGGTCACACACAGACAGCGCTACAGCTGCTGGGCACACACAGACAGCACTACAGCTGCTGGTCACACACAGAGAGGGCTACAGCTGCTGGTCACACACAGACAGCGCTACAGCTGCGGGGCACACACAGACAGCGCTACAGCTGCCGGGCACACACAGACAGCGCTACAGCTGCCGGTCACACACAGACAGAGCTACAGCTGCTGGACATGCACAGACAGCGCTACAGCTGCTGGGCACGCACAGACAGCGCTACAGCTGCTGGGCACGCACAGACAGCGCTACAGCTGCTCGAAACACACAGACAGTGCTACAGCTGCTGAGCACACACAGACAGAGCTACAGATGCCGGTCACACACAGACAGCGCTACAGCTGCCGGTCACACACAGACAGCGCTACAGCTGCCGGTCACACACAGATAGAGCTACAGCTGCCGGTCACACACAGATAGAGCTACAGCCGCTGGGCACACACAGACAGCGCTACAGCCGCCGGTCACACACAGACAGCGCTACAGCTGCCGGTCACACACAGACAGCG
Source organism: Taudactylus pleione (assembly GCA_031769625.1). Classification (NCBI taxonomy): domain Eukaryota; kingdom Metazoa; phylum Chordata; class Amphibia; order Anura; family Myobatrachidae; genus Taudactylus; species Taudactylus pleione. The sequence goes on along the minus strand of JAUIMM010000302.1, from coordinate 1,177,726 downwards.
CTACAGCTGCCGGACACACACAGATAGAGCTACAGCTGCCGGTCACACACAGATAGAGCTACAGCTGCTGGGCACACACAGACAGCGCTACAGCCGCCGGTCACACACAGACAGCGCTACAGCTGCCGGTCACACACAGACAGCGCTACAGCTGCCGGTCACACACAGACAGAGCTACAGCTGGTGGTCACACACAGACAGAGCTACAGATGCTGGTCACACACAGACAGCGCTACAGCCGCCGGTCACACACAGACAGCGCTACAGCCGCCGGTCACACACAGACAGCGCTACAGCTGCCGGTCACACACAGACAGCGCTACAGCTGCCGGTCACACACAGATAGAGCTACAGCTGCTGGTCACACACAGACAGCGCTACAGCTGCTGGTCACACACAGATAGAGCTACAGCCGCTGGGCACACACAGACAGCGCTACAGCCGCCGTTCACACACAGACAGCGCTACAGCCGCCGGTCACACACAGACAGCGCTACAGCTGACGGTCACACACAGACAGCGCTACAGCTGCCGATCACACACAGATAGAGCTACAGCTGCCGGTCACACACAGACAGCGCTACAGCTGCCGGTCACACACAGACAGCGCTACAGCTGCCGGTCACACACAGATAGAGCTACAGCTGCTGGGCACACACAGACAGCGCTACAGCTGCTGGTCACACACAGACAGCGCTACAGCTGCCGGTCACACACAGATAGAGCTACAGCTGCCGGGCACACACAGACAGCGCTACAGCTAATGGGCACACACAGACAGCGCTACAGATGCTGGACACACACAGACAGCGCTACAGCTGCTGGACACACACAGACAGCGCTACAGCTGCCGGTCACACACAGACAGCGCTACAGCTGCTGGTCACACACAGATAGAGCTACAGCTGCCGGGCACACACAGACAGCGCTACAGCTAATGGGCACACACAGACAGTGCTACAGATGCTGGACACACACAGACAGAGCTACAGCTGCTGGTCACACACAGATAGAGCTACAGCTGCCGGACACACACAGACAGCGCTACAGCTGCTGGTCACACACAGACAGCGCTACAGCTGCTGGTCACACACAGACAGCGCTACAGCTGCCGGTCACACACAGACAGAGCTACAGCTGCTGGACATGCACAGACAGCGCTACAGCTGCTGGGCACGCACAGACAGCGCTACAGCTGCTGGGCACGCACAGACAGACAGCGCTACAGCTGCTCGAAACACACAGACAGTGCTACAGCTGCTGAGCACACACAGAAAGAGCTACAGATGCCGGTCACACACAGACAGCGCTACAGCTGCCGGTCACACACAGACAGCGCTACAGCTGCCGGTCACACACAGATAGAGCTACAGCTGCCGGTCACACACAGATAGAGCTACAGCCGCCGGGCACACACAGACAGCGCTACAGCCGCCGGTCACACACAGACAGCGCTACAGCTGCCGGTCACACACAGACAGCGCTACAGCTGCTGTTCACACACAGACAGCGCTACAGCTGCTGGTCACACACAGACAGGGCTACATCTGCTGAGCACACACAGACAGCGGCACAGCTGCTGGTCACACACAGACAGCACTACAGCTGCTGGTCACACACAGACAGAGCTACAGCTGCTGGTCACACACAGACAGGGCTACAGCTGCTGGTCACACAGAGACAGCTCTACAGCTGCTGGTCACACACAGACAGCGCTACAGCTGCTGGGCACACACAGACAGTGCTACAGCTGCTGGTCACACACAGAGAGGGCTACAGCTGCTGGTCACACACAGACAGCGCTACAGCTGCGGGGCACACACAGACAGCGCTACAGCTGCTGGGCACACACAGACAGCGCTACAGCTGCCGGTCACACACAGACAGCGCTACAGCTGCCGGTCACACACAGACAGAGCTACAGCTGCTGGACATGCACAGACAGCGCTACAGCTGCTGGGCACGCACAGACAGCGCTACAGCTGCTGGGCACGCACAGACAGCGCTACAGCTGCTCGAAACACACAGACAGTGCTACAGCTGCCGGTCACACACAGATAGAGCTACAGCTGCCGGGCACACACAGACAGCGCTACAGATGCTGGACACACACAGACAGCGCTACAGCTGCTGGACACACACAGACAGCGCTACAGCTGCCGGTCACACACAGACAGCGCTACAGCTGCCGGTCACACACAGATAGAGCTACAGCTGCCGGGCACACACAGACAGCGCTACAGCTAATGGGCACACACAGACAGTGCTACAGATGCTGGACACACACAGACAGAGCTACAGCTGCTGGTCACACACAGATAGAGCTACAGCTGCCAGACACACACAGACAGCGCTACAGCTGCTGGTCACACACAGACAGCGCTACAGCTGCTGGTCACACACAGACAGCGCTACAGCTGCTGGACACACACAGACAGCGCTACAGCTGCTCGACACACACAGACAGCGCTACAGCTGCTGAGCACACAGACAGCGCTACAGCTGCTGGTCACACACAGACAGAGCTACAGCTGCTGAGCACACAGACAGTGCTACAGCTGCTAGGCACACACAGACAGCGCTACAGCTGCTGGTCACACACAGACAGCGCTACAGCTGCTGGTCACACACAGACAGCGCTACAGCTGCTGGGCACGCACAGACAGCGCTACAGCTGCTGGACACGCACAGACAGCGCTACAGCTGCTGGGCACGCGCAGACAGCGCTACAGCTGCTCGACACGCGCAGACAGCGCTACAGCTGCCGGTCACACACAGGCAGCGCTACAACTGCCTGTCACACACAGACAGCGCTACAGCTGCCGGTCACACACAGATAGAGCTACAGCTGCTGGGCACACACAGACAGCGCTACAGCTGCTGAGCACACACAGACAGAGCTACAGATGCCGGTCACACACAGACAGAGCTACAGATGCCGGTCACACACAGACAGCGCTACAGCTGCCGGTCACACACAGATAGAGCTACAGCTGCCGGTCACACACAGATAGAGCTACAGCCGCTGGGCACACACAGACAGCGCTACAGCCGCTGGTCACACACAGACAGCGCTACAGCTGCTGGTCACACACAGACAGCGCTACAGCTGCCTGTCACACACAGACAGCGCTACAGCCGCTGTTCACACACAGACAGCGCTACAGCCGCTGGTCACACACAGACAGCGCTACAGCTGCCGGTCACACACAGACAGCGCTACAGCTGCCGGTCACACACAGATAGAGCTACAGCTGCCGGTCACACACAGACAGCGCTACAGCTGCCGGTCACACACAGACAGCGCTACAGCTGCCGGTCACACACAGATAGAGCTACAGCTGCTGGGCACACACAGACAGCGCTACAGCTGCTGGTCACACACAGACAGCGCTACAGCTGCCGGTCACACACAGATAGAGCTACAGCTGCCGGGCACACACAGACAGCGCTACAGCTAATGGGCACACACAGACAGTGCTACAGATGCTGGACACACACAGACAGAGCTACAGCTGCTGGTCACACACAGATAGAGCTACAGCTGCCGGACACACACAGACAGCGCTACAGCTGCTGGTCACACACAGACAGCGCTACAGCTGCTGGTCACACACAGACAGCGCTACAGCTGCTGGACACACACAGACAGCGCTACAGCTGCTCGACACACACAGACAGCGCTACAGCTGCTGAGCACACAGACAGCGCTACAGCTGCTGGTCACACACAGACAGAGCTACAGCTGCTGAGCACACAGACAGTGCTACAGCTGCTAGGCACACACAGACAGCGCTACAGCTGCTGGTCACACACAGACAGCGCTACAGCTGCTGGTCACTCACAGACAGCGCTACAGCTGCTGGTCACACACAGACAGCGCTACAGCTGCTGGGCACTCACAGACAGCGCTACAGCTGCTGGTCACACACAGACAGCGCTACAGCTGCTGGACACACACAGACAGCGCTACAGCTGCTGGTCACACACAGACAGCGCTACAGCTGCTGGTCACACACAGACAGCGCTACAGCTGCTGGGCACGCACAGACAGCGCTACAGCTGCTGGACACGCACAGACAGCGCTACAGCTGCTGGGCACGCGCAGACAGCGCTACAGCTGCTCGACACGCGCAGACAGCGCTACAGCTGCCGGTCACACGCAGGCAGCGCTACAGCTGCCTGTCACACACAGACAGCGCTACAGCTGCCGGTCACACACAGATAGAGCTACAGCTGCTGGGCACACACAGACAGCGCTACAGCTGCTGAGCACACACAGACAGAGCTACAGATGCCGGTCACACACAGACAGAGCTACAGATGCCGGTCACACACAGACAGCGCTACAGCTGCCGGTCACACACAGATAGAGCTACAGCTGCCGGTCACACACAGATAGAGCTACAGCCGCTGGGCACACACAGACAGCGCTACAGCCGCTGGTCACACACAGACAGCGCTACAGCTGCTGGTCACACACAGACAGCGCTACAGCTGCCTGTCACACACAGACAGCGCTACAGCCGCTGTTCACACACAGACAGCGCTACAGCCGCTGGTCACACACAGACAGCGCTACAGCTGCCGGTCACACACAGACAGCGCTACAGCTGCCGGTCACACACAGATAGAGCTACAGCTGCCGGTCACACACAGACAGCGCTACAGCTGCCGGTCACACACAGACAGCGCTACAGCTGCCGGTCACACACAGATAGAGCTACAGCTGCTGGGCACACACAGACAGCGCTACAGCTGCTGGTCACACACAGACAGCGCTACAGCTGCCGGTCACACACAGATAGAGCTACAGCTGCCGGGCACACACAGACAGCGCTACAGCTAATGGGCACACACAGACAGCGCTACAGATGCTGGACACACACAGACAGCGCTACAGCTGCTGGACACACACAGACAGCGCTACAGCTGCTGAGCACACACAGACAGAGCTACAGATGCCGGTCACACACAGACAGAGCTACAGATGCCGGTCACACACAGACAGCGCTACAGCTGCCGGTCACACACAGATAGAGCTACAGCTGCCGGTCACACACAGATAGAGCTACAGCTGCTGGGCACACACAGACAGCGCTACAGCCGCTGGTCACACACAGACAGCGCTACAGCTGCTGGTCACACACAGACAGCGCTACAGCTGCCGGTCACACACAGATAGAGCTACAGCTGGTGGTCACACACAGACAGAGCTACAGATGCTGGTCACACACAGACAGCGCTACAGCCGCTGGTCACACACAGACAGCGCTACAGCTGCTGGTCACACACAGACAGCGCTACAGCTGCTGGTCACACACAGACAGCGCTACAGCTGCTGGGCACACACAGACAGAGCTACAGCTGCTGGTCACACACAGACAGCACTACAGCTGCTGGTCACACACAGATAGAGCTACAGCTGCTGGGCACACACAGACAGCGCTACAGCTGCTGGTCACACACAGACAGCGCTACAGCTGCTGGTCACACACAGACAGCGCTACAGCTGCCGGTCACACACAGATAGAGCTACAGCTGCCGATCACACACAGACAGCGCTACAGCTGCTGGTCACACACAGACAGCGCTACAGCTGCCGGTCACACACAGATAGAGCTACAGCTGCTGGTCACACACAGACAGCGCTACAGCTGCCGGTCACACACAGATAGAGCTACAGCTGCCGGTCACACACAGACAGCGCTACAGCTGCTGGTCACACACAGACAGCGCTACAGCTGCTGGGCACTCACAGACAGCGCTACAGCTGCTGGTCACACACAGACAGCGCTACAGCTGCTGGACACACACAGACAGCGCTACAGCTGCTGGTCACACACAGACAGCGCTACAGCTGCTGGTCACACACAGACAGCGCTACAGCTGCTGGGCACGCACAGACAGCGCTACAGCTGCTGGACACGCACAGACAGCGCTACTGCTGCTGGGCACGCGCAGACAGCGCTACAGCTGCTCGACACGCGCAGACAGCGCTACAGCTGCCGGTCACACACAGGCAGTGCTACAGCTGCCTGTCACACACAGACAGCGCTACAGCTGCCGGTCACACACAGATAGAGCTACAGCTGCTGGGCACACACAGACAGCGCTACAGCTGCTGAGCACACACAGACAGAGCTACAGATGCCGGTCACACACAGACAGAGCTACAGATGCCGGTCACACACAGACAGCGCTACAGCTGCCGGTCACACACAGATAGAGCTACAGCTGCCGGTCACACACAGATAGAGCTACAGCTGCTGGGCACACACAGACAGCGCTACAGCCGCTGGTCACACACAGACAGCGCTACAGCTGCTGGTCACACACAGACAGCGCTACAGCTGCCGGTCACACACAGATAGAGCTACAGCTGGTGGTCACACACAGACAGAGCTACAGATGCTGGTCACACACAGACAGCGCTACAGCCGCTGGTCACACACAGACAGCGCTACAGCTGCTGGTCACACACAGACAGCGCTACAGCTGCTGGTCACACACAGACAGCGCTACAGCTGCTGGGCACACACAGACAGAGCTACAGCTGCTGGTCACACACAGACAGCACTACAGCTGCTGGTCACACACAGATAGAGCTACAGCTGCTGGGCACACACAGACAGCGCTACAGCTGCTGGTCACACACAGACAGCGCTACAGCTGCTGGTCACACACAGACAGCGCTACAGCTGCCGGTCACACACAGATAGAGCTACAGCTGCCGATCACACACAGACAGCGCTACAGCTGCTGGTCACACACAGACAGCGCTACAGCTGCCGGTCACACACAGATAGAGCTACAGCTGCTGGTCACACACAGACAGCGCTACAGCTGCCGGTCACACACAGACAGCGCTACAGCTGCTGGTCACACACAGACAGCGCTACTGCTAATGGGCACACACAGACAGCGCTACAGCTGCTGAGCACACATTAGGATAACTAGTTGTACGATTACCACATTGGGGTCTACTCACTACGCCTTAAAGAGAGATAGATAAATACCAACCAATCAGCTCCTGTCATTTTTCAAACATAGCATGTAAAGTGAGTGTTAGGAGCTGATTGGTTGGTACTTTTTCTCTCTCCACTTTATCTCTCTTCAAAGCTTAGTGAATAGACCCCATGGTCCCCGGATCTGACCCTGCCAGTTGCAGGAAGGGTTAATGATGAAATTTCTCAGCTCTTCCTCTCACGTTCTGGGCTGCTGTTTTTGGGCGATGTCCTGTTATTTTTCTCAGTACCAGTCTTCCTCTCATATCCCTGCGGACATCCCCTCAGAGTGAGTCACATGGGCTGTCCCGCCATGATCCAGACTCGTCCCAATATAGCTTAACCGATCACATGGAGCAGAAGCGAGAAATGAACTGAGTAGGGATGGACATCGACCATCGATGGTTTATAGCCGATGTCGAATGCTTTTGATATCAATGGGGGAGAACCAAATAGTTCTCACCCATCGATGTCTAAACATAACCGAATAGTTTTTTTTTTTTTTACAAGGTGCCGGAACTCGAAGCATAGCTCTGCCCCGGCACCTGCAAAGCCCCGCCCCCATTTTCTGATTGGTCCATGGGACAGTCAGTCACAAAACAGGGATGACCATCGGTTGGTGAAACCATCGATGGTCATCCATGCAATAGTTTGTAGCCATCGATGGCCATCCCTAGAACCGTGGTGTATGAAATGTCGCCACTGCTGATACGGTCCGCCACCTGAAGGTGTCACTCTGATGATTAGTTCCAAGCTGTAGTACTCCTTCAGGCCAGCAGGTGGCAGGCATGGCTGGCTGCCTATACTTAGTACTGCAGCCAGCAGGTGTCCCTACCCGAGAACACAACTGGAAAATGTTCTGCCAAATATTCACCTGGTTCCAGATTAGGGGCTCTATTTACTACAATCCGCATTTTGAATGCAGACTGTAGTGTGATATTACCGACTGGATTTGCATTGCGAATTCAGGGCCTGATTCAGAGCCGGACGCTATTTGCGGATGCTCGTTCAGAAAAAGGGGCTGGCTATTTAAATTAAGCGCTCGCTCTTTGCGGTCTGTTGACGCCTCTATGTCTGAACGAGCGAACAAAACATGCACTCACTATTTTGGAAAAAACGCCCCTGGCCGCTCATACGTCATCTCCGCTATTTATTTGATTAATCGAGTACATCGTAAGGCGTATGAACTGCTCGCAGTGCTTGTGGTAGCATTTTCCTACCGCAATCATGCGAGCAGTTCAGGCTAAGAGACAACCAAGTGACGTGGTCGATGACGCTGCTTTGTTAATTATGCACACCCTTAAAATGCCCGTTTTGACCGTTTGGCATGCCTGCATTCGGATCTCCACTCCCCGTTTTCAAGCACCTTCCCCTGTTACCACCCACAAACGCCTCAATCTGTCACTCAAATTAGCAGGCATTCGCTATTTTGCGAGCACACGATTTTCGACCGCACTGACTGGTTCTAAACCCCATACGCATGCGCAGATGTGTGAACATCGCTCGGAGCTAACGAGCGGCCACTTATGAGCGGCTCTGAATCAGGCCCTCAGCCAATATCACTGGGATTTACTAAAAATCCCTTTCGGGGGACAGAACTTGGGATAAAGCTTTGTCCCTGCGAATCCCCTCCGTACACTTATCACAGTATTTTAAACATACCGTGACAAGTGCCCGTGCATGTGCCGACCAGCCGCCGCTAAGCCCTGCCTCCACCGCTAAGCCACGCTCCCACGATCGTGAAACTAAGTGATACTTAGGGGTTGGAGTACAATTTTATGAATTCTACTCCAATTGCCCTTTAGTATCTATAGGTGAAACTAAAATAATGTGAAAAGTGTGTCAAAACACCCTTTTTCACTTTATTTTAGTAAAAATAATGTTAATAAATAGAGCCCTGCGACCCTCAGCTGCCTGCATTAGACTCAGCACCCAGTCAAGGATACCCTCCATCTGTGTGGGCAGTGTATAAGTGCCATAGCTCTGTCAGTCAACCAAAACCTGATTATCCTCTTAAATAAAAGTACCAGCAAATTGCAAAAGAGTTGCAGTGTTAAAAAACAGGGACTATTTCCTAGAGAAAACTATGATTCCGAACAGGAGATTAAAATACAATTACCGGTCACTGGTTAGTTGCATTGCACCATATCCTACCATCACGGTCACTCGCTACCAACATAATAGTGACAGTATAGCTGCCCCTGCAGTTCAGGAAGCCATTTCAGGAAAAGCAGCTAATGTATATGAGAGAGTGTCGGTTCTCTGCACTTACCCGCCGCCAGCGCAATGTTGCCCTATGAACTGCAATACTGTAATAAATACTAATTATAGTCTGCATAGAGAGTACATCCTTACTGAACTCAGCAAACCAGTACCAGCGCCGTAATATTGCAACAGTATTGACAGGGTAAAACAGAATTTACCAGTGCTTTGTAAAACAAGCAGTCTTAAGAGGAGAGACAGGAAAGTGCAGCAGAGACAATAACAGGGACCTAATAAGTTTATTGAGGCAAGTCATCTGTGTTTCTCATGAGATAATAGACTCATTAAAACAGCGATTGTGCACCACCGTTAAAGTAATAGCTGGCCAGCATTTAATTAACTTAACTGATATTGTGACTGTATTAGTTATTTAAGATAAGTTGCAGGATAATACTATATTGTCTATAAACTGTTATTTTGCTAACCTTGATTCTTGTTTTAGGAATGGTCATCGGGTTAGTCAGCAGCGTTCCAGCATAATAAAAATTCAATTGTTCTATGTGCACTTACCTGCAAATATATTTCTGTATTTCTATGTTACAAAGTATTGAGATTTATTTCATTGCCTATACAGTTAGCTTAACCATTGTGAAGGCAAATAAAGTACCACAAACTTGTTGACACTTTTAGGTCAATTCATTGTGTGAGAACTTGGTTTTCCTAATCTCTATTGGGAAAGCACATCGTTGAAGGAAAAGTTTGTGAGTGCTACCTACTCCATCAGTGGTAAGAAATCCACACCTTACTACACAATTCAATCCTAGTTGTCATTTATCCCCACCCATTTTATCTCTCTGTGGCACTTGCAGTGAGCACTTACTTTGCTGAGTCTGGTCAGGGAAGGCTGCCGGCCATATTGATGATGGAGGTTAGCCCAGCCTGGGATCCCCCCTAGTCCTGCAAATGATGTTGAGTTTATGTGCATGGCGGTAAAGTGTGGTGTTTAAGTACTTTTATGTTGCCAGGCGGGTTTTATAGGTTCCTGTAAACTCACCATCATATTCCCTAAAAGAACTATGGTCACATGGGCTGATCGGGGCACCCAGTCCCTTGGGATACTCCAAGAGGTTCTGCTGCCCAATAGCCAAAGGCTTTGGGGACATCATTCTCTAGCGTTGGTAGCCCTGCCTCCATTCCCTGTTTTTTCCTTCTTCAGTATTTTCGGACAGGGTCACTAGGAGTCACTACTCCTGTAGGGCGAGGCCAGGATTGTGCCTGTGCGGTTATGGAAGTTACTGAGGAATTTGCTTTCTCTGTGGATCTGCTAAAACAGAAGGACATTGAGCTTGGTCCCTCTTCTGCCAATAGAGGGGCAGTCATGTAGTCCTGGCCACTCACCCAGGTGGATCTGCAGAGGTCCATGGTATTGTTTGCAGCTCCATAAATAACTACCCCAGAGGAACCAGGCACTGCACATAGTCAAGGCTCCTCATGTCTGAGGTGAGCATGTCCAGCGTAGTCAGTGTCCGAGCTCTCCCAGAAGGGCAGGATGAGTTAGGGCAGCCCTATGTGGGGTCCAGGACATCATATTTCCAACAGCTGTCCCAGAGGATATGCAGGAAGCAGCAACCTTGGGGAGGCAGCAGACTGGTCCCACTGCTGAGAGGGAGTCAGCTGGGAGCCGTGGCACCAGCTAGATCGGCTGCTCTCCCGATGCTACAGTGAGCGAGAGAGCCTGCACAATGGAGTCAGTATTGAAACTCTACCAGCCCAGCTAAACCAAAGTGACCAAGGGGGGAGCATAGATCCTTGCGTGGGCTACAGGGATGTGCCCACGCAGAAGGAGGCGGTACAGGCTATTGGTGCCCTCTCCCAGATCCTGATTATCTTAGCAGACATTAGCCTGGTATCCTCACAAGGAGCTACAGCAGCTATAAGACCCACATGTGCCTGACAATGACCACAGCAACCGCCGGTGCACATAGCTGGTGTAATGTACTCTGCAGGTGAACGGGCGCCAGTGACTGCTGGCTAAGCAGAGGCTACGCATAAGGACTGAGGTGGTGCTCTGACACGGAGAGGCCTCTGTATGTGGCTGGAGCCTGGTATCTGTGGATTGAACGTTGGTGCTAGGAAACCAGGAAGACGTCTCTCAGTGACATGCATGGTACGAAGAGTTAATGACTGGGAGCAGGCGGTAATAGTGGCCAGGACAGAGGGCGAGGGCCTGGTGACCGGGTAATCAGGGAGGAGACGGGTAACGTCACACATTCCAATATAATTACTGGAAATAATCAGTACACACAGGGCTAATAGGTGCAGTGTGGGGACCGGGGCAATCCGAAGGTCTGGTACACAGAACGGCATTGGTAGCAGGCGGTAACACTAGACGCAGGAGCAGATTAAGAGAGGAAGGGGCCCACGTGCAGCATCTATGTAGGCCACTCCTCCTCTTTCTGCGGCACAGATGCAAGGGGACAGCGAATATTCAGCGTGCACGGCATACTTGGTGACTTCTGACACTGCCTCCCCGAGAGAAAGCCGGAGAGGAGAAGTTGGTGGGCTGTTTTGGGGAGCGGGGCCACACAATCCGCATCATTAAGCCCCGCCTGTTCATGGTAAAATGCCGCTATTCCCGCATATTTGAAAAGGGGCCCGGGCTACATGACATGATTATCAAAGAATCACGACAATAGGTTGCACTCCCTACTTGTGGCCCCGCCGATACGTGAGCAACTGTTCCCCATTCTGCCCACTTCAGTAGGAAGTGGCTAGAATGCGGGAGAAGTGTTGTTTTTTTCCGGGGGTGCGGGGGGCTACCCCAAAAAATCGGGAGCTTCCCGTGAATTCCAGGAGAGTAGGCAAGTATGATTTATTGTACGGATCTCTGAGATCATGGCCTCAGTGTCATGGTTATTTCTGTACTGCACATACACCAATCTGCTGGTAATGGCAATCGTGCCTTATTCCCGGAGATTAGCGCAGTGCCGATGCAGGGTGCACGGTGTGGGCTCAGGGGCCTGTGTGCACCACACACGCTGCAGAGACACAAAACAACCCCGCCAACGGGTGCTCAGTGCGCAGGAATAACACAGCATCCGATGCCAATGATAACACCAGCTCCAGGAGTACAGTACACAGGGGCTTCCCCTGCGCCGTTTGCATGTAGAAGCCAAACACACCAACTCAACCAATCAGCGGCTTCCGGAGCCCTTGTCGGACGCTTCTCATGATTAACCCTTTCTCTGGGAGAGCTCGGCACTCACACCATTTCCCACATAGTCACACAGCGTCACTGAGAGTCACTATTTTACTGTAAGGTCAATTCCAGCAAATTCCATTGTTGTTTTTTGTGACATAGAGAAGAAAAAACTAATAATAAATATAATTTCTCAGATTCTACACTTAACTTTCACACATAAAAATGCCTGAAACGGTTAATGTCTATGGGGATGTGAAATATTTGTCCTTTTGCTGGAAGTTTTTGTTGCCGTCATGGGAAATGCGATGTTACTCCCTGCAGTATACATTACACTGGGGAACAGTCAGTCTGTTGCCAGGGATGTAAGAGTCAATTTAGATTCATTTTGTGCTCCTGATCATGAATATGCCAGGCTTATTCTGCAATTGGCTCTAGTTTTTGAGTTATGCATATGTCTAATATTTATGAAAAATTTTATAAAACAATGTTAAAATTAGTTAAAAAGATATTTTTTTTATTCTGATTAAATTTGATTAGTAAAATGTTATAAAAAGACACAGGATAATTACATATATAAGCGTTAGGAAGCTATGAGAACCGGTTTTGTGTAGGATTTTCTTTTGTATACTCGTTGCGGACAGTCCCCCTGCAGACTCCGACAGTAATCGGCCATCGTGTGACGATCTCACCTACCTGATATGTTTCTTCCATTACCTGAATATCCTGGTGGAACCATTCACCCTGTTCTTTGCTTAAATCTCCTAGATTGGACGGGAAGTGATCTAAATGGCTGTACAAAAAATGTACTTTAATACTCATCTACTTTCTCGAAACATTTTAGCATGTTGTGGACTAATTCATGAACGTTGTCTGCCTTGTGATTGTCTAATAAATTTTGAATCAGTATGAGTTACCGCCAGCCGAATGGCCGGCGGTTCAAATCCCGGCAGCGGCAGCCCGACAGAGGAGGAAATCCCGATCGTCCTCAGGGTAATTATAACTAACCTAATTCCCCCCCTAACCCTCCTTTAGGGGTGCCTAACCATAACCTCTCCCCCAAGTGCCTAACCCCCCTCTAAGAGCCTAAACCTAAACCCCCCTTCCCTGCAGCCTACCCTAAGTCTCCCAGGGGGTGGCTAACCCTAAACCCCCTTCCCCTAGCCTAACCCTAACCTCCAGGGGGGGTGTCTAACCCTAAGTCCCCCCTGGGAGCCCCTAACCAAACCCTCCCCCCCATCCGTTGTGAAGAAACTATTAAAAAAGACAAGACTCACATACCGAGTATGTGAAACCTTTATTAACCATTTATTCGCACTCACACTACATACTGTACCTACCCAGGGCCGGCCCTAGCCTTATTTTTTTGGTAAGCGTAGAGAGATTTTGGCGCCCCTTGGTGGACTTTGCGTGTACCGAAGTCACAAGCCCGAAAAAGGAAAGGGCGTGTTCTCGTGGATATGGCTTATCCACAAGACATACATTTAATGTCTTAAACTCTCGACACAACGTGCGCCGTCCGCAAGGGGAGCGTGGCCTTGCTTCACACCACTGTTTCATCGCTCTGGGGGTGTGCCCAGCACTCCTGGAGATTATGGGCTCCCCCCCAGAAATTCTCCCTGCACTGTGTACATGCGCTTCTGGGTAAGTGCCCGGAGCGATTTAATTATTCCTCATGGTTAGCCCACGGTTAGCCACAAAAAATATCTGTAGATCTCGGGATAAGTGGCAGGAGGTAATCCAGTATTGCCCTTAGTATGCCCACAACTAGCCTGGAGTGTTCACTTAATGCAGATTTATCCTATCAGCTCAAGATTCTGCAAAGGGAAAAAAAAAGCATTAAATGTACCCTGGGGCAAACTTGCGGCCTTAACTGTAATTTAATATTTTCGGACACTTAACCCGATATCTAAAGCTGGAGGGTAAAGCTCGCAAATAACTGCATATACTGTATATGTCCCATCAAATTAAAACAACAAAATTTGCAGTTACATACATTAAAATATAATGACTGCCACCTTTTTTTTTCCACTAAATATGTTAATGCTGGTCTTTAAAAAGATATAGCAATGTGCATGTCTGTGTACATATATATATATATTTATATATATATATATATATATATATATATACATACATACACACACTTGTTAGTATATCTTTTTAAAGACCAGCATTAACATATTTAGTGGAAAAAAAAAGCTATTGGGAGAGATTATATATATATATATACACACACACACACTACACATTTGGGAGTTTAAAATATATATATATCTTATAATTACTATCCTTTGCAAAAACATTAAACTGAGTAACGAAACCAAAACACTTTATGTAGTGCCCCCCCTTCTCCTTCCCCCCTCCCCCGAGGCTGCAATGTCCTCCTGGATCTAACGCAGTGACAGGCAGCCTGACAAGTTAGTGCTCACCTTGACTTCTACTGTAGATGTGGTGGGCATCCTAGGAGGAGCGTCAGCGTGCAGCTCCTCAGCATCACTGGCACAGCAGCAAGAAAAGAGCGGGTGGGCGGCGCCGGCGTGACGTCACCACGCCACGTTGCGCAGCCAGAGGAGGCGGAGCTGCAGTTAAAAAGAAGCCATAGAAGTCCTTCTGGTCACGGCAGGCAGTAAATCTAATCCTGACCGGGCGGAAGTTAATTAGCTGTATTTGCGGGGCGGTCCAGTGCACATCCGGACTACCCATTCGTTTTGCTACAGACAGTAGAGAGATGAACCCAGGGATCATCTCTCTACACCACTTCAGTGGGCTTGCCGGGAACGGAACTGCGGTTTCACGGCGCCCTCTGCCCTCTGACGCCTTACGCGCATGCATAGTCGGCGTAACGAGTGGGCCGGCCCTGTACCTACCTACTCCATAGCGCTGGTCAATCCCCTTCTGCATGTAGGCATCCAGGGGGCTTGGCAAAAAAAAATTAATTTGCGAACCCACAGACACAGAAGCACTGTATGTACATACTGTACTTAACAGCACTTCCCGGAGAATGATGGGACTCATTAGGTTTCCTGCACTTTAGCGCTGATTGGCAAAGAGTCAGACCTCTCTCAGCCAATCAGCAGGAGCTGCAATAGAAACCGGATGCTGTTTGGATGAGAGAAGTCTGATAATTTTCCGGGAGTGGCAAGGCCAGGATCTACGTCCTTGGATGCAGATTCCTAACCTCGCATGCCGGCCAGCCTGTGTAAGATGAGGCTTACTCAGCTGGCTGGCACTGTCCAACTTCGCAACCAGTGGTTGCGATTGTGATTCCAAGTCGTGTTCGCAAAGCAGGGATCGTAGGTAGAGCAGGAGGTGTCAGTTGCATTTGCATTTTAGCAAGGATGGAATTGCAAAGCTGTTTGTGTGCGTCTTTGCAATTCTGCCCTCTGCTGTGCTGTAATTAAACACAGCATTTACCAGACCCGTCTAACTCATATCTGCTGCAGGTTCCGGCCAGAGCTGAGAGGTTTAACTGGCAAAGACAGCCACAGTGAGGTTTGGTCCAGCCTGATTGCTCCCAAGCTGGGAAGCCTCTGTGAACATGCAGCACTCAGCTGCTCATAGTGGTAATTAGCAGAGGCTGATCTCATTTGCTCACATGGGATTGGCTCTGAAATCTGTTATAGGGCAGCCAGCCATATTCCTGACTTGCCGGAGATAGTTTCTTGTTGTGCCATCTGATCACTGTTCCTGTATCTGCTGTTTGATAATCCTGGTTCCTGTCCTGGCTCTGCCTTGCGTTACCTGTACCTGTTGCAAGTATACCTGGAACAATCATTGTGCTGCAAATCCACTCTGCAGATCATTGGTGTTGTGTTTGTTACTATTCCATCCTGCAATATATGTACACATCTCTTCCTGCTATTATACTCTGCAAAATACATGATGGTTAATATATTACTATTCCATTCTGCAGTATATGTTATGCTGCAATTCCATACTGCCAGCTGCATGTGTATCGGAGTTTATTGCTATACCATCTTGCAATACATCTGTTGGTTGTGATTGCCACTATTTTATGTAGTTGTGTTTATATGCAATGATATCCTGTTATTGTCCGTAGTGTGGCTGCTCTGTGGTAATTACCTTGCAATATTATTAATTAGTATTGCTGATATTCACACTACCTGTTATTAGTGTGCATTCTATCTTGCTTGTGTCTACCACTGCAGGCTGCTCTGTGGTTAATAATACTACTACTACAGTTTTACTTTGCGAACACCTGCTGTTTGTATAAGCCTCTACTGTCTGGAGGATAAGACCTGGCAGCATCCTAAGTACCAGTGAATGCATCATACTCTATGGGAACAACAGGCGGTTGTTATAGGCAGAAACCCTCCCTAGAGTGACTCTAGGTGATGTATGCAAATACAGGGGATATTCATTAAACACAGCATCCTAGTGACTAATATACAATATAGAGAGCATCCTAGTGACTAATGGACAATACAAATAACATCCTAGTGACCGATATGAAATACAAAGAACATATTAATGACAGATATACAATACAGAGAGTGTCATAGTGACTGATGTACATAACAAGGATTACCCTAGTGACTGGTATACAATATAGAGAACATTTTATTGGCTGACATGTAATTGAGAAAATATTCTAAGACTGATATACAATATAGATATTATTCAAGTGACTTACATACAATGCAGAGAGTATCCTAGTGACTGATATACAATATAGAGAGAATTGTAGTGACTGACATACAACACAGAGAGCATTCTAGTTACTGGTATATGATATAGAGAGTATTTTATTGACTGATATGTAATTCAGAGAACATTCTAGTGCAGGGGTGGGGAACCTTTTTCTACCAATGGCCATTTTGATATATATATATAACATTATTCATGGGCCTGGTGCAGGCCACGTCCCCTCCGTGTGACGTCACACAGGGCAGGGTCACAATTGCTGGTGATTACAGCAATGCCCGGAGCATCCTGAGGATGCTCCGGGGAGCTGTAAAGGCAGCGGTGTGACCATCTGAAGCATCCTAAGGCGCTTCTGGCCGCACTGCTGCATAGATTCTGGCTGCAGGGGGCCATTCTAGGCACCTTGCTAAACAGATGAGGTTAGCAAAAAAAAGCTCAGAGGGCCATACCAAATGATTCCGCGGGCCTTATACGGCCCTCAGGCCCAAGATTCCCAATCCCTGTTCTAGTGACTGATATACAATATCAAGTGCATTTTATTGACTGATATGTAATTCAGAGAACATTCTAGTGACTTATATACAATATAGAGAGCATTCTAGTGACTGATATACAATATAGAGGGAATTTTAATAACTGATATGTAATTCAGAGAACATTCTAGTTACTGATATACAATATAGAGAGCATTCTAGTGACTGATATACAAAATAGAGGGCATTTTAATGACTGATATGTAATTCAGAGAACATTCTAGTTACTGATATACAATATAGAGAGCATTTTATTGACTGATATGCAAGTCAAAGAGCATTCTAGTTACTGATATACAATATAGAGAGCATTTTATTGACTGATATGTAAGTCAGAGAGCATTCTAGTGACTGATATACAATATAGAGAGCATTCTAGTGACTTATATACAATATTGAGAGCATTCTAGTGACTGATATACAATATGGAGGGCATTTTCATGACTGATATGTAAGTCAGAGATCATTCTAGTGACTGATATACAATATAGCTAGCATTCTAGTGTTTGATATACAATATAGAGAGCATTCTAGTGACTGATATAAAATATAGAGAGCATTCTAGTGACTGATATACAATATATAGTGCATTCTAGTGACTGATATACAATATAGAGAGCATTCTAATGACTTATAAACAATATAGAGGGCATTGTAATGACTGTATTTGCATACATCACCTAGAGTCACTCTAGGGAGGGTTTCTGCCTATAACAACCACCTGTTGTTCCCATAGAGTATGATGCATTCACTGGTACTTAGGATGCCGCCAGGTCTTAACCTCCAGACAGTAGAGTCTTATACAAACAGCGGGAGTTCGCAAAGTAAAACTGTAAGTCAGAGAGCATTCTAGTGACTGATATACAATATAGAGAACATTCTAGTGACTGATATAGAAAATAGAGGGCATTATAATGACTGATAATGTAATTCAGAGAGCATTCTAGTGACTGATATAAAATATAGAGAGCATTCTAGTGACTGATATACAATATAAAGAGCATTCTAATGACTTATAAACAATATAGAGGGCATTGTAATGACTGATATGTAATTCAGAGAACATTTTAGTGTCATATAAAATATAGAGAGCATTATATTCTATACAGCTGCCATATTTTCTCAGGATATTCTGGTGGTTTTTCTAGACAGACTCCATACCTATGACGGCTTTACCAATCAGACCAGATGGATTGTCATTGCCAGGCTCCTGTTACCTCCGGGCCCCATAGCCACCAATGCTCCTGCAATGGCTGTAGTTCTGTCACACATGGCTGCACAGTATTAAGCGCAGGAAGACAGACAGGTGGATGATAGTAGACAGTAAGTATGTAGACAGAGAATTGTTGCGCAGAATTAGGTGTGTGTGCGTGTGTGATATGTATTATAATTAAATTATATATCTGTCCTGAATATACATATAGAGTAAGTATGGCATGGCTGCACAGTTGTCAGTCAGGTTGGCACATGCCCATCGTGTATGTGTGGCACATGTCAGCTGGGTAACGGTGGTACTGTCAGCTTACAGTAGACCCATCACTCATATCTGGGACATGAGGTTCTCCTCTGTTACCTGGGTGTAACGTCCATAGTTCATACACCCCATCCCCGGCAGCACAGGCTTGGGAGGTGTGCAATGCACGTACAGCTGGCACCTCTGTGCAGGATGTTTCCCCCGCATGAAGGTTACCTCAGTGACCCATCCTGGCTGCGCTTGGCCGGGGTATCAGCACTGGCTCTGGGTACCATCCTCCTTGGATCCTATTTCTGTCCTGCTCATTCCAAGCCCGGCACCCTGATCTCCTCTGGACAGATACCCCGATATCCTGCACCCACAAAGCTTCCATCCAGTCACTTACAAGAGTCTACAGCTGCTGCTATGGCTTCCTCACTCCTGACCACTACATTCTCTTCCAATAAGTAATGTTCTTTCATCCCCATTCTCACAGCATCCTGCTCTCTCCATTTCATTCATTCCTTACTTTTATTCTAACCCCCTGGATTTCCTGCCCTCACTTTATTTCTCTATCTCCTACCAACCAATTGTTTCCATCTACTGCTCTCACCCTTTGCCTTCATCTCACACCAAACTCTTTTCTGCATCTCTTCCCACTCTCTCTACTTTATTTTCTGGCCTCCCTCCTTTCCTCCATCTTCTACCCTCTCTCCCTCCCTCCCTATCATCATCTCTCACCCTCATGCACTACCTCCATTTCCTGCTCTCACTCTCTGCCTCCATATACTGCCCCCTCTCCATGCCTCCACCTCCTACCCTCTCTCCCTGCCTTCTTATCCTGCCCCTCTCCTTGCCTCAATCTTTTGGCCTCCCTCCCTATCATCATCTCTCACCCTCATTCACTACCTCTGCCCACTCTTCCTGCCTCCATATCCTGCCCCCTTTCCCAGCCTCCATCTCCTGCCCTCTCCCCTACCTCCGTCTCCTGCCCTCTCTCCCTGCCTCCATCTCCTGCCCTCTCCCCTACCTCCGTCTCCTGCCCTTTCCCTACCTCCGTCTCCTGCCCTCTCTCCCTATCATCATCTCTCACCCTCATTCACTAGCTTCATCTCCTGCCCTCAATCTTTTCCTCCCTATACTTTTGCCCTTTTTCTGCCTTCTTCTAGTTCCATCACTCGGTCTATATCCCCAAACTCCATTTCCTGCCCTCAAGCCTTATTCACCTGCTGTTTTCTATCATTCAAATCTTGTCCTCACTCTTTTGCTTCATCTCCTCATGCCCTCTTCTGTTATTATAACTTTCCTTCACTCTCTGCCTACATCTCTTGTCCTCACGCTCTGGCTCCAGTCCTCCCCTCACTCTCTGGCTCCATCTCCTCCCCTCAATCTCTGCCTCCATCTACTGCCCTCACTCTCTGCCTCCATCCCCTGCCCTCACTATCTACTTCCATCCCCTGCCCTCACTCCATGACTCCCTCTCCCTGTCTCCATCTTCTACCCTCTCCCCTACCTCCGTCTCCTGCCCTCTCTCCCTGCCTCCATCTTCTACCCTCCCTCCCTATAATCATCTCTCACCCTCATTCACTAACTTCATCTCCTGCCCTCAATCTTTTCCTTCCTTTTCTTATGTCTTTACTATGGAATAAATATCCTGCAAACCTCACATGTCTCCCATCACCCTCCAAATCAATAAATGTGCCTTATAGAATTCACAATTGATCACAACTTATTATTTTACATCTGAACATCTCTTTACAGTAACTACTTTCACCAATTTCTACATTTACCTGAGACTGCTGGTTCACACGTTAACCAAACTCTCTAAATAGCCCTTCATGAAGTGGCTTCAGCCACCCGTCAGACTTCACGTAAACTGATATAATAACCATGGCTTCCACAGGCACCTACAAAATCTGCCTCTTAAAGTAGAATGTCAGTGGCGTAAATCTTAATTCAAATGACTTCCACACATACTGTAAAATAGGAATCCAGCCATCTGTCATCCTAACCCTCTGTCCCATGCTCACTGTCTACCCCATCTGTGTCACCCCTGTCTGTTTGCCCATCCCCTTTAGAATATAAGCTCTCACGAGCAGGGCCCTCTATCCTCTTGTGCTTATCCTTTCTTTACTTATACTATCTGCTCTATACTCAAAAGCACCTAACCCGTGACTTTTGCCATCCTGCTTCTGTTGCAGCAGTGTTTATATACCATGTACTTGTCTTGTAGTGTCTTAAACTGTATGACACTGTTTTCTTGTTCTGCTCAACTGTTTATGTACTATGTTTATGTACTATGTTTATGTACTATGTTTATGTACTATGTTTATGTACTATGTAAGGCGCTGCGGAACCCTTGTGGCGCCATATAAATAAAGGATAATAATAATAATAATAATAATAATAATAATAATGTCCTTGTTCTGTCTTCTTCTAGTTCCCTCACTCAGTCTATATCTTCTACCTCCATTTCCTGCCCTCAAGCCTTATTCACCTGCTCTTTTCTATCCTCCAAATCTTGTCCTCACTCTTTTGCTTCACCTCCCCATGCCCTCTTCTGTTATTATAACTTTCCTTCACTCTCTGCCTCCATCTCTTGTCCTCACGCTCTGGCTCCAGTCCTCCCCTCACTCACTGGCTCCAGTCCTCCCCTCAGTCTCTGCCTCCATCTCCTCCCCTCACTCTCTGGCTCCAGTCCTCCCCTCACTTTCTGCCTCCATCTCCTCCCCTCACTTTCTGCCTCCATCTCCTCACCTCAGTCTCTGCCTGCAGTCCTCCCCTCACTCACTGGCTCCAGTCCTCCCCTCAGTCTCTGCCTCCATCTCCTCCCCTCACTCTCTGGCTCCAGTCCTCCCCTCACTTTCTGCCTCCATCTCCTCCCCTCACTTTCTGCCTCCATCTCCTCCCCTCAGTCTCTGCCTGCAGTCCTCCCCTCACTCACTGGCTCCAGTCCTCCCCTCAGTCTCTGCCTCCATCTCCTCCCCTCACTCTCTGGCTCCAGTCCTCCCCTCACTTTCTGCCTCCATCTCCTCCCCTCAGTCTCTGCCTGCAGTCCTCCCCTCACTCTCTGCCTGCAGTCCTCCCCTCACTCTCTGCCTCCATCTACTGCCCTCACTCTGGCTCCATCTCCTGCCCTCACTCTCTGCCTCCATCTCCTCCCCTCACTCTCTGCCTGCAGTCCTCCCCTCACTCTCTGCCTCCATCTACTGCCCTCACTCTTTGGCTCCATCTCCTGCCCTCACTCTATGCCTCCATCTCCTCCCCTCACTCTCTGCCTCCATCTCCTCCCCTCACTCTCTGCCTCCATCTCCTGCCCTCACTCTATGCCTCCATCTCCTCCCCTCACTCTCTGCCTCCATCTCCTCCCCTCACTCTCTGCCTCCATCTCCTGCCCTCACTCTTTGCCTCCATCTCCTCCCCTCACTCTATGCCTCCATCTGCTCCCCTCACTCTCTGCCTCCATCCCCTGCCCTCACTCTCTGCCTCCATCTCCTCCCCTCACTCTCTGCCTCCATCTCCTCCCCTCACTCTCTGCCTCCATCTCCTGCCCTCACTCTCTGCCTCCATCTCCTGCCCTCACTCTCTGCCTCCATCTCCTGCCATCACTCTCTGCCTCCAGTCCTCCCCTCACTCTCTGCCTCCATCTCCTGCCCTCACTCTCTGCCTCCATCTCCTGCCCTCACTCTCTGCCTCCATCTCCTGCCCTCACTCTCTGCCTCCAGTCCTCCCCTCACTCTCTGTCTTCATCTCCTGCCCTCACTCTCTGCCTCCATCTCCTGCCCTCACTCTCTGCCTCCATCTCCTGCCATCACTCTCTGCCTCCAGTACTCCCCTCACTCTCTGCCTCCATCTCCTGCCCTCACTCTCTGTCTTCATCTCCTGCCCTCACTCTCTGCCTCCATCTCCTGCCCTCACTCTCTGCCTCCATCTCCTGCCATCACTCTCTGCCTCCAGTACTCCCCTCACTCTCTGCCTCCATCTCCTGCCCTCACTCTCTGTCTTCATCTCCTGCCCTTGCTCTTAGCCTCCACTCCTGTCCTCACCCATCTTCTGCTTTCACTTTCTGGGGCTGATTCAGAGGTGAACACTCGGACAATATGGCCACACAGGGTCACTGTTTTTTTTTTATCTGGACATGCGCAGGAACCTGTGTCTTCGGGTGAGTGACAGTCTGCAGCCATTGTATACTCTAGCATCAGCTGCACCATCAAAACTTGCACCAGCCCTATGGCAGGGGCAGTTTCTCTTTTATGACTATACTGGCGGCTGTGCGCCTGGGAACGCAGTTACTTTCATTGACACGCCCACAACACTCCCATAATGCACCCTCTAAATGGACTAATTTTGCGCGCCACCTCCCAGTCACCGCCCAGGAATACCGATCACTCTTCCACAACATTTCTGACTCTTTCTGTCTCGATTACAACAGCGTCTTAGTGCAAACACTTTGTGTAATGTATGCGCCATGAGCTTTTAGAAATGTTTGCGCATGCGCAATTGCAAAAAAAACGCTCAACTACATGAACATCGGAAATGCGTGGTCCAGGTCCAGCGTCTCCAGTTCTCTCCCTCCCTCCCCCTGTGCCGGGGACTGACTGCTGTGCAGCTACGGCTTGGCTCCTGCTCTCAGTGATGGCTGTACACTGACACCTGGATCCCATTCTGCATGATGTACCCTTTCCAGCACAGTTTCTGGGAAGTAAATCACAGCCATAGATCCCTGACACCCCACCTTCTCCCATGACTATCAGGCTTCATGCACTTATTTGTATGCTAGGAAATAAGGCCCTCATTCAGAGCCGTACGCTCTGAGCAGAGTGCACGCTCTGAATGAGGGCCGGCCTCCATGAAAATGGAGCGTCCTTCTGGGCGCTCGTATAGCTGTGAGTCACCACCCATAGGCTATACGAGCGTGCAGTTTGATGGCCGCGATGGTCGAGACCATCGCGACCATCGAAATTGCGAGCCGGAGCCTGCGGTTGAGGTTTTCAACCGCAAGCTCCGGAGTGATTTTGGCTCTATCAGAGCCAAAATCACTCCCACTGACATCACTAGTGATGTCAGTGGGCCGGCTTTTGACGGAAGGCGTTCCCGTGGGAACGCCCCCGTCAGGGAGGCACGCCCCCGGCACGCCTACCAAAGGGGGCGTGCTGTCAATCAACATTGACAGCACGCCCCCTTTGATCGGACACAACGAGCGAAGGACTTTCCTTCGCTCGTCGTGTCTGGCACATGCACACGACGGAGCTCCCTCCGTCGTGCGCATGCTCAGTCCAGAACATCGACCCACTTGCGAGCGGACAGCCGCTCGCGAGTGGGTCTGAATCAGGCCCTAGGTTCCTTATAGGACTCTTAATTATTACATAGAAAAATACACCTACTGTATTGAGTTACTCAAATTCAGGACTATGCTGGTGACAAGGGGACATCCACTGCGATAGGACGAGGGACAAAATAGGAAGGGATCCTCCATTGTTAGGGATGGCCATTGTCCATTGGTGGTCAGTAACTATTGATGGTTTGCCACCAATTGTTTTGCTATTGATGGTGGAGGTCTGATTTTTCTCTGCCATTGCGACACTAAGACCCACCCCCTTCCCTGTTACACATCGATGGTTCAAACCATCAATGGTTTTCCGTCATTCATGTAAAGTACTGATGGCACCATGGATGGAGAACTTTGATGGTGGACCATTCAATAGCCATCCCTACTCCCTGTAAGACTGGTCAGACTATGGGATGTTTTACCAAGCCCGATGAATCTAGAGTCACCCCAAAAACAGGCTTATAGATTATTTAGGCACAGAGGCTATTCATGATGGCCTCGTTGTAGCAGATATAAGAGATATTTGCAGTGGTTCCTCTCTTTTTGGTGGCAGAAGCAATTCCTAGAACGTTCTACGGGGACTGAAAAAATGCCCAATTTACCAACCTTTGTTTAACTGAGCTTTTTGGAGCCTGGCCCCGATAGTGATCAACATCTTTATAAGCCATTAGCCATTGTAACTCACAGGCTCTGTGTCAATCACCACCAGTGACTTATGGTTACTTCAGAATGTGCGGTTAATCTATCACGGCACTGCCACCACCAACAAAGTTCATGTGAGTCTTTAGGTTCTCCCCTCAAATATCAATATTGCACACTCACTTACATATAGGACGTAGCTTTGACCTCACAGACTTGTGAATTCGACAAGAACACAGAGAGTACACTGGATTAAGAATGTTTAATCCGAAAAATATTTCAGAAAAAGGTAATACAAATATGGACAATACAAATATATCACAAATAAGTTCAGAAAATAAAAGGAATTAAAATGATAGAAAACCCAGAGTCTTTACACCTAGACCCTGTTGTGAAGGAAAACAGGAGCATTGGGTCCAGACCAGTCATCAGCACTCTCCTTAGGCACAAGAACACTTATCACTGAGGGAGAAGCACAGTTACCCTCACATCTGCACTAGCCCCCACCATTGGGGTTTCTGTTTCTTTGCTGTACCATGGACATTAAGATATCTGACACACCTATTCACATCATAGTCTATAGGAGGTAGGAGGTCTTGAAACAGGGTGTATGGGGATTTAGAAACCAGTCACATACCATACATCCCTGCCCTCACCCATCCTAAAATGATTTATACCCTGTGACCTGGCTTGACTGAGTCTGACCATCTGAAAATCAAGGATCAATCTCCTCCCCAAACTTTATGGCCTACAGAGATCAGAGATGGTTATCTCGAATTCTGGTTTTAGGAGGACAGAATTGTTCCTTCTCCCAAGTCTGTATTAGCATAGGTCAAATAGAGGACACACAAACCAAATCACATTTGAATACATATATTATATATATATATATATATATATATATATAAGCACTTGCACGGAATCATTTCTGGCGATTATTCCTAAGATTAAACGCCACACTCTGTTTTTGCATTTCCTTTGAGCATAGGGAAGTAGACTAGCAGCCGGCAAGCTGGGCCTGGTCCTGGCGTAAGTTATCACTTTAGTGGTTACTCTTTGCTGGGAGGGGCTCTTATCAGAACCACTCTCCCGGCAAGAGACTGTTTCTTATTGCAGTGAGAGTCGACAAATATGGGGGAGGGAGTATGACAGGGGAGGCTCTGCCTCCCCTGCCTACACGTCCCTGGTGCAGACCACTGCACTGACAGACCTCAGGATGCTTCGGGCATTGCTGTGATTACAGGTGATTGTGGCCCTGCCCCTCCACATAACTTCATGTGTGGTCTGCACTGGGCACTGGGAAATTAAGTTATGGTGCTGACACAATGCCCACAGTAGTAGTGCCCCTTATACACAATGCCCACAGTAGTAGTGCCCCTTATACGCAATGCCCACAGTACTGCCCCTTATACACATAATGCTCCTTACATGCAATGCCCACAATAGTAGTGCCCCTTACACATAATGCCCACAGTAGTAGTGTCCCTTACACGCAATGCCCACAGTAGTAGTGCCCTCTATGCAATGTCCACAGTAGTAGTGCCCTCTACACAATACCCACAGTAGTAGTGCCCCTATACAATGCCCACAGTAGTAGTGCCCCTTATACAATGCCCACAGTACTAGTGCCCTCTATACAATGCCCACAGTAGTAGTGCCCCTTATACAATGCCCACAGTAGTAGTGCTCTCTATGCAATGCCCACAGAAGTAGTGCCCCTTATACAATGCCCACAGTAGTAGTGCCCTCTATACAATGCCCACAGTAGTAGTGCCCTCTATACAATGCCCACAGTAGTAGTGCTCCCTATACAATGCCCACAGTAGTAGTTCCCCTTTAACACAAAAAGAGACACAGACACACACAGCACTGTACTTACCTGAATTGAATGCCCGCTCCTGTGCCCACCACCGCCCGACTGCTCCTTGCGCCCGGCACTGTGGGAGAGACATCATAACGTCTCCTTACACCCACTGCGGAAGCCATAAGGCAGAGCTCAGGAGTGAGCTCCAGCCTCTGGCTGCAGGGAGGGAGCCACCGGGCACCTGCTGGTAACAAAATCTCAGCGGACGCCAAGCAAATGGAGAAGGTGGCAGCACCGCCTCTCCAACCTGGTGCCTCCCTGCTGTGCAGTGCCAGCTAAGCGTATCACACCGGCCCTGTAAATGAGGCCCACAAGAGGAACGTTTAAGTACTTCCGCCTGTATTTTATATTTATCATCAGTGGCGTAACTAGGGCAGGGCGAGCGGGGTTCGTGCCCTGGGCGCCGTTGGACCGGCGGCGCTGGGGGGTGCCGCCGGCCACGGTACCGGCCCGACCGCCCTAGACAGCCAGTGTAGCGCCGACCACAATGAGTGCGGTCAGCGCTACACATTTGCACTGGACCGGCGCTAGGCTTCCAGCGCCGGTCCTGTGCTGCACGCCTGAGCCCGTTCCCTCCCCCTGAGCGCTTGCCCAATAGCGCCAGGAGGCGGGCTCAGGCTGTGCATAACACACGCATCGCCGCCAGCGCTGGCGGCGATGCGTGTGTTAAACAGCAGCCAATGAGAGTTAGATAGACTCTCACTGACTGCTGCAGCACCCACTGCAAGAGCCGGACTTACGTCCGGCTCCTGCAGTGGGTAATGGGACTGACGTCATGACGTCAGTCCCATAATGCTGAGCGCGCCAGCCCGGGCGGACTGGAGGGCGGGAGCGGCATCGGCATCACGGACAGGAGCAGCGTGGAATCAGGTAAGTATATTTTTATATATATTTATTTATTTTTAAACCTTACCTATCTGCACAACGGGGGAGGGGTTGGCTACTACTGGGGGGGACATCTACTGGGGGGGGACATCTACTGGGGGTGCCATTGGGAGGACCTCTACTGGGGGGGGGCTACTCTACTGGGGACTACTACTTGGGGGGGGGACTACCACTGGGGGCATTCTAAAAGGGGCCTAGTATTACTAGAGGCACTGCACTCAGGGGGACCACTAATGGGGGCAATAATAGGAAGGGCCACTACAGGGACCACTGGATAGGGGGGGGGGTCACTACTGGGAGCCTGCATCAGGGGGACCACTACTGGGGGCACTGCATGGGAGGGGGGGACACTACTGCTGGGGGCACTATATAAGGGGCTTACTGCTAGGGGCACTGCGGGGACCACTACAGGGGGCACTAGATAGGGGGGATCAATACAGGGTGCCTGCATAAGGGGACCACTACTGGGAAAACTGCATGGAGGGGACTACTGCTGGGGGCACTATATAAAAGGGCACTGCATAAGAGGATACCGCTACTGGGCGCACTGCATTGTGGGGACTGCTACTGGGGGCACTGCATAAGGGGGAACACTACGTGGGGCACTGCATTTGGGGGGCCACTACTGGGGGTACTGAGTAAGGGGAACTAATTGGGGGCTGTATAAGAGGGACCACTACTGGGGATACTGTATAAGGGGCACTACTATGGGCCTGCATGAGAGGGACCACAACTGCATACTGGGGGTACTACTGGGGTTAAGGTGCATATGGATAGGAATGTTCAGTTTGAAAATAAAGGGGTGTGTCATGTTGACACGCCCCATTTTTAAGTGACCACGCCCATTTTTTTGCCGCGCGCGCACATGGGGGGGGGGGCTCCCTTTTCAAATTTGCCCTGGGCTCCAAATACCCTAGTTACGCCACTGTTTATCATACACTCAGTATATTGAGCACAGGTGGTAGATAACCTCTTATTTGTGTCCTCTGCTTGTACATTGATTTGGGAATTTCCTCCAGAACATCAGAACATGGCACCCTGATACTAAGGGCCCCAGAACATGGCACCCTAATACTAAGGGCCCCAGAACATGGCACCCTAATACAAGGGGACCCAGAACATGGCACCCTAATACTAAGGGCCCCAGAACATGGCACCCTAATACAAGGGGACCCAGAACATGGCACCCTAATACTAAGGGCCCCAGAACATGGCATCCTAATACAAGGGGACCCAGAACATGGCACCCTAATACTAAAGGCCCCAGAACATGGCATCCTAATACAAGGGGACCCAGAGCATGGCACCCTAATACTAAGGGCCCAATAACATTGCATCCTGATACTAGTGCCCAGAGAACATGGCACCCTGATACCAGGACCCCCAGAAAATGACACCCTGATAATAGGGAACCCCAAAACATGGCATCCTGATACTAGGGCCCAGCGAATATGACACCCTGATACTAGGGGCCCAAGAACATGACACCCTGATACTAGGGAAACCCAAAACATGGCATCCTGATACTAGGGCCCAGAGAACATGACGCCCTGATACTATGACCCCCAGGACATGGCACCCTGATACTAGGGACCCCCAGAACATGACACCCTGATACTAGGGAACCCCAGAACATTACACCCTGATACTAGGGGCCTCAGAACATGGCATCCTGAAACTAAGGGCCCAAGAACATGGAACCCTGACATTAGAATTCCCAGGACATGGCACCCTGACACTGGGGACCCCAGAACATGACATCCTGATACTAGGGGTCCCAAAACAACAATAACATGACTCCCTGATACTAGGTATACTGGAACATGACTCCCTGATACTAGGTGCACCAGAACATGACTCCATGGTACTAAGGATACTAGACCATGGCATCCTGATACTAGGTGCACCAGAACATGACTCCCTGATACTAGGGATACTAGAACATGACTTCCAGATACTAGGGATACTAGAACATGACTCCCTGATACAAGGGATACTAGAACATGGCATCTTAATACTAGAGATCTTAGAACATGGCCCCTTGATACTAGGGATACTAGAACATGACTCCCTGATACAAGGGATACTAGAACATGACTCCCTGATACAAGGGATACTAGAACATGACTCCCTGATACTAGAGATACTAGAACATGACTCCCTGATACTAGAGATACTAGAACATGACTCCCTGATACTATGGATCCTAGAACATGACTCCTTGAAACTAGGGTTACTAGAACATGACTCCCTGATACAAGGGATAATAGAACATGACTCCCTGATACTAGGGATACTAGAACATGACTCCCTGATACTAGAGCTACTAGAACATGACTCCCTGATACTAGGGATACTAGAACATGACTCCCTGATACAAGGGATACTAGAACATGACTCCCTGATACTAGAGATACTAGAACATGACTCCCTGATACAAGGGATACTAGAACATGACTCCCTGATACAAGAGATACTAGAACATGACTCCCTGATACAAGGGATACTAGAACATGACTCCCTGATACAAGGGATACTAGAACATGACTCCCTGATACTAGAGATACTAGACCATGACTCCCTGATACTAGGGATCCTAGAACATGACTCCCTGATACAAGGGATACTAGAACATGGAATCTTAATACTAGAGATCCTAGAACATGGCCCCTTGATACTAGGGATACTAGAACATGACTCCCTGATACAAGGGATACTAGAACATGACTCCCTGATACAAGGGATACTAGAACATGACTCCATGATACTAGGGATACTAGAACATGACTCCCTAATACAAGGGATACTAGAACATGACTCCCTGATACTAGGGATACTAGAACATGACTCCCTGATACTAGAGATACTAGAACATGACTCCTTGATACTAGGGATACTAGAACATGACTCCCTGATACAAGGGATACTAGAACATGACTCCCTGATACAAGGGATACTAGAACATGACTCCCTGATACTAGAGATACTATAACATGACTCC
The DNA here is from genome assembly GCA_031769625.1 of Taudactylus pleione. Classification (NCBI taxonomy): domain Eukaryota; kingdom Metazoa; phylum Chordata; class Amphibia; order Anura; family Myobatrachidae; genus Taudactylus; species Taudactylus pleione. The sequence goes on along the minus strand of JAUIMM010000302.1, from coordinate 1,146,946 downwards.
CTGATACTAGAGCTACTAGAACATGACTCCCTGATACAAGGGATACTAGAACATGACTCCCTGATACAAGGGATACTAGAACATGACTCCCTGATACAAGGGATACTAGAACATGACTCCCTGATACTAGGGATACTAGAACATGACTCCCTGATACTAGAGCTACTAGAACATGACTCCCTGATACTAGGGATACTAGAACATGACTCCCTGATACAAGGGATACTGGAACATGACTCCCTGATACTAGGGATACTAGAACATGACTCCCTGATACAAGGGATACTAGAACATGACTCCCTGATACTAGGGCTACTAGAACATGACTCCCTGATACAAGGGCTACTAGAACATGACTCCCTGATACTAGAACATGACTCCCTGATACTAGGGATACTAGAACATGACATCCTGATACTAGGGATACTAGAACATGACTCCCTGATACTAGGGATCCTAGAACATGGCTCCCTGATACTAGGGTTACTAGAACATGACTCCCTGATACAAGGGATACTAGAACATGGCATCTTAATACTAGAGATCCTAGAACATGGCCCCTTGATACTAGGGATACTAGAACATGACTCCCTGATACAAGGGATACTAGAACATAACTCCCTGATACAAGGGATACTAGAACATGACTCCCTGATACTAGGGTTACTAGAACATGACTCCGTGATACAAGGGATACTAGAACATTGCATCTTAATACTAGAGATCCTAGAACATGGCCCCTTGATACTAGCGATACTAGAACATGGCTCCCTGATGCAAGGGATACTAGAACATGACTCCCTGATACAAGAGATACTAGAACATGACTCCCTGATACTAGGGACACTAGAACATGACTCCCTGATACTAGAGATACTAGAACATGACTCCCTGATACTAGGGATACTAGAACATGACTCCCTGATACAAGGGATACTAGAACATGGCTCCCTGATACTAGAGATACTAGAACATGACTCCCTGATACTAGGGATCCTAGAACATGACTCCCTGATACAAGGGATACTAGAACATGGTATCTTAATACTAGAGATCCTTGAACATGGCCCCTTGATACTAGGAATACTAGAACATGACTCCCTGATACAAGGGATACTAGAACATGACTCCCTGATACAAGGGATACTAGAACATGACTCCCTGATACAAGGGATACTAGAACATGACTCCCTGATACTAGAGCTACTAGAACATGACTCCCAGATACTAGAACATGACTCCCTGATACAAGGGATACTAGAACATGACTCACTGATACTAGGGATACTAGAACATGACTCCCTGATACAAGGGATACTAGAACATGACTCCCTGGTACTAGGGATACTAGAACATGACTCCCTGATACAAGGGCTACTAGAACATGACTCCCTGATACTAGGGATATTAGAACATGACTCCCTGATACTAGGGATACTAGAACATGACTCCCTGATACAAGGGATACTAGAACATGACACCCTGATACTAGAGATACTAGAACATGACTCCCTGATACTAGGGATCCTAGAACATGACTCCTTGATACAAGGGATACTAGAACATGGCATCTTAATACTAGAGATCCTAGAACATGGCCCCTTGATACTAGGGATACTAGAACATGACTCCCTGATACAAGGGATACTAGAACATGACTCCCTGATACAAGGGATACTAGAACATGACTCCCTGATACAAGGGATACTAGAACATGACTCCATGATACTAGGGATTCTAGAACATGACTCCCTGATACTAGGGATACTAGAACATGACTCCCTGATACAAGGGATACTAGAACATGACTCCCTGATACTAGAGATACTAGAACATGACTCCCTGATACTAGGGATACTAGAACATGACTCCCTGATACAAGGGATACTAGAACATGACTCCATGATACTAGGGATACTAGAACATGACTCCCTGATACAAGGGATACTAGAACATGACTCCCTGATACAAGGGATACTAGAACATGACTCCCTGGTCCTAGGGATACTAGAACATGACTCCCTGATACAAGGGCTACTAGAACATGACTCCCTGATACTAGGGATACTAGAACATGACATCCTGATACTAGGGATACTAGAACATGACTCCCTGATACTAGGGATACTAGAACATGACTGTCACGCTGGGAGGCGGGTTTTTGAAAGCCGAGGTCTGAGGCTGTGGGAGGAGGCGAAGGCGAGGGGCCTGGACGTATGATCTCCGCATCCACAAGTCTTGGTCGTTGGCTAGACCTAGTCAATGGTGCGGAGTCTAACTCACAAGGAGGTGTTCGCCAGTGACCCCTCCAAGCGGGATATGGGCTTGTGCAGTTCCCTGTAAGCAGGTCGCTGTCCTTTGACTTGGTGACCAAGGCCTGCAGGGAAAAGAGAATCAAAACACCTGTGGCCCAAGGGTAATGCCTGGAATAGGCACGTGGGGAGTGGGATAGAACTCCTGGCTGGAGAAAGGCACTTGAGGTGCTGGCTAGAGAGGTGTGGAGATTTATTGGTAGGCTGAGGTAACAGCTGGATATCTCACGAAGTATATACCGGATTGCCGGCCGGAGATCATGCACTAGGGTGCAATAAGATGAAGGGTTAACTTGCACACAGGCTGTGATGGTAAAAGCACTGCGGTGAGATGAAGGGTTAACTTGCACACAGGCTGTGATGGTAAAGGCACTGTGGTGAGATGGAGGTTAGCTGCCACACAGGCTGTTGATTAGTAAAGGCACTGTGGAGAGATGGAGGTTAAACTTGCACACAGGCTGTGGATTAGTAAAGGCACTGTGGAGAGATGGAGAATAAACTTGCACACAGGCTGCTGATAGTAGAGGCACTGTGGTGAGATAGCTCAGAAGCTCTGGAAGAAACATGCTGGAAGCACGGGAACCTGGAACGAGACTCCTCTAGTTACACTAGCGGCGACAATGATTGTTCAGGCAACTACCTGGAGCACAGGAGCCGGATATATACCCCTGGAAGCTTGCTGATAGGCCCACAGCATCAGCTGACCAGCCGGGCCACTCAGGGAAGGAGGTACTGACATAGGGAAAGTGTCATGGCGGCGCCCATAACGGAAACTGCGATCCCCACTCACCTGACACCACAGCTACAGGGTGAATGCTCAGCACCTCCCACGTCCCCGCGCCAGCCGCAAAACTGCCCGGGAAGTCAGAGGAAGCCGGCGGGACGGTAAGGGACTGCCGATCCCCAGCTGAACTCTGACAATGACTCCCTGATACAAGGGATACTAGAACATGACACCTTAATAGTAGAGATCCTAGAACATGGCCCCTTGATACAAGGGATACTAGAACATGACACCTTAATACTAGAGATCCTAGAACATGGCCCCTTGATACTAGGGATACTAGAACATGGCTCCCTGATACTACGTGTACAAAACATGACTCCCTGATACTAGGGATACTAGAACATGGCATCCTGATATTAGGGCCTAGAACATGGTCCCTTGATACTAGGGATACTAGAACATGGCTCCCTGATACTAGGGATACTAGAACATGGCACCCTGATACTAGGGATACTAGAACATGGCACCCTGATACTAGGGATCCTAGAACATGACTCCCTGATACAAGGGATACTAGAACATGACTCCCTGATACAAGGGATACTAGAACATGACTCCCTGATACTAGAAATACTAGAACATGACTCCCTGATACTAGAACATGACTCCCTGATACAAGGGATACTAGAACATGATTCCCTGATACTAGGGATACTAGAACATGGCACCCTGATACTAGGGATACTAGAACATGGCTCCCTGATACTACGTGTACAAAACATGACTCCCTGATACTAGGGATATTAGAACATGGCATCCTGATATTAGGGATCCTAGAACATGGCTCCCTGATACTAGGGATAATAGAACATGGCACCCTGATACTAGGTATAATAGAACATGACTCCCTGATACCAGAGATACTAGAACATAACTCCCTGATACTAGAGATACTACAACATGACTCCCTGATACTAGGGATACTAGAACATGGCTCCCTGATACAAGGGATACTAGAACATGGCTCCCTGATACTAGGGATACTAGAACATGGCTCCCTGATACAAGGGATACTAGAACATGACTCCCTGATACTAGAGATACTAGAACATGACTCCCTGATACTAGAGATACTAGAACATGGCTCCCTGATACAAGGGATACTAGAACATGACTCCCTGATACTAGGGATACTAGAACATGGCTCCCTGATACAAGGGATACTAGAACATGACTCCCTGATACAAGGGATACTAGAACATGACTCCCTGATACTAGAGATACTAGAACATGGCTCCCTGATACAAGGGATACTAGAACATGACTCCCTGATACTAGGGATACTAGAACATGACTCCCTGATACTAGACATACTAGAACATGACTCCCTGATACTAGAGATACTAGAACATGACTTCCTGATACAAGGGCTACTAGAACATGACTCCCTGATACTAGGGATACTAGAACATGACTCCCTGATAGTAGAGATACTAGAACATGACTCCCTGATACTAGGGATACTAGAACATGACTCCCTGATACAAGGGATACTAGAACATGACTCCCTGATACAAGGGCTACTAGAACATGACTCCCTGATACTAGAGATACTACAACATGACTCCCTGATACTAGGGATACTAGAACATGGCTCCCTGATACAAGGGATACTAGAACATGACTCCCTGATACTAGGGATACTAGAACATGGCTCCCTGATACAAGGGATACTAGAACATGACTCCCTGATACTAGGGATACTAGAACATGACTCCCTGATACTAGAGATACTAGAACATGGCTCCCTGATACAAGGGCTACTAGAACATGACTCCCTGATACAAGGGCTACTAGAACATGACTCCCTGATACTAGAGATACTACAACATGACTCCCTGATACTAGGGATACTAGAACATGGCATCCTGATATTAGGGCCTAGAACATGGTCCCTTGATACTAGGGATACTAGAACATGGCTCCCTGATACTAGGGATACTAGAACATGGCACCCTGATACTAGGGATACTAGAACATGGCACCCTGATACTAGGGATCCTAGAACATGACTCCCTGATACAAGGGATACTAGAACATGACTCCCTGATACAAGGGATACTAGAACATGACTCCCTGATACTAGAAATACTAGAACATGACTCCCTGATACTAGAACATGACTCCCTGATACAAGGGATACTAGAACATGATTCCCTGATACTAGGGATACTAGAACATGGCACCCTGATACTAGGGATACTAGAACATGGCTCCCTGATACTACGTGTACAAAACATGACTCCCTGATACTAGGGATATTAGAACATGGCATCCTGATATTAGGGATCCTAGAACATGGCTCCCTGATACTAGGGATAATAGAACATGGCACCCTGATACTAGGTATAATAGAACATGACTCCCTGATACCAGAGATACTAGAACATAACTCCCTGATACTAGAGATACTACAACATGACTCCCTGATACTAGGGATACTAGAACATGGCTCCCTGATACAAGGGATACTAGAACATGGCTCCCTGATACTAGGGATACTAGAACATGGCTCCCTGATACAAGGGATACTAGAACATGACTCCCTGATACTAGGGATACTAGAACATGACTCCCTGATACTAGAGATACTAGAACATGACTCCCTGATACTAGAGATACTAGAACATGGCTCCCTGATACAAGGGATACTAGAACATGACTCCCTGATACTAGGGATACTAGAACATGGCTCCCTGATACAAGGGATACTAGAACATGACTCCCTGATACTAGGGATACTAGAACATGACTCCCTGATACTAGAGATACTAGAACATGGCTCCCTGATACAAGGGATACTAGAACATGACTCCCTGATACTAGGGATACTAGAACATGACTCCCTGATACTAGAGATACTAGAACATGACTCCCTGATACTAGAGATACTAGAACATGACTTCCTGATACAAGGGCTACTAGAACATGACTCCCTGATACTAGGGATACTAGAACATGACTCCCTGATAGTAGAGATACTAGAACATGACTCCCTGATACTAGGGATACTAGAACATGACTCCCTGATACAAGGGCTACTAGAACATGACTCCCTGATACAAGGGCTACTAGAACATGACTCCCTGATACTAGAGATACTACAACATGACTCCCTGATACTAGGGATACTAGAACATGGCTCCCTGATACAAGGGATACTAGAACATGACTCCCTGATACTAGGGATACTAGAACATGGCTCCCTGATACAAGGGATACTAGAACATGACTCCCTGATACTAGGGATACTAGAACATGACTCCCTGATACTAGAGATACTAGAACATGGCTCCCTGATACAAGGGCTACTAGAACATGACTCCCTGATACAAGGGCTACTAGAACATGACTCCCTGATACTAGAGATACTACAACATGACTCCCTGATACTAGAGATACTAGAACATGGCTCCCTGATACAAGGGATACTAGAACATGACTCCCTGATACTAGGGATACTAGAACATGGCTCCCTGATACAAGGGATACTAGAACATGACTCCCTGATACTAGGGATACTAGAACATGACTCCCTGATACTAGAGATACTAGAACATGGCTCCATGATACAAGGGATACTAGAACATGACTCCCTGATACTAGGGATACTAGAACATGACTCCCTGATACTAGGGATACTAGAACATGACTCCCTGATACTAGAGATACTAGAACATGGCTCCCTGATACAAGGGATACTAGAACATGACTCCCTGATACTAGAGATACTAGAACATGGCTCCCTGATACAAGGGATACTAGAACATGACTCCCTGATACTAGGTGCACCAGAACGCTGCAGCATGTGGTCCCTTCTCGTGGCTCTCTTCAACGCTGACGCATACCGTGGCCATTCCCTTTGCACAGCGGCTGCACGGACCCCACATGGCACAGTGAAGCATTCCGGCTTCAAGCAGGTGCCCCGCATGCGCAGCTTCAAAACAGCGAGAGAGAGAGAGCACAAGTTCCAACACGTTTCATCAGTAATCAGAGTTCATCAAGGGGGTGTACGTATGAAGTCTGATTACTGACGAAACGCGTTGGAACTTGCACTGTTCTTACCTCCATGAACTGGGTCTGATTACCCCATTAAGATAAGCACATGATCTACCTCTTTCTTGTTTTATGAAGTACAATTTTTTATCTATATATATTATTTTTCCTCTTTTTGCCTTTATGTATATACTTATTTTAACAATTGTCTGTTGTTTATATATGTACATTAAATAATTTCTTATATATTTTATACAACTTTTTGCACTGTCATTATTTATTAGACTCAAATATTTATATAATTGTTGAAAATATTGCAATGGGTACTACTTCATGGTTTAGTTTTGATTATGCACCATGCACCAGAAACTTTATATTGATTGTTTTTTGCACAATTTTAGTATAAATATATGAAGTGTATAGGCACTGCTGTCGCTCACTCATCAACCTCAGTGGTTTTATATATATACACACTCACAGGGCCGGTTCTAGACATTGTGGAGCTCAGGGCAAAAGTTCCCAGTTGCGTCCCCCCAAGAAAAAAAAAAACTTTTTTTAGATGGCGTGTCCTTGCGGAACACCCCCAATTCATCACACTGTGGGGCGTGACCAGCACTTACGAAGGTGCAGTAGTAATTACCCCTATAGCCATGCCCCCAGTGCTGGTGCTTTTGAAAAAAAAAAAAAAAAATACAAACACAATACTTACCTTAAGCCCCGCTCCTGCGTCCGCTGCTCCACCACTTATCTATGGAAGAGACGTCATTACATCATGACGTCCCTCCCATAGTGCTCTCTGGAGTGAGCTCTGGCTTTTTCGGCTGCCGCTGCAGGGAGGGGGCCGGGTGCCCGCTGATAACAAATATCAGTGGGCGCCCGGCAAATGCAGGCTCCCTGCGGTGGCTAATGGGGGGGAAAGTGGCGCTGTTGTTTTTTTTTTTTAAGAGATTTTTTTTTGCCTCTCTCCTGGGGACTCAGTGGCGCCCTCTAGGGGCCGGCGCTCCAGGTGACGGCCCTGTTAGCCCGCCCCTAGAACCGCCACTGTATATACACTAATGCCATCGCAGCTGCATTCTCTCATGGATCACAATTGTAAAAACATGGTAATGTCTTCCTAAGCTTACCTGAGCATAGGGACGCCCGCTGCTTCTTTATTATATCTGTCCGATGACGAGCAACAGCGTAAACATCGGTAACATCGACGCAGATCAGGCAGTCACGCAGCTTATAAGTCAAGTCTGACCTTTCGCAAACACAGCGTCTCTCCTGACAAGCTGCGAGCTCTCATGCTGCGACGCAGATGGCAATGGCTAATTTCTGCACGCCCATGAAATGGCGTTTAAACGGTCAGACACGTCTGCGTTTTTCTAACCACCACCCTCTTTCCTTACTCATGGTGATTCTCAGATAGTGTTTTATCATTTTAGGTTTGGAAAAAGAAGCTCCGCACAGGCAGCTGGGACAGGAATGGTCAAAAACAACATTAAAGCTGTACAAACATCAGGAAATCTGGATCACAGAAAGGGATTTTTTTACTATAATGGTGCATACACACGGTCAGATTTTTCCTTCAGATATGAACGATAACGATTTAAAAATCGTTCAGTCGTTCATATCTGAAGGAAAATCGTTCATATCTGACATGCCTGAACGATGGACGATCAACGATGCGCGTTCCCGTTTGTCAGATAACGATATCTGACATCTGATGGGTTTGCAGTCAGACTTGGACGATTCCATTCATTTTAATGCAGTCAAAAATCGTTCAATCGTTCAAATCGTTCAAAACTTTGGTAAAATCGTTCAAATCGTTCAGTCGTTCAGTCGTTCATCTGACAAGTCTGACAAATCTGACCGTGTGTATGCTCCATAAGACTCAGAGGTTCCCAAACGCAGTTCTCAAGGCTCCCCAACAGTCTAGGTCAGGGGTCTTCAAACTTGGCCCTCCAGATGCTGTGGAACTACACATCCCAGCATGCACTGCACATAGTTTTAGCATGCTGTTATATCAAAAAGGTGGAAGTGCATGCTGGGATGTGTAGTTCCACAGCAGCTGGAGGGCCAAGTTTGAAGACCCCTGGTCTAGGTGTTAAGGCCCCCATACATCAGCAATCTGGAAACCACAATTGAACAATTTGAAGATTTATTGCCCCATTTTAGGATTTCCCAATCAAGCAATCTGCGCCCATATACTACAGATCTTTTTCAGTGATTTGCAGATCGATTGCAGCAAACACAGATCTGGAAATCTTGAAAGGCTCCATCATTTTGCTAGAAACGGTCTGCAAATCTGCTGATCATGTCCATACACTAGCAATCTACAGCCCCAATCCATCTGTGACATCCAACATGTTGGACAATCTGATTAAACAATTCCAATCACTTTTTGGTTGCAATCTGCGATCTGTGAAGCCCATACATTGCAGATTTTTATACACAATCGATTGCAAATTGCACGATTGCTGCAATCCATCTCTGATGTATGGGGGCCTTATCTCTCAAGCTGGGTACACACCTAAAGATTTTCTGTCCAACCATCCAACTAGTTGATTGGTTGGAATGAGAATCTGGTAAGGGATGAAAGCAAATGACAATCAGCAATTTGCTCCCAAACGCTGGAAAATGGACAAAAGTTGTTGTTTGTTAAATGTTTGATCTAAAGCAGTGGTTCTCAAACTCGATCCTCAGGACCCCACACAGGTCACATTTTGCAGGTCACCCAGCAGGTGCACAGGTGTATTCATTACTCACTGACACATTTAAAAAGATCCACAGGTGCAGCTAACAGTTTCACTAGTAATTATGTGAGGAGACCTGCAAAACATGCACTGTTTGGGGTCCTGAGGACAGAGTTTGAGAACCTGTGATCTAAACAATTTCTTCAAACTTGTCTGACGTCATTTTCATCTGTTTTCTGTCATTTAGGAGGAAATTGCTGATCATCAGTTACTCCCATACGTTACCAGATTCTCATTCCAACCAATCACCTAGTTGGATGGTTGGACAGATAATCTTTACGCTTGTACCCAGCTTTAGACCTGAACTGTTGGGAACCTCTGCTATAAGAAGACAGGCAAGTTCACTGATCGGGATCTCATCACCAAGTACTGATCGCACCTCCTTCTCACGCAGCCCAGCATGCGGCTGCTGGCCAATCACATCTCTCTGTATTCTATGCGTGTCCTGTGCGTTCCCAGCAGCACGCACTGTTGCATTCCGGCCACTCGCAGCTGCGTCGTGGGAATCGTGTGAGCTCTCCCAGGTGAGTTTGGGCACCGCTGACCCTGGGCCAGTACTGCAGCACTCTCAGCGACTAGCCTGCGTGGTGCGTGGCGGTGGGCCGTCCTTCACCTTGTGGGTCCATGGATATTTGCCAGCCTAGTCACCCTGTAGTTATGCCCCTGCTCATGCAGCATTTGCACAGTAGTTGTGCTCAGCGGCTGCATGCAAGACGCAATGCCTGAGCGACTGAGCGCAATTCTGAATCAGACTCCGCCCATATCTCATCTCTGTGATGGCTGTAAATGTGGAACGTTTCTCACACAATCAGACAGCAGCGTAGGGCAGGATTGGCGCTCAGATCACACCAGCCTATATTTACCTAGTGATATAATTTGCTGGGCAGTCACAATTCTGCCAGGACCGGAGTGGGCAATAGGAAGGCTACTGTGGGTACAGCTATCTTATTAAAGGTCGCTCTGAGATGGAACGGCCCATTTTATTAAAGGTTTGAAAGACCAGAACAGCTGATTAATAGTGCCAGGCCCAGCGGTCCATTGGCAAATGCCAGCTCTGACAGTACAGTGTATAATTAGTGTGGATGATATATATCACTAGTGAAGTTGCAGCTATACACCCTGCCAGACACTAGGTGGCGCTATGGTATAAATGTATTTATAATCCACATTGGTTATACGCACAGCTCTGTGATACTAAGATTTCCTGCAACTAAATTCAATTATGGAAACTAAAGTCTGGTTTTACCCTGCACTTCCCAGGTCACTCCTTCAGGATGCTGGAATTCTGGTGCCTGGTGAACAGTTAATATATATGTTATAATGGGGGAGATGTACTGTACTAAGCCTTGGGGAGAGATAAAGGACCAACCAATCAGCTGCTGTCGCTGTACAGACTGTATTTAAAAAAATGCCTTTATGCATGTAATTCTCTACTCGTCCCGTACACGTGTGTGATTCTCTACTCGTCCCGTACACGTGTGTGATTCTCTACTCGTCCCGTACACGTGTGTGTGATTCTCTACTCGTCCCGTACACGTGTGTGATTCTCTACTCGTCTCCGTACACGTGTGTGATTCTCTACTCGTCCCGTACACGTGTGTGATTCTCTACTCGTCCCGTACACATGTGTGATTCTCTACTCGTCCCGTACACGTGTGTGTGATTCTCTACTCGTCCCGTACACGTGTGTGATTCTCTACTCGTCCCGTACACGTGTGTGATTCTCTACTCGTCCCGTACACGTGTGTGATTCTCTACTCATGACAACAAACAAAAAATGGCAGCTGCTCAGTCAATCTGATAGTACTTTTCAGGTGCATGAAAGGGAGGGGTCATACCAAGTAGAAAAAGGGGTGGGGGGGTTTAACCCCCTATTGTTCCTCAGCACACTGAATTATACTTGCAACAATATATGAAGACTATATGGTAATAGAAATCAGAGATATTGGTTGCATGCATTTGCAAATACATGGGAAGCTGCTGGGCCACGTCACGGCTTCTCTGTCACTAGCAGTCCCTAATACTAAGGGGTTCACGTACGGGGCGCAGTGCACCCCGAAAAATGTCCAGCCCAGGACCCCCTCAGGGCATCACACAAAAATGGAAAAAGGGTGACAGTGCAGTGTAAAGTATAGATGTGTGCGAGTAGTTAATAAGTGTAGAAAAAGGGGTTAAAAATATACAGTATGTGAAAAATTACAATAAAAAACAAACATAAAAGGTGATGTGAAAAGTTGCTATGTGTATTAAGTGGTGATGCCCTGAGGAGGTCCAGCCAGAACAGTCCCGGGGGCCCAACGCCCAAACGCTCACCCCCAAATGTAATATATACCAATTATGTTAAAGGCACATACATAAATGCATCCAAATTGAGAGCCAGCTTACCTGGGAGTCACCCCTGGGAACTCCAACTAGCACTATTTATCCCATACATGTGTGTCATTCTGTACTCATCCCGCACATGTGTGTCATTCTGTACTCATCCCGCACATGTGTCATTCTGTACTCATCCCGCACATGTGTGTCATTCTGTACTCATCCCGCACATGTGTGTCATTCTGTACTCATCCCGCACATGTGTGTCATTCTGTACTCATCCCGCACATGTGTGTGATTCTGTACTCATCCCGCACATGTGTGTCATTCTGTACTCATCCCGCACATGTGTGTCATTCTGTACTCATCCCGCACATTTGTGTCATTCTGTACTCATCCCGCACATGTGTGTGATTCTGTACTCATCCCGCACATGTGTGTCATTCTGTACTCATCCCGTACATGTGTGTCATTCTCTACTCATCCCGCACATGTGTGTCATTCTGTACTCATCCCGTACATGTGTGTCATTCTGTACTCATCCCGTACATGTGTGTCATTCTGTACTCATCCTGTACATGTGTGTCATTCTGTACTCATCCCGTACATGTGTGTCATTCTGTACTCATCCCGCACATGTGTGTCATTCTGTACTCATCCCGTACATGTGTGTCATTCTGTACTCATCCCGTACATGTGTGTCATTCTGTACTCATCCCGCACATGTGTGTCATTCTGTACTCTTCCCGCACATGTGTGTCATTCTCTACTCATCCCGCACATGTGTGTAATTCTGTACTCATCCCGTACATGTGTGTCATTCTCTACTCATCAGTGATACATGTGTGTAATTCTGTATCATTCACAACTCAGAGTAAAGAGAGAATGTTATGTTATGTTATAATGATAAATGGTCTCAGTACAATTACACCATATTTTAAAATACAAATGTCTCTCTGTGACGCAGTGTGTATGTGGGTATAGTCTGTACCCCTGGCATACGGGTGTGAGTGAGTAGAGACTGCGGCCCTGGCATACGGGTGTGAGTGAGTAGAGACTGCGGCCCTGGCATACGAGTGTGAGTGAGTAGAGGCTGCGGCCTGGGCATACGAGTGTGAGTGAATAGAGGCTGCGGCCCTGGCATACGAGTGTGAGTGAGTAGAGACTGCGGCCCTGGCATACGGGTGTGAGTGAGTAGAGGCTGCGGCCCTGGCATACGGGTGTGAGTAGAGACTGCGGCCCTGGCATACGGGTGTGAGTGAGTAGAGGCTGCGGCCCTGGCATAACTGGCATAAGAGTGTGAGTGAGTAGAGGCTGCGGCCCTGGCATATGAGTGTGAGTGAGTAGAGGCTGCGGCCCTGGCATACGAGTGTGAGTGAGTAGAGAGTGCGGCCCTGGCATACGAGTGTGAGTGAGTGGAGGCTGTGCCCCTGGCATACGGGTGTGAGTGAGTAGAGACTGTGGCCCTGGCATACGGGTGTGAGTGAGGAGAGACTGTGGCCCTGGCATACGAGTGTGAGTGAATAGAGACTGTGCCCCTGGCATAGAGCTGGTAGCAGGGAGTGCCCTGTCTGTGTTGGCAGGGCAGCAGTTTGGGGACAGAGTGTCGCCCTGGGCAGTGATGAAGGTAGAAGCGAGGACAATAGTCCCTATTTATTGCTGTGAATTCCGGGATCTTACAAATGGCAGAAGACAAACGTTCTCCAGTGCTCTGCGCCCAGCCGGAGTCAAGTGCCCCTTGCCTGGTAACCCCCTGTGTGCTGGGCCTGACTGATGACATGCCAGGCCTCTAGTGACTGAGCTTCGGCTGAGTGGGACGTGTTATATGTCACTGTAACGCCCTACGGCTGACAATGGGATATTTGTATCTTTATTACATACAGCTACAGTGATACAGTACATGCAAATATGTCCCTGGTTATTATTATTATTATTATCCTTTAAATGGCGCCACAAGGGTTCCGCAGCGCCTTACAATGTACATAAACAAATGAGCACACAACAAAACAGTTATTAACTGTACAAACAACACAGGACCGATACATGATTTATACATTGCTGAATGACACTTAAGCTGCATACACACGATTTTTTTAACGATAATCATTAAATCGTTCAGTTTCTGAGTCAATTGATGAACGATAATCGTTCATGCGCTTTCACGTTTGTAGTTCAGTCAGATGGAGCATACACACGGTCAGATTTGTCAGATGAACGATTGAACGATTTGAACGATTTTACCAAAGTTTTGAACGATTTGAACGATTGAACGATTTTTGACTGCATTAAAATGAATGGAATCGTCCAAGTCTGACTGCAAACCCATCAGATGTTAGATATCGTTATCTGACAAACAGGAACGCGCATCGTTGATCGTCCAGACATGTCAGATTTTCCTTCAGATATGAACGACTGAACGATTTTTAAATCGTTATCGTTCATATCTGAAGGAAAAATCTGACCGTGTGTATGCACCAAGACTTGTCAACTCAACGATTTTCATTAAGGGAATATGAAAAAATCGTTTGTAGTTCAAATAAATCGTTCATTACACTTTTAAAAATCTGACAGAAAATCGTTCATAAAATCGTTGGTAACAAAGTGTGTGTCTGTCTGTCTGTCTGTCTGTCTCTTAAGATAAGCAGCATGGTGTCGGCAACCAAGGGTGGGGTACTGTTGTATAATCAAGTGAAGGAGAAGCAGATGAGGGAAGAGGGTCCTGCTCGTGAGAGCTTACATTCTAGGGGGAGGGGACAGACAGACAGGGGTGACACAGATGGGCTGGATACAAGGGTGACAGTAATATAACATTTATGGAAAGGTTAGTTCAAACTTAAGAGGAAAGGACAATGAGTTGATCCAAATTTCACCAAGCCTGAAGATTTGGGGCCACAACCAAGGTCCATTAGAGGGGTCATCTTGCTGCGTCGCTCGGTATGGCATAGTTATAGTGGATAACCAGATTGCATGAGGAGATCAGGAGGGATGGGGAAATGGAGGACATAACACATTCGGCAGTGCTACAGGGGTTATGTATCGTTACATATTGAAGTCAAACCTGCC
The DNA here is from genome assembly GCA_031769625.1 of Taudactylus pleione. Classification (NCBI taxonomy): domain Eukaryota; kingdom Metazoa; phylum Chordata; class Amphibia; order Anura; family Myobatrachidae; genus Taudactylus; species Taudactylus pleione. The sequence continues at coordinate 1,131,734 of JAUIMM010000302.1, read as the reverse complement.
GAGAAGCGACGCTGCCTCCTAAATATACAGCACCCAGGGGGGTATCTATAATGGGCGCAGGGTGTGCCGTGCACACGGGCCCCCTCCTCTCTATAGACGGACAGTACCCCAGGGATTGCAGCCATGCTCTGAGGATTCCTCCCTGCTCCTGCGCGGCTAAATCACAGCTGATTTGTTAGAGCCGCGCGTTTCTATCTCTTCCCCGAGCTGCAGCTATCACCCTCGGAGGACGTGTGACGATGATGATATCGCCCCTGACGTCGCGCTGTCACACTCCTCGTCTGCAGCTGCTGAGACCCCGGCACTAGAGCTACTTATAGGAGCAGGGCTGGATTAACCAATAAGACACATAATCCCATGCTTAGGGCAGGAAGGGAAGGGGGGCACCACGGGCATTTTCCATTGCCGGATTTACCATGGACCATCTGGTGCAAAACTGCAAATGGTGCAGCTGAACCAGGTCCCACAACAAAAGTGGCTTCATAAATACAATAATAAAAACAATAATATAATAGTAATAATAGGGGTTAATGACAGACATTAATCGGGGAATGCAACACATTGCAGCGAGGATCACGTAACGTACTCTCTTGGCCATGTCGGCTGTCCTGAGTGCAGCAGCGTTCAGTAGTGTTGTCGGATGGGGGGTTTCTCCAAATTATAATTTATTTATTTTTTTTATGGTCCTGGTGAGAATTTTGGAGATGTATATTTTGCTCACACAGAAAATTTATATGCGGCCACCAACATTTTTTAAGTGCTTAGGGCCTCTATAGGTCTTAATCCGGCCCTGGTCAGGGGGGATAAACTGTGCCGTAACCTCATATTTATTTTCCTATGGCAGAATTATCTGATAATTATCTGATCACCCCCAATAGATGGTACCTGTACCACCTGTTGTCCCTGGTGCTACATGTTCTCTCTCTCCTCCTGTCCCTCTCTTCAGCCTCTCCTCCTCTTACTTCACTCTCTCTCCTCCCCTCTCTGTGTGTCCCAGTGTCTCGCTCTTGCCTCCTCCTCCTCTTCTTCCTCTGTCCTCCTCTCTTCCTCCTCTGTCCTCCTCTGTCCTCCTCCTCTTCTTCCTCTGTCCACCTCTGTCCTCCTCTCTTCCTCCTCTCTTCCACCTCTGTCCTCCTCTCTTCCTCCTCTGTCCTCCTCTGTCCTCCTCCTCTGTCTTCCTCTCTTCCACCTCTGTCCTCCTCTCTTCCTCCTCTGTCCTCCTCTCTTCCTCCTCTGTCTTCCTCTCTTCCACCTCTGTCCTCCTCTCTTCCTCCTCTGTCCTCCTCTCTTCCTCCTCTGTCTTCCTCTCTTCCTCCTCTGTCCTCGTCTCTTCTTCCTCTGTCCTCTGTCCTCTTCTTCCTCTGTCCTCTTCTTCCTCTGTCCTCTTCCTCCTCTGTCCTCTTCCTCCTCTGTGTCCTCCTCTGTGTCCTCCTCTCTGTCCTCCTCTCCCTCTTCTCCTGCCCTCCTCGGTCTGCGTCTCTGTTTCTCCCCTGCCACTCAGCTTCTCCGCCTGCTGCAATGTATATTGGGCCTGATTAAGATTTGTCCACTAATCATACGGAAGTTGTGGGAGAGTCACGTTTTTTTTTTTTGGGTAGCCCCCCACACCCCTGGTAGTGTAGGCAGATCTCCCGCTTCCTGGGCAGGATGGGGAGATTTTACAGGGAATTAGCAGGTCTGTAGGGAGGGGAGGGGGCTCACTTCTCGTAGACCACGCCCCCTACATGACGTCATTTGGGGGCGTGCCCGTATGCACACCTCCCGTTTTATGTCATGCTGGGGGCGAGCCCAGCACTACGTCAGCAGCTGGGCTGTCCCCACGATAACTTAAAATATAGGGATCTATGGGCCCGATTCAGACCCGTTCACTAGATGCTTACGCTCGCTCCCAGCGTATGCAAATTCAGCTAAGTGACGGCAAGGCAGGCGATCACATGGCAAGGCATAAGCACGCCCACTATGTCTTGGCGTGCGAACGCTCTGTGTATGCAGACACCCACCAACCTGTCTTAAGACACCCACTAGCGCACGTCATCTCCAGGAAGTGTATACAACCGTCGGTACATCAGGTACCATCGGAAGCGAACGCAGCGCTTGAGGTTGACCATAACCTACCGCAAGCACTGCGAGCACTTCAGTGTTTAATTCAACCAGGTGACGTGTACTATGACGCTGCCTGCTAATTATGCACGCCTCTGAAATGGCGTTAAGACGCTCAGGCACGCCTGCGTTCACACCTCCACTCCCCCGGTTCTAGTGGCCTGCCCATTACCGCCCACAAATGGTTTCTCCTGTCACTCATTCAGTCTATGCTGGGCGAGCGTATGCCTCCCAATCGCTCGGACTAGTTCGCGCACGCGCACTGCGATGAATATGCACGCGCACATTGCAAATCATCACCAAACGCTTGCTAGCGAACGGGCCTGAATCGGGCCCTATGTACTAAGCCTTCGGGGTATATTTACTAAAGTGAGAGTTTTCAGATGTTGCCCACAGCAACCAATCAGCTTCTACGTAACATTTATCTAGCACCCTCTAGATTAGATAATAGCTAGAATCTGGTTGCTATGGGCAACATCTCCACTTGTAAAAACTCTCACTTTAGTAACTAATTGTGGCACATAATATACCAGCCGTCCTGATCGCCCAGCTGCCACGGTTTATATAAAGCATAAATAAGGTTACCAGGTGGCATTTTAGGAAACGTTGCACTTATTCTTTATCCTTTCTTTCTCTTTAATGCTTACAAACCATTCAATGGACTCTTGGGTGTCTAAATCATAGTTACCTCCGACCGTGGTGACACAGTGATGAGCCCCACCACCCGACACCGCTAGGGCAAAGAGAAGGAACTTGATGGAGATCATCCCGTTAGGAAAAGGAGGCGCCACTTGCACCCTGAAATAAAGGAAAGAGGGTGAGGCTGTGCTACACATCTGCGGTGCTGGGGGAGGAGCCTAACTGTCATTTTCAAGCACAGCCTGTAAAGTGACAGGAGCTGATTGGTTGGTACTTTATCTCCCTCCACTTTATCTCTCTCCAAGGCTTAGTACCAGGGGCATATTAAGAGAGAGGGGCCGTATTCACTCCCCGTCCAGGGCCCTATCTTCTCTCCCCGGCTACCGGCAGCCGAACTGACAGTAGCAGTAGACTCTGGGCACTAGAGTGTAGCCCGAGTCTACTGTGCATGTCACCAAGAAAATGGCGTGGCAGCCATTTTCCCGGTGATTTCCTCCTGTGCATGAGCAAAATGCCGGGAAAATGGCAGCGGCGGCCATTTTCCAGGTGTTTTGTGTAGCGCTACTCCGTGGGACTTCGAGAGAAGTATAAAAAAAAAGTATGGATGCAGGGTGTGCGGTGCAGCCCCCTCCCCTGGACCCAGGGGCCCGCGTGCACCACACAGCCTGCAACCATTATAAATACACCCCTGCTTAGTACAGAGACCCCAAAGTTTTGCTGCCTGTTACCTCTGTTCCTCCGATGATTCCCGCCAGTGACGCTGGCCCATGGTCCATTCAGCTGCTGCCTGTGTCCACTTTAGAGAGGGGATCCCCAGTGTGTGGTGTACCCCCAATCCAAACGCTGCCTGCCTTTAATTACCTGGGGATGAAGACCCGGATGCTGCAATGCACAATTACCATCAGTAAGGCAGGCCTACGCCTGGTTACTCCCCCATCTCTGGGGTCTCAGATGTGCGGGGTGGGACCGTCCTCTGACCCCATTTTAGTGATAAAACTAATACTCTATTATCTAGGCCTCTTGCCAGTGTTGTGTATAGGTAGCGCACAGTGGGCTGATTCACTACCAATCGCAACTACGATTGCAATAACGATTACGCAGGCAGTCTCACTGCGATAGTACGCTAATCCATTGTGATCGCTATGCCGTCGCAGCACAACATAAGGACGCCCACCTTACCTTACACACATCCGTAATACTTAGTAAGACTGCGAAACCATCGGTACAATCGCAGCGACAGAGGAATAGGTCCAGAACCTGCAATTACCCTGGAAGTCCTGGTACTGCTTCCGCATCCTGCAATTCAGGCCCACCCCCATGCAGCAAGGGATGGCATAGCTTGCCCACTGGCACAGAGCCGTAAGGCGCAGGGGGAATCCGATGCTCAGACATTGAGGAAGACAGAAGCGTTTCTGGTGTCTGCCCGGATCAGTACTGAGATGGTGGCATGCTCCGATATACATTACCCGCTGCTCCTCCGAGACTATGTACCCATCTTTCACATCCTCCAGACATCTGGCCTCTATTATGCCTGAAACCTCCCCTGCCCTGACGGATCTATGTATAGATCTGAGGAGCTGTCACTGACTGGCCGATATCTAATGATTCCTTTCCTGCATATCCGAAACGCACAGCTGCTCCTCACACGAGATGCAGTGTATCCCTCTCAAGGGGTTTCCTACCTAGATAATGGGTATCACTGCTGTTATTTGGATGCTCATACATAACAGGGTATCGCTGCTGTATAATGTGCTTCCTACCTACTGTAGATAACGGGTATCGCTACTGTATAACGGGCTTCCTACCTACTGTAGATAACGGGTATCGCTACTGTATAACGAGCTTCCTACCTACTGTAGATAAAAGGTATCGCTGCTGTATAACAGGCTTCCTACCTACTGTAGATAAAAGGTATCGCTGCTGTATAACGAGCTTCCTACTTACTGTAGATAAAAGGTATCGCTACTGTATAATGTGCTTCCTACCTACTGTAGATAACAGGTATCGCTACTGTATAATGTGCTTCCTACCTACTGTAGATGACGGGTATCGCTGCTGTATAACTGGCTTCCTACCTACTGTAGATAACAGGTATCGCTGCTGTATAACAGGCTTCCTACCTACTGTAGATAACGGGTATCGCTGCTGTATAACGGCCTTCCTACCTACTGTAGATAATGGGTAACGCTGCTGTATAACTGGCTTCCTACCTACTGTAGATAATGGGTATCGCTGCTGTATAATGGGCTTCCTACTTACTGTAGATAAAAGGTATCGCTGCTGTATAACTGGCTTCCTACCTACTGTAGATAAAAGGTATCGCTGCTGTATAACAGGCTTCCTACCTACTGTAAATAACAGGTATCGCTGCTGTATAACGGCTTTCCTACCTACTGTAGATAATGGGTAACGCTGCTGTATAACGGGCTTCCTACCTACTGTAGATAATGGGTAACGCTGCTGTATAACTGGCTTCCTACCTACTGTAGATAAAAGGTATCGCTGCTGTATAATGTGCTTCCTACTTACTGTAGATAATGGGTATCGCTGCTGTATAACGGGCTTCCTACTTAATGTAGATAATGGGTATCGCTGCTGTATAACGGGCTTCCTACTTAATGTAGATAATGGGTATCGCTGCTGTATAACGGGCTTTCTACCTACTGTAGATAACGGGTATCGCTGCTGTATAACGGGCTTCCTACTTACTGTAGATAAAAGGTATCGCTGCTGTATAATGTGCTTCCTACTTACTGTAGATAATGGGTATCGCTGCTGTATAACAGGCTTCCTACCTACTGTAGATAAAAGGTATCGCTGCTGTATAACAGGCTTCCTACCTACTGTAAATAACAGGTATTGCTGCTGTATAACGGGCTTCCTACTTACTGTAGATAATGGGTATCGCTGCTGTATAACTGGCTTCCTACCTACTGTAGATAACGGGTATCGCTGCTGTATAACAGGCTTCCTACTTACTGTAGATAATGGGTATCGCTGCTGTATAACAGGCTTCCTACCTACTGTAGATAACGGGTATCGCTGCTGTATAACGGGCTTCCTACTTACTGTAGATAATGGGTATCGCTGCTGTATAACTGGCTTCCTACCTACTGTAGATAACGGGTATCGCTGCTGTATAACAGGCTTCCTACCTACTGTAATTAACGGGCATCGCTACTGTATAATGGGCTTCCTACTTACTGTAGATAATGGGTATCGCTGCTGTATAACAGGCTTCCTACCTACTGTAGATAACAGGTATCGCTGCTGTATAACTGGCTTCCTACTTACTGTAGATAATGAGTATCGCTGCTGTATAACAGGCTTCCTACCTACTGTAGATAACGGGCATCGCTACTGTATAACGGGCTTCCTACTTACTGTAGATAATGGGTATTACTACTGTATAACGGGCTTCCTACTTACTGTAGATAACGGGCATCGCTACTGTATAACGGGCTTCCTACTTACTGTAGATAATGGGTATCGCAGCTGTATAACGGGCTTCCTACCTACTGTAGATAACGGGCATCGCTACTGTATAACGGGCTTCCTACTTACTGTAGATAACGGGTATCGCTGATGTATAACTGGCTTCCTACCTACTGTAGATAACAGGTATCGCTGCTGTATAACGGGCTTCCTACCTACTGTAAATGACAGGTATCGCTGCTGTATAACGGGCTTCCTACCTACTGTAAATAACAGGTATCGCTGCTGTATAACTGGCTTCCTACCTACTGTAGATAACGGGTATCGCTGCTGTATAACAGGCTTCCTACCTACTGTAGATAACGGGTATCGCTGCTGTATAACAGGCTTCCTACCTACTGTAAATGACAGGTATCGCTGCTGTATAACGGGCTTCCTACCTACTGTAAATAACAGGTATCGCTGCTGTATAACGGGCTTCCTACCTACTGTAGATAACGGGTATCGCTGCTATATAACAGGCTTCCTACCTACTGTAAATAACAGGTATCGCTGCTGTATAACAGGCTTCCTACCTACTGTAGATAACAGGTATCGCTGCTGTATAACTGGCTTCCTACTTACTGTAGATAACGGGTATCGCTGCTGTATAACAGGCTTCCTACTTACTGTAGATAACAGGTATCGCTGCTGTATAACAGGCTTCCCACCTACTGTAAATAACAGGTATCGCTGCTGTATAACAGGCTTCCTACCTACTGTAGATAATGGGTATCGCTGCTGTATAACAGGCTTCCTACCTACTGTAGATAACGGGTATCGCTGCTGTATAACTGGCATCCTACTTACTGTAGATAACGGGTATCGCTGCTGTATAACTGGCTTCCTACCTACTGTAAATGACAGGTATCGCTGCTGTATAACAGGCTTCCTACCTACTGTAGATAATGGGTATCGCTGCTGTATAACAGGCTTCCTACCTACTGTAGATAACGGGTATCGCTGCTGTATAACGTGCTTCCTACTTACTGTAAATGACAGGTATCGCTGCTGTATAACGGGCTTCCTACTTACTGTAGATAATGGGTATCGCTGCTGTATAACAGGCTTCCTACTTACTGTAGATAACGGGTATCGCTGCTGTATAACTGGCTTCCTACCTACTGTAGATAACGGGTATCGCTGCTGTATAACAGGCTTCCTACCTACTGTAGATAACGGGTATCGCTGCTGTATAACGTGCTTCCTACTTACTGTAAATGACAAGTATCGCTGCTGTATAACGGGCTTCCTACCTACTGTAGATAACGGGTATCGCTGCTGTATAACTGGCTTCCTACTTACTGTAGATAACGGGTATCGCTGCTGTATAACTGGCTTCCTACCTACTGTAGATAACGGGTATCGCTGCTGTATAACTGGCTTCCTACTTACTGTAGATAATGGGTATCGCTGCTGTATAACAGGCTTCCTACCTACTGTAAATAACAGGTATCGCTGCTGTATAACAGGCTTCCTACCTACTGTAAATAACAGGTATCGCTGCTGTATAACAGGCTTCCTACCTACTGTAGATAATGGGTATCGCTGCTGTATAACAGGCTTCCTACCTACTGTAGATAACGGGTATCGCTGCTGTATAACTGGCTTCCTACTTACTGTAGATAATGGGTATCGCTGCTGTATAACAGGCTTCCTACCTACTGTAAATGACAGGTATCGCTGCTGTATAACAGGCTTCCTACCTATTGTAGATAATGGGTATCGCTGCTGTATAACGTGCTTCCTACTTACTGTAAATGACAGGTATCGCTGCTGTATAATGTGCTTCCTACCTACTGTAGATAACGGGTATCGCTGCTGTATAACAGGCTTCCTACCTACTGTAAATAACAGGTATTGCTGCTGTATAACGGGCTTCCTACTTACTGTAGATAATGGGTATCGCTGCTGTATAACTGGCTTCCTACCTACTGTAGATAACGGGTATCGCTGCTGTATAACAGGCTTCCTACTTACTGTAGATAATGGGTATCGCTGCTGTATAACAGGCTTCCTACCTACTGTAGATAACGGGTATCGCTGCTGTATAACGGGCTTCCTACTTACTGTAGATAACAGGTATCGCTGCTGTATAACAGGCTTCCTACCTACTGTAGATAACGGGTATCGCTGCTGTATAACAGGCTTCCTACCTACTGTAGATAACGGGCATCGCTACTGTATAACGGGCTTCCTACTTACTGTAGATAATGGGTATCGCTGCTGTATAACAGGCTTCCTACCTACTGTAGATAACAGGTATCGCTGCTGTATAACTGGCTTCCTACTTACTGTAGATAATGAGTATCGCTGCTGTATAATAGGCTTCCTACCTACTGTAGATAACGGGCATCGCTACTGTATAACGGGCTTCCTACTTACTGTAGATAATGGGTATCGCTACTGTATAACGGGCTTCCTACTTACTGTAGATAACGGGCATCGCGACTGTATAACGGGCTTCCTACTTACTGTAGATAATGGGTATCGCTGCTGTATAACGGGCTTCCTACCTACTGTAGATAACGGGCATCGCTACTGTATAACGGGCTTCCTACTTACTGTAGATAACGGGTATCGCTGCTGTATAACTGGCTTCCTACCTACTGTAGATAACGGGTATCGCTGCTGTATAACAGGCTTCCTACCTACTGTAGATAACGGGTATCGCTGCTGTATAACAGGCTTCCTACCTACTGTAAATGACAGGTATCGCTGCTGTATAACTGGCATCCTACCTACTGTAGATAACGGGTATCGCTGCTGTATAACGGGCTTCCTACCTACTGTAGATAACGGGTATTGCTGCTGTATAACAGGCTTCCTACCTACTGTAAATAACGGGTATCGCTGCTGTATAACAGGCTTCCTACCTACTGTAGATAACAGGTATCGCTGCTGTATAACTGGCTTCCTACTTACTGTAGATAACGGGTATCGCTGCTGTATAACAGGCTTCCTACTTACTGTAGATAACGGGTATCGCTGCTGTATAACAGGCTTCCTACCTACTGTAGATAATGGGTATCGCTGCTGTATAATGTGCTTCCTACCTACTGTAGATAACAGGTATCGCTGCTGTATAACAGGCTTCCTACCTACTGTAAATAACAGGTATCGCTGCTGTATAACAGGCTTCCTACCTACTGTAGATAATGGGTATCGCTGCTGTATAACAGGCTTCCTACCTACTGTAGATAACGGGTATCGCTGCTGTATAACTGGCTTCCTACTTACTGTAGATAACGGGTATCGCTGCTGCATAACAGGCTTCCTACCTACTGTAGATAATGGGTATCGCTGCTGTATAACGTGCTTCCTACTTACTGTAAATGACAGGTATCGCTGCTGTATAACGGGCTTCCTACTTACTGTAGATAATGGGTATCGCTGCTGTATAACAGGCTTCCTACCTACTGTAAATAACAGGTATCGCTGCTGTATAACGGGCTTCCTACCTACTGTAAATAACAGGTATCGCTGCTGTATAACAGGCTTCCTACCTAATGTAAATAACAGGTATTGCTGCTGTATAACGGGCTTCCTACTTACTGTAGATAACAGGTATCGCTGCTGTATAACAGGCTTCCTACCTACTGTAAATAACTGGTATCGCTGCTGTATAACAGGCTTCCTACCTACTGTAGATAACGGGTATCGCTGCTGTATAACTGGCTTCCTACCTACTGTAGATAACGGGTATCGCTGCTGTATAACAGGCTTCCTACCTACTGTAAATAACGGGTATCGCTGCTGTATAACAGGCTTCCTACCTACTGTAGATAATGGGTATCGCTGCTGTATAACAGGCTTCCTACCTACTGTAAATAACAGGTATCGCTGCTGTATAACAGGCTTCCTACTTACTGTAGATAACGGGTATCGCTGCTGTATAACGGGCTTCCTACTTACTGTAGATAATGTGTATCGCTGCTGTATAACGGGCTTCCTACCTACTGTAGATAACGGGTATCGCTGCTGTATAACGGGCTTCCTACTTACTGTAAATAACAGGTATCGCTGCTGTATAACGGGCTTCCTACCTACTGTAGATAATGGGTATCGCTGCTGTATAACAGGCTTCCTACCTACTGTAGATAACAGGTATCGCTGCTGTATAACGGGCTTCCTACTTACTGTAGATAATGGGTATCGCTGCTGTATAACAGGCTTCCTACCTACTGTAAATAACAGGTATCGCTGCTGTATAACGGGCTTCCTACCTACTGTAAATAACAGGTATCGCTGCTGTATAACTGGCTTCCTACCTACTGTAGATAACAGGTATCGCTGCTGTATAACAGGCTTCCTACCTACTGTAAATAACAGGTATCGCTGCTGTATAACAGGCTTCCTACTTACTGTAGATAACAGGTATCGCTGCTGTATAACAGGCTTCCTACCTACTGTAGATAACGGGTATCGCTGCTGTATAACGGGCTTCCTACCTACTGTAAATAACAGGTATCGCTGCTGTATAACTGGCTTCCTACCTACTGTAGATAACAGGTATCGCTGCTGTATAACAGGCTTCCTACCTACTGTAGATAACGGGTATCGCTGCTGTATAACGGGCTTAATACCTACTGTAAATGACAGGTATCGCTGCTGTATAACAGGCTTCCTACTTACTGTAGATAAATGGTATCGCTGCTGTATAATGTGCTTCCTACTTACTGTAGATAATGGGTATCGCTGCTGTATAACAGGCTTCCTACCTACTGTAGATAAAAGGTATCGCTGCTGTATAACAGGCTTCCTACCTACTGTAAATAACAGGTATCGCTGCTGTATAACGGGCTTCCTACTTACTGTAGATAATGGGTATCGCTGCTGTATAACTGGCTTCCTACCTACTGTAGATAACGGGTATCGCTGCTGTATAACAGGCTTCCTACCTACTGTAGATAACGGGCATCGCTACTGTATAACGGGCTTCCTACTTACTGTAGATAATGGGTATCGCTGCTGTATAACAGGCTTCCTACCTACTGTAGATAACAGGTATCGCTGCTGTATAATAGACTTCCTACTTACTGTAGATAATGGGTATCGCTGCTGTATAATGGGCTTCCTACCTACTGTAGATAACGGGCATCGCTACTGTATAACTGGCTTCCTACCTACTGTAGATAACGGGTATCGCTGCTGTATAATAGGCTTCCTACTTACTGTAAATAACAGGTATCGCTGCTGTATAACTGGCTTCCTACTTACTGTAGATAATGGGTATCGCTGCTATATAACTGACTTCCTACCTACTGTAGATAACGGGTATCGCTGCTGTATAACAGGCTTCCTACCTACTGTAGATAACGGGCATCGCTACTGTATAACGGGCTTCCTACTTACTGTAGATAATGGGTATCGCTGCTGTATAACAGGCTTCCTACCTACTGTAGATAACAGGTATCGCTGCTGTATAACTGGCTTCCTACTTACTGTAGATAACGGGCATCGCTACTGTATAACGGGCTTCCTACTTACTGTAGATAATGGGTATCGCTACTGTATAACGGGCTTCCTACTTACTGTAGATAACGGGCATCGCTACTGTATAACGGGCTTCCTACTTACTGTAGATAATGGGTATCGCTACTGTATAACGGGCTTCCTACTTACTGTAGATAACGGGCATCGCTACTGTATAACGGGCTTCCTACTTACTGTAGATAATGGGTATCGCTACTGTATAACGGGCTTCCTACTTACTGTAGATAACGGGCATCGCTACTGTATAACGGGCTTCCTACCTACTGTAGATAACGGGTATCGCTGCTGTATAACTGGCTTCTCCTACCTACTGTATATAACGGGTATCGCTGCTGTATAACTGGCTTCCTACCTACTGTAGATAACAGGTATCGCTGCTGTATAACAGGCTTCCTACCTACTGTAAATAACAGGTATCGCTGCTGTATAACAGGCTTCCTACCTACTGTAGATAACGGGTATCGCTGCTGTATAACTGGCTTCCTACTTACTGTAGATAATGGGTATCGCTGCAGTATAACGTGCTTCCTACTTACTGTAAATGACAGGTATCGCTGCTGTATAACGGGCTTCCTACTTACTGTAAATGACAGGTATCGCTGCTGTATAACAGGCTTCCTACCTACTGTAGATAATGGGTATCGCTGCTGTATAACAGGCTTCCTACCTACTGTAGATAACGGGTATCGCTGCTGTATAACGTGCTTCCTACTTACTGTAAATGACAGGTATCGCTGCTGTATAACGGGCTTCCTACTTACTGTAGATAACGGGTATCGCTGCTGTATAACGGGCTTCCTATTTACTGTAGATAACGGGTATCGCTGCTGTATAACTGGCTTCCTACCTACTGTAGATAACGGGTATCGCTGCTGTATAACTGGCTTCCTACCTACTGTAGATAACAGGTATCGCTGCTGTATAACAGCCTTCCTACCTACTGTAAATAACAGGTATCGCTGCTGTATAACAGGCTTCCTACCTACTGTAGATAACGGGTATCGCTGCTGTATAACTGGCTTCCTACTTACTGTAGATAATGGGTATCGCTGCTGTATAACAGGCTTCCTACCTACTGTAAATGACAGGTATCGCTGCTGTATAACAGGCTTCCTACCTACTGTAGATAATGGGTATCGCTGCTGTATAACGTGCTTCCTATTTACTGTAAATGACAGGTATCGCTGCTGTATAACGGGCTTCCTACTTACTGTAGATAATGGGTATCGCTGCTGTATAACAGGCTTCATTCCTACTGTAAATAACAGGTATCGCTGCTGTATAACGGGCTTTCTACCTACTGTAGATAACGGGTATCGCTGCTGTATAACGGGCTTCCTACTTACTGTAGATAATAGGTATCGCTGCTGTATAACAGGCTTCCTACCTACTGTAAATAACAGGTATTGCTGCTGTATAACGGGCTTCCTACTTACTGTAGATAATGGGTATCGCTGCTGTATAACTGGCTTCCTACCTACTGTAGATAACGGGTATCGCTGCTGTATAACAGGCTTCCTACTTACTGTAGATAATGGGTATCGCTGCTGTATAACAGGCTTCCTACCTACTGTAGATAACGGGTATCGCTGCTGTATAACGGGCTTCCTACTTACTGTAGATAATGGGTATCGCTGCTGTATAACTGGCATCCTACCTACTGTAGATAACGGGTATCGCTGCTGTATAACAGGCTTCCTACCTACTGTAGATAACGGGCATCGCTACTGTATAACGGGCTTCCTACTTACTGTAGATAATGGGTATCGCTGCTGTATAACAGGCTTCCTACCTACTGTAGATAACAGGTATCGCTGCTGTATAACTGGCTTCCTACTTACTGTAGATAATGAGTATCGCTGCTGTATAACAGGCTTCCTACCTACTGTAGATAACGGGCATCGCTACTGTATAACGGGCTTCCTACTTACTGTAGATAATGGGTATCGCTACTGTATAACGGGCTTCCTACTTACTGTAGATAACGGGCATCGCTACTGTATAACGGGCTTCCTACTTACTGTAAATAATGGGTATCGCTGCTGTATAACGGGCTTCCTACCTACTGTAGATAACGGGCATCGCTACTGTATAACGGGCTTCCTACTTACTGTAGATAACGGGTATCGCTGATGTATAACTGGCTTCCTACCTACTGTAGATAACAGGTATCGCTGCTGTATAACGGGCTTCCTACCTACTGTAAATGACAGGTATCGCTGCTGTATAACAGGCTTCCTACCTACTGTAAATGACAGGTATCGCTGCTGTATAACAGGCTTCCTACCTACTGTAAATAACAGGTATCGCTGCTGTATAACGGGCTTCCTACCTACTGTAGATAACGGGTATCGCTGCTATATAACAGGCTTCCTACCTACTGTAAATAACAGGTATCGCTGCTGTATAACAGGCTTCCTACCTACTGTAGATAACAGGTATCGCTGCTGTATAACTGGCTTCCTACTTACTGTAGATAACGGGTATCGCTGCTGTATAACAGGCTTCCTACTTACTGTAGAGAACGGGTATCGCTGCTGTATAACAGGCTTCCTACTTACTGTAGATAACAGGTATCGCTGCTGTATAACAGGCTTCCTACCTACTGTAGATAACAGGTATCGCTGCTGTATAACAGGCTTCCTACCTACTGTAGATAACAGGTATTGCTGCTGTATAACTGGCTTCCTACTTACTGTAGATAATGAGTATCGCTGCTGTATAATAGGCTTCCTACCTACTGTAGATAACGGGCATCGCTACTGTATAACGGGCTTCCTACTTACTGTAGATAATGGGTATCGCTACTGTATAACGGGCTTCCTACTTACTGTAGATAACGGGCATCGCGACTGTATAACGGGCTTCCTACTTACTGTAGATAATGGGTATCGCTGCTGTATAACGGGCTTCCTACCTACTGTAGATAACGGGCATCGCTACTGTATAACGGGCTTCCTACTTACTGTAGATAACGGGTATCGCTGCTGTATAACTGGCTTCCTACCTACTGTAGATAACGGGTATCGCTGCTGTATAACAGGCTTCCTACCTACTGTAGATAACGGGTATCGCTGCTGTATAACAGGCTTCCTACCTACTGTAAATGACAGGTATCGCTGCTGTATAACTGGCATCCTACCTACTGTAGATAACGGGTATCGCTGCTGTATAACGGGCTTCCTACCTACTGTAGATAACGGGTATTGCTGCTGTATAACAGGCTTCCTACCTACTGTAAATAACGGGTATCGCTGCTGTATAACAGGCTTCCTACCTACTGTAGATAACAGGTATCGCTGCTGTATAACTGGCTTCCTACTTACTGTAGATAACGGGTATCGCTGCTGTATAACAGGCTTCCTACTTACTGTAGATAACGGGTATCGCTGCTGTATAACAGGCTTCCTACCTACTGTAGATAATGGGTATCGCTGCTGTATAATGTGCTTCCTACCTACTGTAGATAACAGGTATCGCTGCTGTATAACAGGCTTCCTACCTACTGTAAATAACAGGTATCGCTGCTGTATAACAGGCTTCCTACCTACTGTAGATAATGGGTATCGCTGCTGTATAACAGGCTTCCTACCTACTGTAGATAACGGGTATCGCTGCTGTATAACTGGCTTCCTACCTACTGTAAATAACAGGTATCGCTGCTGTATAACGGGCTTCCTACTTACTGTAGATAAAAGGTATCGCTGCTGTATAATGTGCTTCCTACTTACTGTAGATAATGGGTATCGCTGCTGTATAACAGGCTTCCTACCTACTGTAGATAAAAGGTATCGCTGCTGTATAACAGGCTTCCTACCTACTGTAAATAACAGGTATTGCTGCTGTATAACGGGCTTCCTACTTACTGTAGATAATGGGTATCGCTGCTGTATAACAGGCTTCCTACCTACTGTAGATAACGGGTATCGCTGCTGTATAACAGGCTTCCTACTTACTGTAGATAATGGGTATCGCTGCTGTATAACAGGCTTCCTACCTACTGTAGATAACGGGTATCGCTGCTGTATAACGGGCTTCCTACTTACTGTAGATAATGGGTATCGCTGCTGTATAACTGGCTTCCTACCTACTGTAGATAACGGGTATCGCTGCTGTATAACAGGCTTCCTACCTACTGTAGATAACGGGCATCGCTACTGTAAAACGGGCTTCCTACTTACTGTAGATAATGGGTATCGCTGCTGTATAACAGGCTTCCTACCTACTGTAGATAACAGGTATCGCTGCTGTATAACTGGCTTCCTACTTACTGTAGATAATGAGTATCGCTGCTGTATAATAGGCTTCCTACCTACTGTAGATAATGGGCATCGCTACTGTATAACGGGCTTCCTACTTACTGTAGATAATGGGTATCGCTACTGTATAACGGGCTTCCTACTTACTGTAGATAACGGGCATCGCTACTGTATAATGGGCTTCCTACTTACTGTAGATAATGGGTATCGCTGCTGTATAACGGGCTTCCTACCTACTGTAGATAACGGGCATCGCTACTGTATAACGGGCTTCCTACTTACTGTAGATAACGGGTATCGCTGCTGTATAACTGGCTTCCTACCTACTGTAGATAACGGGTATCGCTGCTGTATAACAGGCTTCCTACCTACCGTAGATATCGGGTATCGCTGCTGTATAACAGGCTTCCTACCTACTGTAAATGACAGGTATCGCTGCTGTATAACTGGCTTCCTACCTACTGTAGATAACGGGTATCGCTGCTGTATAACGGGCTTCCTACCTACTGTAGATAACGGGTATCGCTGCTGTATAACAGGCTTCCTACCTACTGTAAATAACGGGTATCGCTGCTGTATAACAGGCTTCCTACCTACTGTAGATAACAGGTATCGCTGCTGTATAACTGGCTTCCTACTTACTGTAGATAACGGGTATCGCTGCTGTATAACAGGCTTCCTACTTACTGTAGATAACGGGTATCGCTGCTGTATAACAGGCTTCCTACTTACTGTAGATAACAGGTATCGCTGCTGTATAACAGGCTTCCTACCTACTGTAGATAACAGGTATCGCTGCTGTATAACAGGCTTCCTACCTACTGTAAATAACAGGTATCGCTGCTGTATAACAGGCTTCCTACCTACTGTAGATAATGGGTATCGCTGCTGTATAACAGGCTTCCTACCTACTGTAGATAACGGGTATCGCTGCTGTATAACTGGCTTCCTACTTACTGTAGATAACGGGTATCGCTGCTGTATAACTGGCTTCCTACCTACTGTAGATAACGGGTATCGCTGCTGTATAACTGGCTTCCTACCTACTGTAGATAACAGGTATCGCTGCTGTATAACTGGCTTCCTACCTACTGTAAATAACAAGTATCGCTGCTGTATAACAGGCTTCCTACCTACTGTAGATAACGGGTATCGCTGCTGTATAACTGGCTTCCTACTTACTGTAGATAACGGGTATCGCTGCTGTATAACAGGCTTCCTACCTACTGTAGATAATGGGTATCGCTGCTGTATAACAGGCTTCCTACCTACTGTAGATAACGGGTATCGCTGCTGTATAACATGCTTCCTACTTACTGTAAATGACAGGTATCGCTGCTGTATAACGGGCTTCCTACTTACTGTAGATAATGGGTATCGCTGCTGTATAACAGGCTTCCTACCTACTGTAAATAACAGGTATCGCTGCTGTATAACAGGCTTCCTACCTACTGTAAATAACAGGTATCGCTGCTGTATAACGGGCTTCCTACCTACTGTAAATAACAGGTATCGCTGCTGTATAACTGGCTTCCTACCTACTGTAGATAACAGGTATCGCTGCTGTATAACAGGCTTCCTACCTACTGTAAATAACAGGTATCGCTGCTGTATAACAGGCTTCCTACTTACTGTAGATAAAAGGTATCGCTGCTGTATAACAGGCTTCCTACCTACTGTAGATAACGGGTATCGCTGCTGTATAACGGGCTTCCTACTTACTGTAAATGACAGGTATCGCTGCTGTATAACGGGCTTCCTACCTACTGTAAATAACAGGTATCGCTGCTGTATAACTGGCTTCCTACCTACTGTAGATAACAGGTATCGCTGCTGTATAACAGGCTTCCTACCTACTGTAGATAACAGGTATCGCTGCTGTATAACAGGCTTCCTACCTACTGTAAATGACAGGTATCGCTGCTGTATAACAGGCTTCCTACCTACTGTAGATAATGGGTATCGCTGCTGTATAACAGGCTTCCTACTTACTGTAAATGACAGGTATCGCTGCTGTATAACGGGCTTCCTACCTACTGTAGATAACGGGTATCGCTGCTGTATAACGGGCTTCCTACTTACTGTAGATAAATGGTATCGCTGCTGTATAACTGGCTTCCTACTTACTGTAGATAATGGGTATCGCTGCTGTATAACAGGCTTCCTACCTACTGTAGATAAAAGGTATCGCTGCTGTATAACAGGCTTCCTACCTACTGTAAATAACAGGTATCGCTGCTGTATAACGGGCTTCCTACTTACTGTAGATAATGGGTATCGCTGCTGTATAACAGGCTTCCTACCTACTGTAGATAACGGGTATCGCTGCTGTATAACGGGCTTCCTACTTACTGTAGATAATGGGTATCACTGCTGTATAACTGGCTTCCTACCTACTGTAGATAACGGGTATCGCTGCTGTATAACAGGCTTCCTACCTACTGTAGATAACGGGCATCGCTACTGTATAACGGGCTTCCTACTTACTGTAGATAATGGGTATCGCTGCTGTATAACAGGCTTCCTACCTACTGTAGATAACAGGTATCGCTGCTGTATAATAGACTTCCTACTTACTGTAGATAATGGGTATCGCTGCTGTATAATGGGCTTCCTACTTACTGTAGATAATGGGTATCGCTGCTGTATAATGGGCTTCCTACCTACTGTAGATAACGGGCATCGCTACTGTATAACTGGCTTCCTACCTACTGTAGATAACGGGTATCGCTGCTGTATAATGGGCTTCCTACTTACTGTAAATAACAGGTATCGCTGCTGTATAACTGGCTTCCTACTTACTGTAGATAATGGGTATCGCTGCTATATAACTGGCTTCCTACCTACTGTAGATAACGGGTATCGCTGCTGTATAACAGGCTTCCTACCTACTGTAGATAACGGGCATCGCTACTGTATAACGGGCTTCCTACTTACTGTAGATAATGGGTATCGCTGCTGTATAACAGGCTTCCTACCTACTGTAGATAACGGGCATCGCTACTGTATAACGGGCTTCCTACTTACTGTAGATAATGGGTATCGCTACTGTATAACGGGCTTCCTACTTACTGTAGATAACGGGCATCGCTACTGTATAACGGGCTTCCTACTTACTGTAGATAATGGGTATCGCTGTTGTATAACGGGCTTCCTACCTACTGTAGATAACGGGCATCGCTACTGTATAACGGGCTTCCTACTTTAGTACTTACTGTAGATAACTGGTATCGCTGCTGTATAACTGGCTTCCTACCTACTGTAGATAACAGGTATCGCTGCTGTATAACGGGCTTCCTACCTACTGTAAATGACAGGTATCGCTGCTGTATAACGGGCTTCCTACCTACTGTAAATGACAGGTATCGCTGCTGTATAACGGGCTTCCTACCTACTGTAAATAACAGGTATCGCTGCTGTATAACGGGCTTCCTACCTACTGTAGATAACGGGTATCGCTGCTGTATAACAGGCTTCCTACCTACTGTAAATAACAGGTATCGCTGCTGTATAACAGGCTTCCTACCTACTGTAGATAACAGGTATCGCTGCTGTATAACTGGCTTCCTACTTACTGTAGATAACGGGTATCGCTGCTGTATAACAGACTTCCTACTTACTGTAGATAACGGGTATCGCTGCTGTATAACTGGCTTCCTACTTACTGTAGATAACAGGTATCGCTGCTGTATAACAGGCTTCCTACCTACTGTAAATGACAGGTATCGCTGCTGTATAACAGGCTTCCTACCTACTGTAGATAATGGGTATCGCTGCTGTATAACTGGCTTCCTACCTACTGTAGATAACGGGTATCGCTGCTGTATAACTGGCTTCCTACCTACTGTAGATAACAGGTATCGCTGCTGTATAACAGGCTTCCTACCTACTGTAAATAACAGGTATCGCTGCTGTATAACAGGCTTCCTACTTACTGTAGATAACGGGTATCGCTGCTGTATAACTGGCTTCCTACTTACTGTAGATAACGGGTATCGCTGCTGTATAACTGGCTTCCTACCTACTGTAGATAACGGGTATCGCTGCTGTATAACAGGCTTCCTACTTACTGTAGATAACGGGTATCGCTGCTGTATAACTGGCTTCCTACCTACTGTAGATAACAGGTATCGCTGCTGTATAACAGGCTTCCTACCTACTGTAAATAACAGGTATCGCTGCTGTATAACGGGCTTCCTACTTACTGTAGATAACGGGTATCGCTGCTGTATAACGTGCTTCCTACCTACTGTAAATGACAGGTATCGCTGCTGTATAACAGGCTTCCTACCTACTGTAGATAATGGGTATCGCTGCTGTATAACAGGCTTCCTACTTACTGTAAATGACAGGTATCGCTGCTGTATAACGGGCTTCCTACCTACTGTAGATAACGGGTATCGCTGCTGTATAACGGGCTTCCTACTTACTGTAGATAAATGGTATCGCTGCTGTATAATGGGCTTCCTACTTACTGTAGATAATGAGTATCGCTGCTGTATAACTGGCTTCCTACTTATTGTAGATAAAAGGTATCGCTGCTGTATAACAGGCTTCCTACCTACTGTAAATAACAGGTTTCGCTGCTGTATAACGGGCTTCCTACATCCTGTAGATAACGGGTATCGCTGCTGTATAACGGGCTTCCTACTTACTGTAGATAATGGGTATCGCTGCTGTATAACTGGCTTCCTACCTACTGTAGATAACGGGTATCGCTGCTGTATAACAGGCTTCCTACCTACTGTAGATAACGGGCATCGCTACTGTATAACGGGCTTCCTACTTACTGTAGATAATGGGTATCGCTGCTGTATAACAGGCTTCCTACCTACTGTAGATAACAGGTATCGCTGCTGTATAATAGACTTCCTACTTACTGTAGATAATGGGTATCGCTGCTGTATAATGGGCTTCCTACTTACTGTAGATAATGGGTATCGCTGCTGTATAATGGGCTTCCTACCTACTGTAGATAACGGGCATCGCTACTGTATAACTGGCTTCCTACCTACTGTAGATAACGGGTATCGCTGCTGTATAATGGGCTTCCTACTTACTGTAAATAACAGGTATCGCTGCTGTATAACTGGCTTCCTACTTACTGTAGATAATGGGTATCGCTGCTATATAACTGGCTTCCTACCTACTGTAGATAACGGGTATCGCTGCTGTATAACAGGCTTCCTACCTACTGTAGATAACGGGCATCGCTACTGTATAACGGGCTTCCTACTTACTGTAGATAATGGGTATCGCTGCTGTATAACAGGCTTCCTACCTACTGTAGATAACGGGCATCGCTACTGTATAACGGGCTTCCTACTTACTGTAGATAATGGGTATCGCTACTGTATAACGGGCTTCCTACTTACTGTAGATAACGGGCATCGCTACTGTATAACGGGCTTCCTACTTACTGTAGATAATGGGTATCGCTGTTGTATAACGGGCTTCCTACCTACTGTAGATAATGGGTATCGCTGCTGTATAACAGGCTTCCTACCTACTGTAGATAACGGGTATCGCTGCTGTATAACTGGTTTCCTACTTACTGTAGATAACGGGTATCGCTGCTGTATAACTGGCTTCCTACCTACTGTAGATAACGGGTATCGCTGCTGTATAACTGGCTTCCTACCTACTGTAGATAACAGGTATCGCTGCTGTATAACAGGCTTCCTACCTACTGTAAATAACAGGTATCGCTGCTGTATAACAGGCTTCCTACCTACTGTAGATAATGGGTATCGCTGCTGTATAACAGGCTTCCTACCTACTGTAGATAACGGGTATCGCTGCTGTATAACTGGCTTCCTACTTACTGTAAATGACAGGTATCGCTGCTGTATAACGGACTTCCTACCTACTGTAAATAACAGGTATCGCTGCTGTATAACGGGCTTCCTACATACTGTAGATAACGGGTATCGCTGCTGTATAACAGGCTTCCTACCTACTGTAAATAACAGGTATCGCTGCTGTATAACATGCTTCCTACTTACTGTAGATAACGGGTATCGCTGCTGTATAACAGGCTTCCTACTTACTGTAGATAACGGGTATCGCTGCTGTATAACGGGCTTCCTACTTACTGTAGATAACGGGTATCGCTGCTGTATAACAGGCTTCCTACTTACTGTAGATAACAGGTATCGCTGCTGTATAACAGGCTTCCTACCTACTGTAGATAACAGGTATCGCTGCTGTATAACAGGCTTCCTACCTACTGTAGATAACAGGTATCGCTGCTGTATAACAGGCTTCCTGCCTACTGTAGATAATGGGTATCGCTGCTGTATAACAGGCTTCCTACCTACTGTAGATAACGGGTATCGCTGCTGTATAACTGGCTTCCTACTTACTGTAGATAACGGGTATCGCTGCTGTATAACAGGCTTCCTACCTACTGTAGATAACGGGTATCGCTGCTGTATAACAGGCTTCCTACCTACTGTAGATAATGGGTATCGCTGCTGTATAACAGGCTTCCTACCTACTGTAAATAACAGGTATCGCTGCTGTATAACAGGCTTCCTACCTACTGTAGATAATGGGTATCGCTGCTGTATAACAGGCTTCCTACCTACTGTAGATAACAGGTATCGCTGCTGTATAACTGGCTTCCTACTTACTGTAGATAACGGGTATCGCTGCTGTATAACGTGCTTCCTACCTACTGTAAATGACAGGTATCGCTGCTGTATAACAGGCTTCCTACCTACTGTAGATAATGGGTATCGCTGCTGTATAACAGGCTTCCTACCTACTGTAGATAATGGGTATCGCTGCTGTATAACAGGCTTCCTACCTACTGTAGATAATGGGTATCGCTGCTGTATAACAGGCTTCCTACCTACTGTAGATAACGGGTATCGCTGCTGTATAACGTGCTTCCTACTTACTGTAAATGACTTGTATCGCTGCTGTATAACGGGCTTCCTACTTACTGTAGATAATGGGTATCGCTGCTGTATAACAGGCTTCCTACCTACTGTAGATAACGGGTATCGCTGCTGTATAACTGGCTTCCTACTTACTGTAGATAACGGGTATTGCTGCTGTATAACAGCCTTCCTACCTACTGTAAATAACAGGTATCGCTGCTGTATAACCGGCTTCCTACCTACTGTAGATAACGGGTATCGCTGCTGTATAACTGGCTTCCTACCTACTGTAGATAACTGGTATCGCTGCTGTATAACAGGCTTCCTACCTACTGTAGATAACAGGTATCGCTGCTGTATAACTGGCTTCCTAGCTACTGTAGATAACGGGTATCGCTGCTGTATAACTGGCTTCCTACCTACTGTAGATAACAGGTATCGCTGCTGTATAACAGCCTTCCTACCTATTGTTAATAACAGGTATCGCTGCTGTATAACAGGCTTCCTACCTACTGTAGATAACGGGTATCGCTGCTGTATAACAGGCTTCCTACTTACTGTAGATAATGGGTATCGCTGCTGTATAACAGGCTTCCTACCTACTGTAAATGACAGGTATCGCTGCTGTATAACAGGCTTCCTACCTACTGTAGATAATGGGTATCGCTGCTGTATAACGTGCTTCCTACTTACTGTAAATGACAGGTATCGCTGCTGTATAACGGGCTTCCTACTTACTGTAGATAATGGGTATCGCTGCTGTATAACAGGCTTCCTACCTACTGTAAATAACAGGTATCGCTGCTGTATAACGGGCTTTCTACCTACTGTAGATAACGGGTATCGCTGCTGTATAATGTGCTTCCTACTTACTGTAGATAATGGGTATCGCTGCTGTATAACAGGCTTCCTACCTACTGTAGATAAAAGGTATCGCTGCTGTATAACAGGCTTCCTACCTACTGTAAATAACAGGTATTGCTGCAGTATAACGGGCTTCCTACTTACTGTAGATAACGGGTATCGCTGCTGTATAACTGGCTTCCTACCTACTGTACATAACGGGTATCGCTGCTGTATAACAGGCTTCCTACTTACTGTAGATAATGGGTATCGCTGCTGTATAACAGGCTTCCTACCTACTGTAGATAACGGGTATCGCTGCTGTATAACAGGCTTCCTACCTACTGTAGATAACGGGCATCGCTACTGTATAACGGGCTTCCTACTTACTGTAGATAATGGGTATCACTGCTGTATAACAGGCTTCCTAACTACTGTAGATAACAGGTATCGCTGCTGTATAACTGGCTTCCTACTTACTGTAGATAATGAGTATCGCTGCTGTATAACAGGCTTCCTACCTACTGTAGATAACGGGCATCGCTACTGTATAACGGGCTTCCTACTTACTGTAGATAATGGGTATCGCTACTGTATAACGGGCTTCCTACTTACTGTAGATAACGGGCATCGCTACTGTATAACGGGCTTCCTACTTACTGTAGATAATGGGTATCGCTGCTGTATAACTGGCTTCCTACCTACTGTAGATAACGGGTATCGCTGCTGTATAACAGGCTTCCTACCTACTGTAGATAACGGGCATCGCTACTGTATAACGGGCTTCCTACTTACTGTAGATAATGGGTATCACTGCTGTATAACAGGCTTCCTACCTACTGTAGATAACAGGTATCGCTGCTGTATAACTGGCTTCCTACTTACTGTAGATAATGAGTATCGCTGCTGTATAACAGGCTTCCTACCTACTGTAGATAACGGGCATCGCTACTGTATAACGGGCTTCCTACTTACTGTAGATAATGGGTATCGCTACTGTATAACGGGCTTCCTACTTACTGTAGATAACGGGCATCGCTACTGTATAACGGGCTTCCTACTTACTGTAGATATCGGGTATCGCTGCTGTATAACTGGCTTCCTACCTACTGTAGATAACAGGTATCGCTGCTGTATAACGGGCTTCCTACCTACTGTAAATGACAGGTATCGCTGCTGTATAACGGGCTTCCTACCTACTGTAAATAACATGTATCGCTGCTGTATAACTGGCTTCCTACCTACTGTAGATAACGGGTATCGCTGCTGTATAACAGGCTTCCTACCTACTGTAGATAACGGGTATCGCTGCTGTATAACAGGCTTCCTGCCTACTGTAAATGACAGGTATCGCTGCTGTATAACGGGCTTCCTACCTACTGTAAATAACAGGTATCGCTGCTGTATAATGGGCTTCCTACCTACTGTAGATAACGGGTATCGCTGCTGTATAACAGGCTTCCTACCTACTGTAAATAACAGGTATCGCTGCTGTATAACAGGCTTCCTACCTACTGTAGATAACAGGTATCGCTGCTGTATAACTGGCTTCCTACTTACTGTAGATAACGGGTATCGCTGCTGTATAACAGGCTTCCTACTTACTGTAGATAACGGGTATCGCTGCTGTATAACTGGCTTCCTACCTACTGTAGATAACAGGTATCGCTGCTGTATAACGGGCTTCCTACCTACTGTAAATGACAGGTATCGCTGCTGTATAACGGGCTTCCTACCTACTGTAAATAACATGTATCGCTGCTGTATAACTGGCTTCCTACCTACTGTAGATAACGGGTATCGCTGCTGTATAACAGGCTTCCTACCTACTGTAGATAACGGGTATCGCTGCTGTATAGCAGGCTTCCTACCTACTGTAAATGACAGGTATCGCTGCTGTATAACGGGCTTCCTACCTACTGTAAATAACAGGTATCGCTGCTGTATAACGGGCTTCCTACCTACTGTAGATAACGGGTATCGCTGCTGTATAACAGGCTTCCTACCTACTGTAAATAACAGGTATCGCTGCTGTATAACTGGCTTCCTACTTACTGTAGATAACAGGTATCGCTGCTGTATAACAGGCTTCCTACCTACTGTAGATAACGGGTATCGCTGCTGTATAACAGGCTTCCTACCTACTGTAAATAACAGGTATCGCTGCTGTATAACTGGCTTCCTACTTACTGTAGATAACGGGTATCGCTGCTGTATAACAGGCTTCCTACTTACTGTAGATAACAGGTATCGCTGCTGTATAACAGGCTTCCTACCTACTGTAGATAACAGGTATCGCTGCTGTATAACTGGCTTCCTACTTACTGTAGATAACGGGTATCGCTGCTGTATAACAGGCTTCCTACTTACTGTAGATAACGGGTATCGCTGCTGTATAACAGGCTTCCTACTTACTGTAGATAACAGGTATCGCTGCTGTATAACAGGCTTCCTACCTACTGTAGATAACAGGTATCGCTGCTGTATAACAGGCTTCCTACCTACTGTAGATAACGGGTATCGCTGCTGTATAACTGGCTTCCTACTTACTGTAGATAACGGGTATCGCTGCTGTATAACAGGCTTCCTACCTACTGTAGATAATGGGTATCGCTGCTGTATAACAGGCTTCCTACCTACTGTAAATAACAGGTATCGCTGCTGTATAACAGGCTTCCTACTTACTGTAGATAATGGGTATCGCTGCTGTATAACAGGCTTCCTACCTACTGTAGATAACGGGTATCGCTGCTGTATAACTGGCTTCCTACTTACTGTAGATAACGGGTATCGCTGCTGTATAACTGGCTTCTTACCTACTGTAGATAACGGGTATCGCTGCTGTATAACAGGCTTCCTACCTACTGTAAATAACAGGTATCGCTGCTGTATAACAGGCTTCCTACTTACTGTAGATAATGGGTATCGCTGCTGTATAACAGGCTTCCTACCTACTGTAGATAACGGGTATCACTGCTGTATAACTGGCTTCCTACTTACTGTAGATAACGGGTATCGCTGCTGTATAACTGGCTTCTTACCTACTGTAGATAACGGGTATCGCTGCTGTATAACTGGCTTCCTACCTACTGTAAATAACAGGTATCGC
This sequence comes from Taudactylus pleione, assembly GCA_031769625.1. Taxonomy (NCBI): domain Eukaryota; kingdom Metazoa; phylum Chordata; class Amphibia; order Anura; family Myobatrachidae; genus Taudactylus; species Taudactylus pleione. The sequence continues at coordinate 1,104,927 of JAUIMM010000302.1, read as the reverse complement.
TGCTGTATAACAGGCTTCCTACTTACTGTAGATAACAGGTAACGCTGCTGTATAACAGGCTTCCTACCTACTGTAGATAACGGGTATCGCTGCTGTATAACAGGCTTCCTACCTACTGTAAATGACAGGTATCGCTGGTGTATAACAGGCTTCCTACCTACTGTAAATAACAGGTATCGCTGCTGTATAACAGGCTTCCTACCTACTGTAGATAATGGGTATCGCTGCTGTATAACAGGCTTCCTACCTACTGTAGATAACGGGTATCGCTGCTGTATAACTGGCTTCCTACTTACTGTAGATAACGGGTATCGCTGCTGTATAACTGGCTTCCTACCTACTGTAGATAACGGGTATCGCTGCTGTATAACTGGCTTCCTACCTACTGTAGATAACAGGTATCGCTGCTGTATAACAGGCTTCCTACCTACTGTAAATAACAGGTATCGCTGCTGTATAACAAGCTTCCTACCTACTGTAGATAATGGGTATCGCTGCTGTATAACAGGCTTCCTACCTACTGTAGATAACGGGTATCGCTGCTGTATAACTGGCTTCCTACTTACTGTAGATAACGGGTATCGCTGCTGTATAACGTGCTTCCTACCTACTGTAAATGACAGGTATCGCTGCTGTATAACAGGCTTCCTACCTACTGTAGATAATGGGTATCGCTGCTGTATAACAGGCTTCCTACCTACTGTAGATAACGGGTATCGCTGCTGTATAACGTGCTTCCTACTTACTGTAAATGACAGGTATCGCTGCTGTATAACGGACTTCCTACCTACTGTAAATAACAGGTATCGCTGCTGTATAACGGGCTTCCTACATACTGTAGATAACGGGTATCGTTGCTGTATAACAGGCTTCCTACCTACTGTAAATAACAGGTATCGCTGCTGTATAACATGCTTCCTACTTACTGTAGATAACGGGTATCGCTGCTGTATAACAGGCTTCCTACTTACTGTAGATAACGGGTATCGCTGCTGTATAACAGGATTCCTACTTACTGTAGATAACGGGTATCGCTGCTGTATAACAGGCTTCCTACTTACTGTAGATAACAGGTATCGCTGCTGTATAACAGGCTTCCTACCTACTGTAGATAACAGGTATCGCTGCTGTATAACAGGCTTCCTACCTACTGTAGATAACAGGTATCGCTGCTGTATAACAGGCTTCCTGCCTACTGTAGATAAAGGGTATCGCTGCTGTATAACAGGCTTCCTACCTACTGTAGATAACGGGTATCGCTGCTGTATAACTGGCTTCCTACCTACTGTAGATAACGGGTATCGCTGCTGTATAACAGGCTTCCTACCTACTGTAGATAACGGGTATCGCTGCTGTATAACTGGCTTCCTACTTACTGTAGATAACGGGTATCGCTGCTGTATAACGTGCTTCCTACTTACTGTAAATGACAGGTATCGCTGCTGTATAACGGACTTCCTACCTACTGTAAATAACAGGTATCGCTGCTGTATAACGGGCTTCCTACATACTGTAGATAACGGGTATCGTTGCTGTATAACAGGCTTCCTACCTACTGTAAATAACAGGTATCGCTGCTGTATAACATGCTTCCTACTTACTGTAGATAACGGGTATCGCTGCTGTATAACAGGCTTCCTACTTACTGTAGATAACGGGTATCGCTGCTGTATAACAGGATTCCTACTTACTGTAGATAACGGGTATCGCTGCTGTATAACAGGCTTCCTACTTACTGTAGATAACAGGTATTGCTGCTGTATAACAGGCTTCCTACCTACTGTAGATAACAGGTATCGCTGCTGTATAACAGGCTTCCTACCTACTGTAGATAACAGGTATCGCTGCTGTATAACAGGCTTCCTGCCTACTGTAGATAAAGGGTATCGCTGCTGTATAACAGGCTTCCTACCTACTGTAGATAACGGGTATCGCTGCTGTATAACTGGCTTCCTACCTACTGTAGATAACGGGTATCGCTGCTGTATAACAGGCTTCCTACCTACTGTAGATAACGGGTATCGCTGCTGTATAACTGGCTTCCTACTTACTGTAGATAACGGGTATCGCTGCTGTATAACTGGCTTCCTACCTACTGTAGATAACAGGTATCGCTGCTGTATAACAGGCTTCCTACCTACTGTAGATAACGGGTATCGCTGCTGTATAACAGGCTTCCTACCTACTGTAGATAATGGGTATCGCTGCTGTATAACAGGCTTCCTACCTACTGTAAATAACAGGTATCGCTGCTGTATAACAGGCTTCCTACCTACTGTAGATAATGGGTATCGCTGCTGTATAACAGGCTTCCTACCTACTGTAGATAACGGGTATCGCTGCTGTATAACTGGCTTCCTACTTACTGTAGATAACGGGTATCGCTGCTGTATAACTGGCTTCCTACTTACTGTAGATAACAGGTATCGCTGCTGTATAACGTGCTTCCTACCTACTGTAAATGATAGGTATCGCTGCTGTATAACAGGCTTCCTACCTACTGTAGATAACGGGTATCGCTGCTGTATAACAGGCTTCCTACCTACTGTAGATAATGGGTATCGCTGCTGTATAACAGGCTTCCTACCTACTGTAGATAATGGGTATCGCTGCTGTATAACTGGCTTCCTACTTACTGTAGATAACGGGTATCGCTGCTGTATAACAGCCTTCCTACCTACTGTAAATAACAGGTATCGCTGCTGTATAACAGGCTTCCTACCTACTGTAGATAACGGGTATCGCTGCTGTATAACTGGCTTCCTACCTACTGTAGATAACTGGTATCGCTGCTGTATAACAGGCTTCCTACCTACTGTAGATAACAGGTATCGCTGCTGTATAACTGGCTTCCTACCTACTGTAGATAACGGGTATCGCTGCTGTATAACTGGCTTCCTACCTACTGTAGATAACAGGTATCGCTGCTGTATAACAGCCTTCCTACCTATTGTTAATAACAGGTATCGCTGCTGTATAACAGGCTTCCTACCTACTGTAGATAACGGGTATCGCTGCTGTATAACAGGCTTCCTACTTACTGTAGATAATGGGTATCGCTGCTGTATAACAGGCTTCCTACCTACTGTAAATGACAGGTATCGCTGCTGTATAACAGGCTTCCTACCTACTGTAGATAATGGGTATCGCTGCTGTATAACGTGCTTCCTACTTACTGTAAATGACAGGTATCGCTGCTGTATAACGGGCTTCCCACTTACTGTAGATAATGGGTATCGCTGCTGTATAACAGGCTTCCTACCTACTGTAAATAACAGGTATCGCTGCTGTATAACGGGCTTTCTACCTACTGTAGATAACGGGTATCGCTGCTGTATAACGGGCTTCCTACTTACTGTAGATAAAAGGTATCGCTGCTGTATAATGTGCTTCCTACTTACTGTAGATAATGGGTATCGCTGCTGTATAACAGGCTTCCTACCTACTGTAGATAAAAGGTATCGCTGCTGTATAACAGGCTTCCTACCTACTGTAAATAACAGGTATTGCTGCAGTATAACGGGCTTCCTACTTACTGTAGATAATGGGTATCGCTGCTGTATAACTGGCTTCCTACCTACTGTACATAACGGGTATCGCTGCTGTATAACAGGCTTCCTACTTACTGTAGATAATGGGTATCGCTGCTGTATAACAGGCTTCCTACCTACTGTAGATAACGGGTATCGCTGCTGTATAACGGGCTTCCTACTTACTGTAGATAATGGGTATCACTGCTGTATAACTGGCTTCCTACCTACTGTAGATAACGGGTATCGCTGCTGTATAACAGGTTTCCTACCTACTGTAGATAACGGGCATCGCTACTGTATAACGGGCTTCCTACTTACTGTAGATAATGGGTATCACTGCTGTATAACAGGCTTCCTACCTACAGTAGATAACAGGTATCGCTGCTGTATAACTGGCTTCCTACTTACTGTAGATAATGAGTATCGCTGCTGTATAACAGGCTTCCTACCTACTGTAGATAACGGGCATCGCTACTGTATAACGGGCTTCCTACTTACTGTAGATAATGGGTATCGCTACTGTATAACGGGCTTCCTACTTACTGTAGATAACGGGCATCGCTACTGTATAACGGGCTTCCTACTTACTGTAGATAATGGGTATCGCTGCTGTATAACTGGCTTCCTACCTACTGTAGATAACGGGTATCGCTGCTGTATAACAGGCTTCCTACCTACTGTAGATAATGGGCATCGCTACTGTATAACGGGCTTCCTACTTACTGTAGATAATGGGTATCACTGCTGTATAACAGGCTTCCTACCTACTGTAGATAACAGGTATCGCTGCTGTATAACTGGCTTCCTACTTACTGTAGATAATGAGTATCGCTGCTGTATAACAGGCTTCCTACCTACTGTAGATAACGGGTATCGCTGCTGTATAACGGGCTTCCTACTTACTGTAGATAATGGGTATCGCTACTGTATAACGGGCTTCCTACTTACTGTAGATAACGGGCATCGCTACTGTATAACGGGCTTCCTACTTACTGTAGATAACGGGTATCGCTGCTGTATAACTGGCTTCCTACCTACTGTAGATAACAGGTATCGCTGCTGTATAACGGGCTTCCTACCTACTGTAAATGACAGGTATCGCTGCTGTATAACGGGCTTCCTACCTACTGTAAATAACATGTATCGCTGCTGTATAACTGGCTTCCTACCTACTGTAGATAATGGGTATCGCTGCTGTATAACAGGCTTCCTACCTACTGTAGATAACGGGTATCGCTGCTGTATAACAGGCTTCCTGCCTACTGTAAATGACAGGTATCGCTGCTGTATAACGGGCTTCCTACCTACTGTAAATATCAGGTATCGCTGCTGTATAACGGGCTTCCTACCTACTGTAGATAACGGGTATCGCTGCTGTATAACTGGCTTCCTACTTACTGTAGATAACGGGTATCGCTGCTGTATAACAGGCTTCCTACCTACTGTAGATAATGGGTATCGCTGCTGTATAACAGGCTTCCTACCTACTGTAAATAACAGGTATCGCTGCTGTATAACAGGCTTCCTACCTACTGTAGATAATGGGTATCGCTGCTGTATAACAGGCTTCCTACCTACTGTAGATAACGGGTATCGCTGCTGTATAACTGGCTTCCTACTTACTGTAGATAACGGGTATCGCTGCTGTATAACTGGCTTCCTACCTACTGTAGATAACGGGTATCGCTGCTGTATAACTGGCTTCCTACCTACTGTAGATAACAGGTATCGCTGCTGTATAACAGGCTTCCTACTTACTGTAGATAACAGGTAACGCTGCTGTATAACAGGCTTCCTACCTACTGTAGATAACGGGTATCGCTGCTGTATAACAGGCTTCCTAGCCTACTGTAAATGACAGGTATCGCTGCTGTATAACAGGCTTCCTACCTACTGTAAATAACAGGTATCGCTGCTGTATAACAGGCTTCCTACCTACTGTAGATAATGGGTATCGCTGCTGTATAACAGGCTTCCTACCTACTGTAGATAACGGGTATCGCTGCTGTATAACTGGCTTCCTACTTACTGTAGATAACGGGTATCGCTGCTGTATAACGTGCTTCCTACCTACTGTAAATGACAGGTATCGCTGCTGTATAACAGGCTTCCTACCTACTGTAGATAATGGGTATCGCTGCTGTATAACAGGCTTCCTACCTACTGTAGATAACGGGTATCGCTGCTGTATAACGTGCTTCCTACTTACTGTAAATGACAGGTATCGCTGCTGTATAACTGGCTTCCTACTTACTGTAGATAATGGGTATCGCTGCTGTATAACAGGCTTCCTACCTACTGTAAATAACAGGTATCGCTGCTGTATAACAGGCTTCCTACCTACTGTAAATAACAGGTATCGCTGCTGTATAACGGGCTTCCTACCTACTGTAAATAACAGGTATCGCTGCTGTATAACTGGCTTCCTACCTACTGTAGATAATAGGTATCGCTGCTGTATAACAGGCTTCCTACCTACTGTAAATAACAGGTATCGCTGCTGTATAACGGGCTTCCTACCTACTGTAAATAACAGGTATCGCTGCTGTATAACAGGCTTCCTACCTACTGTAAATAACAGGTATCGCTGCTGTATAACAGGCTTCCTACTTACTGTAGATAACAGGTATCGCTGCTGTATAACAGGCTTCCTACCTACTGTAGATAACGGGTATCGCTGCTGTATAACGGGCTTCCTACTTACTGTAAATGACAGGTATCGCTGCTGTATAACGGGCTTCCTACCTACTGTAAATAACAGGTATCGCTGCTGTATAACTGGCTTCCTACCTACTGTAGATAACAGGTATCGCTGCTGTATAACAGGCTTCCTACCTACTGTAGATAACGGGTATCGCTGCTGTATAACGGGCTTCCTACCTACTGTAAATGACAGGTATCGCTGCTGTATAACGGGCTTCCTACTTATTGTAGATAAAAGGTATCGCTGCTGTATAATGTGCTTCCTACTTACTGTAGATAATGGGTATCGCTGCTGTATAACAGGCTTCCTACCTACTGTAGATAAAAGGTATCGCTGCTGTATAACAGGCTTCCTACCTACTGTAAATAACAGGTATCGCTGCTGTATAATGTGCTTCCTACCTACTGTAGATAACGGGCATCGCTACTGTATAACGGGCTTCCTACTTACTGTAGATAATGGGTATCGCTGCTGTATAACAGGCTTCCTACCTACTTTAGATAACAGGTATCACTGCTGTATAATAGACTTCCTACTTACTGTAGATAATGGGTATCGCTGCTGTATAATGGGCTTCCTACTTACTGTAGATAATGGGTATCGCTGCTGTATAATGGGCTTCCTACCTACTGTAGATAACGGGCATCGCTACTGTATAACTGGCTTCCTACCTACTGTAGATAACGGGTATCGCTGCTGTATAATGGGCTTCCTACCTACTGTAAATAACAGGTATCGCTGCTGTATAACTGGCTTCCTACCTACTGTAGATAACGGGTATCGCTGCTGTATAATGGGCTTCCTACTTACTGTAGATAATGGGTATCGCTGCTGTATAATGGGCTTCCTACTTACTGTAGATAATGGGTATCGCTGCTGTATAATGGGCTTCCTACCTACTGTAGATAACGGGTATCGCTGCTGTATAACTGGCTTCCTACCTACTGTAGATAACGGGTATCGCTGCTGTTATTTTGATGCTCATACATAACAGGGTATCGCTGCTGTATAATAGACTTCCTACCTTTTGTAGATAACGGGTATCGCTGCTGTATAATAGACTTCCTACCTACTGTAGATAACGGGTATCGCTGCTGTATAACTGGCTTCCTACCTACTGTAGATAACGGGTATCGCTGCTGTATAACGGGCTTCCTACCTACTGTAAATAACAGGTATCGCTGCTGTATAACTGGCTTCCTACCTACTGTAGATAACGGGTATCGCTGCTGTATAACAGGCTTCCTACCTACTGTAGATAACAGGTATCGCTGCTGTATAATAGACTTCCTACTTACTGTAGATAATGGGTATCACTGCTGTATAACTGGCTTCCTACCTACTGTAGATAACGGGTATCGCTGCTGTATAATGGGCTTCCTACCTACTGTAGATAACAGGTATCGCTGCTGTATAATGGGCTTCCTACTTACTGTAGATAATGGGTATCGCTACTGTATAACTGGCTTCCTACCTACTGTAGATAACTGGTGTAGCTACTGTATAACGGGGGTATCACTACTGTATAGTTGGCTTCCTACAACTTGTAGGTAACTGGTATCGCTACTGTATAATTGGCTTCCTACCTACTGCAGGTAACTGGTATCGCTGCTGTATAACGGGCTTCCTACCTACTGTAGATAAAAGTTATCGCTGCTGTATAACGGGCTTCCTACCCACTGTAGATAACTGGTATTAATACTGTATAACTGGCTTCCTACAACTTGTAGGTAACTGGTATCGCTGCTGTATAACTGGCTTTGTAACTACTGTAGGTAATTTGGTATCGCTACTGTATAACTGGTTTCCTACCCGCTGTAGATAACGGGTATCGCTGCTGTATAATGGGCTTCCTACCTACTGTAAATAACAGGTATCGCTGCTGTATAACTGGCTTCCTACCTACTGTAGATAACGGGTATCGCTGCTGTATAATGGGCTTCCTACTTACTGTAGATAATGGGTATCGCTGCTGTATAATGGGCTTCCTACCTACTGTAGATAATGGGTATCGCTGCTGTATAACTGGCTTCCTACTTACTGTAGATAACGGGTATCGCTGCTGTATAATGGGCTTCCTACTTACTGTAGATAATGGGTATCGCTGCTGTATAATGGGCTTCCTACCTACTGTAGATAACGGGTATCGCTGCTGTATAACTGGCTTCCTACCTACTGTAGATAACGGGTATCGCTGCTGTTATTTTGATGCTCATACATAACAGGGTATCGCTGCTGTATAATAGACTTCCTACCTTTTGTAGATAACGGGTATCGCTGCTGTATAATAGACTTCCTACCTACTGTAGATAACGGGTATCGCTGCTGTATAACTGGCTTCCTACCTACTGTAGATAACGGGTATCGCTGCTGTATAACGGGCTTCCTACCTACTGTAAATAACAGGTATCGCTGCTGTATAACTGGCTTCCTACCTACTGTAGATAACGGGTATCGCTGCTGTATAACAGGCTTCCTACCTACTGTAGATAACAGGTATCGCTGCTGTATAATAGACTTCCTACTTACTGTAGATAATGGGTATCACTGCTGTATAACTGGCTTCCTACCTACTGTAGATAACGGGTATCGCTGCTGTATAATGGGCTTCCTACCTACTGTAGATAACAGGTATCGCTGCTGTATAATGGGCTTCCTACTTACTGTAGATAATGGGTATCGCTACTGTATAACTGGCTTCCTACCTACTGTAGATAACTGGTGTAGCTACTGTATAACGGGGGTATCACTACTGTATAGTTGGCTTCCTACAACTTGTAGGTAACTGGTATCGCTACTGTATAATTGGCTTCCTACCTACTGCAGGTAACTGGTATCGCTGCTGTATAACGGGCTTCCTACCTACTGTAGATAAAAGTTATCGCTGCTGTATAACGGGCTTCCTACCCACTGTAGATAACTGGTATTAATACTGTATAACTGGCTTCCTACAACTTGTAGGTAACTGGTATCGCTGCTGTATAACTGGCTTTGTAACTACTGTAGGTAATTTGGTATCGCTACTGTATAACTGGTTTCCTACCCGCTGTAGGTAACTGGTATTGCCACTGTATAACGGGCTTCCTACTTACTGTAGATAACAGGTAACGCTGCTGTATAACAGGCTTCCTACTTACTGTAGATAACGGGTATCGCTACTGTATAACGTGCTTCCTACCTACTGTAGATAACGGGTATCGCTACTGTATAACGGGCTTCCTACTTACCCGTTATCTACAGTATCTCTGCTGTATAACGGGCTTCCTACCTACTGTAGATAACCGGTATCGATACTGTATAACAGGCTTCCTACTTATTGTAGATAACGGGTATTGCTGCTGTATAACGGGCTTCCTACTTACTGTAGATAACCGGTATCGCTGCTGTATAATGGGCTTCCTACCTACTGTAGATAACGGGTATCGCTACTGTATAACGGGCTTCCTACTTACCCGTTATCTACAGTATCTCTGCTGTATAACGGGCTTCCTACTTACTGTAGATAACGGGTATTGCTGCTGTATAACGGGCTTCCTACTTACTGTAGATAACCGGTATCGCTGCTGTATAACGGGCTTCCTACTTACTGTAGATAACGGGTATTGCTGCTGTATAACGGGCTTCCTACTTACTGTAGATAACCGGTATCGCTGCTGTATAACGGGCTTCCTACTTACTGTAGATAACGGGTATCGCTGCTGTATAACGGGCTTCCTACTTACTGTAGATAAAAGGTGTCGCTGCTGTAAAAAGGGCTTCCTACAGTACCTACTATAACAATATATTCCGCTGGTATTAAGGTTCATTGTTAAATGGGGCCCAAAGTGAGGTACAGACGGTTCTCAGATTTCACCATCTATAGTATATCTGACCTCAGAACAGCTCATTATATGTATTTCTGCCATGTTCTGTAAGCACCGCTGTTTCGGGTCTGTGTTAGGATGAGGACATGAGCGAGGGCATTGTGGGTCAGTGTATGCGGAGAGGGGATGGGGGGGCAATGTATATTCTCTGGCAGATATCACGCAGCCCCCATCCTCTGCCTCCAGCTGTACCTTAAATACTTTTCATAGTTGTGGAATAAACACGTTATCTGATGTGTCACTGACTGGTTATAACGCCGGCGTTTCCATGGCAGCTGCTGGCAGGTGGGAGGTGTACACTATGCACATTAGTATATAGTGATAAGGATGGAATTCTAGCAGTGAAATATCTGAAATTATCTAATGAAGACTACACAGAAATTTGGAGCGTTGTATAAAAGTCTGTCACACAGCAAACGCAGATAATACGGTGCCGTACAGCGCCATTCATACGCCACCAAGGGGCCTATTTATCATAGGGGGAAAAAACATTGGTGTATTCATAGGGTACTGTATGTTGTTTTTTATATTTACCACCAGCCAGGCTCACCGGCCTTTGCCTATTTATCAACTGCCGTGGGGAAAATCATCGGTTATTCTACATCGGATGGCGTTAGCGTACACTGTAACAAATGCGCTGTAGGAGTTTTTAGGGATTTTTGCACATGCACAGTAGCAAAATATCAATCAACCCTGTGAACATCGATTTTCGTGTGACCCAGAATGGAGCCCTATGTTTGCATGGAGGATAGCAGTACATATTATATACTATGGGACATATGTAATAGGGTGAGAGTATAGAAAATGTGAGAGAACTTTTTATACTCAGACAATGTAATAAAGACTATGAAGATGCAAACTCATAAGGTTTCAGCCTGAAAATACTCTCACGGTTTAATCTCTCCTCCAGATGCTCTGACTGGATGGATGGAGAGAGGCCGGGGCTCTGACTGGATGGATGGATGGAGAGAGGCCGGGGCTCTGACTGGATGGATGGAGAGAGGCCGGGGCTCTGACTGGATGGATGGATGGAGAGAGGCCGGGGCTCTGACTGGATGGATGGAGTGAGATCGGGGCTCTGACTGGATGGATGGAGTGAGGCCGGGGATCTGACTGGATGGATGGAGTGAGGCCGGGGATCTGACTGGATGGATGGAGAGAGGCCGGGGCTCTGACTGGATGGATGGAGTGAGCCCGGGGCTCTGACTGGATGGATGGAGTGAGGCCGGGGATCTGACTGGAAGGATGGAGAGAGGCCGGGGCTCTGACTGGATGGATGGAGAGAGGTCTGGGCTATGACTGGATGGATGCAGAGAGGCCGGGGCTCTGACTGGATGGATGGAGAGAGGCCGGGGCTCTGACTGGATGGATGGAGAGAGGCCGGGGCTCTGACTGGATGGATGGAGAGAGGCCGGGGCTCTGACTGGATGGATGGAGAGAGGCCGGGGCTCTGACTGGATGGATGGAGAGAGGCCGGGGCTCTGACTGGATGGATGGAGAGAGGTCGGGACTCTGACTGGATGGATGGATGGAGAGGCCGGGGCTCTGACTGGATGGATGGATGGAGAGGCCGGGGCTATGACTGGATGGATGGAGAGAGGCCGGGGCTATGACTGGATGGATGCAGAGAGGCCGGGGCTCTGACTGGATGGATGGAGAGAGGCCGGGGCTCTGACTGGATGGATGGAGAGAGGCCGGGGCTCTGACTGGATGGATGGAGAGAGGCCGGGGCTATGACTGGATGGATGGAGAGAGGCCGGGGCTCTGACTGGATGGATGGAGAGAGGCCGGGGCTCTGACTGGATGGATGGAGAGAGGTCGGGGCTCTGAAGCTGGATGGATGAAGTGAGGAGGGGACTCTGGCTGGCTGGATGGAGGTCAGTTCTCTGACTGGATGGATGAAGTGAGATGCGGTGATAACCCCATGTTACGGAAACAGGTTTGTTGCGCTGCCTTTAATAACGCCAGGACAGACGATCAAGAGCAGTGATCCAGCCGGCCAAGAACGACCACCATAGATGACACTTTGTACCACATTGAAGGTCTAATTCAGCAGGACAGACACATTGGAGTCAGTGATATTGCTGATGAACTGAACATCTCAGTGAGTACTGTGCACATCATCTCTCATCAGTAACTGGGGTACAGGTTAAAAAGTTCACGCTGGGCACCGAAGCAACTCACAGAAGTTCACAGAACCAATAGGATCTTGTGCACAGGCGATGAAACGTGGGGTCATCATGAGACATCGGAAGCATCCATAACATGGAAACGCGCATCGTCCCCACCTTCAAAGAAATTCAAAACATCAGCAAAGACCATCATGGCAACCGTGTTTGGAACCATAAGGACGTGCTTCTTGTTGATTTCATCACTAAGGGAGCTATTATGAATGCTGTCCGCTATTGTGACACATTCAGCCGGTTCTGGATGGCAATTCGTAGAAAACCTGGGTTGCTCTGAACAGGCGTCGTATTGCTGCACGATATTGCCAGGCCACACTTCGCCAACGGCATGCGTGAGTTGTTATGGCACTACCATTGGGAGGTACTGGACCATCCTCCCTATAGCCCTGTCCTGGCACCGAGTGATTTCAATCCCTTTGGACCACTGAAGCACCTGGGTGGAAGGCGATTTCTTCTATGCTGGGATAGATGCCTTGGTGTACCGCTGGAAGAGATGCTTAGACAAGTATGGGGATTATGTGGAAAAATAATCTGTATCAAGGCCATACTATTGATTATATGTATATGTACACGTTGAATAAATGTACAAAATGAGGGGTCTTGTTACCTTACTTCAGGGGTTCCCAATCACGGTCCTCGAGGCACATGAACAGTCCAGTTTTAAGGATAGCCATACTTGAGCACAGGTGTCTTAATTAGTACTGCACTTATTTTTATTTAACAATCTGTGCTCAAGCACGCATATCACTAAAACCTGGACTCTTGCAGGGGTATTCAATATGGGTGTTTTTTGCGTTATTAACGCAAAAACGATAAAAAGTGCGATATTATCACTGGTTTTAGTTTTACACCGTATTCAATATCAAAGACTTACCACAATTTTGAAAAGTCTTTGATAAAAAACGGGGATAACTTTTCACCATTGAATAGGTGTCGAAAAAAAGTGCAGAATTGGGGTTTAGGGGTGCAGGCTTAAAAAAAATAGCCTGCACCCCTGAGATTGACATTTAAAAAAGAACTGTGTCAAAAAAAGTTTTAAAAAAAAATAGGGATACCCCCAAAAATTAATTGAAAAATTGGGGTGCAAAAAAAAAAATGGGAAAAAATTGTTAAACAATAGGGAAATAGGTTCAGGGCTATTCTGTGAGTATGCGGCACGTGTTTTCTAGAATAGAATTATAGCGGCAGGTGTTTTCTAGAATAGAATTATAGCGGCAGGTGCACAAATGCAGAATTTTTAAAAACTTACTTTAGGGACACCAAAATATGCTAGTACCCATTTTCATGTACCCCAAATTTGATGGGACCACTTATAAAAACGAAAAAAATAACCTAAGTGCTCTTCTGAAACACTTCTTCAATGTCGGGAAAAAAGCACCTGCTGCGGCTATTTAAATCCCCGACTTTCAATTAAAGGCTAAAACGAGGGTACCCATAGTGATCCCCCATGTTTTTACAACTTTAGGGGGGTCTTACAATTATGTTAAGGAAAAATTCGTAACTTTACGCAAATCCAACTTCGGAGTTTCCCGTTTTCGTTAATTTTATATTGAATACGGGGATAAGCGGGAGCGCGCACCAGACTTAACGCAGAAAAAAAACTCCGATATGAAACGTTAACTTCGGCAGTGAAGTTAACGTTTCATATTGAATACCCCTCTTAGTGTGCCTTGAGGACCGAGGTTGGGAAACACGGCCTTATTTATTGAACCACCCTCTTACATTACGGAGCATATTACTAGTCTATCTGTGTTATACGTCATTATAATAGTGTGATGTCCTCTGTATTACTGTATAATTGTCTGGTGTCTTTATGCAGAAGTGACGTAGAAAGTGAAGGATAAGACCCGATCTCTCCCATCACTGGAAGTGAAGCTGGTACAACCCGCGCCAAACGTTCTGCTACAGAAAGAGGCCGTGAGGACACCTGTGAAGAAAGACAATGGCGGGAATTACACTGCGGAATATTCTACATAAATCCTATAATCTGAGCAGACAAAGAGTCATAAAATTTCCTTCCGTGTGATCCCCCCGTGGCTGCACCTCTCTGGGGCTGAGGCCAACGCTCTCCTTTGGCCTTTACATTGTGGCTGCTGGGGCTCCGGTTACAGGTCCCCGAGGTTATCAGTCTTGTCTGAATCATTATAACGGCTGTTACTGTAGCTTTTTGTATCATATCTCAGGGGAAGAATTTGTACTTACATATGTACTTTGCTATTATATTTGCAATCTAATGACCAACATGTGACAAGCTGAACGTGCCCCTGTCTGCGTAATATATATATAGTAGTGTTTGAGTTTGCACTGTGCATGCTCAGGAATAGGCGCATGACTATACACAGCTGGCACATGTAATATCTCACCGAGAGCTGGCACGCGTAACGTCCCACCCAGAGCTGGCACGTGTAACGTCCCACCCAGAGCTGGCACGCGTAACGTCCCACCCAGAGCTGGCACACGTAACGTCCCACACAGAGCTGGCACACGCAACGTCCCACACAGAGGTGGCACACGTAACGTCCCACCCAGAGCTGGCACGCGTAACTTCCCACCCAGAGCTGGCACATGTAACATCTCACCGATAGCAGAAACGCGTAACGTCCCACACAGAGCTGACACACGTAACGTCCCACACAGAGCTGACACACGTAACGTCCCACACAGAGCTGACACACGTAACGTCCCACACAGAGCTGACACACGTAACGTCCCACACTGAGCTGACACACGTAACGTCCCACCCAGAGCTGACACACGTAACGTCCCACACAGAGCTGACACACGTAACGTCCCACACAGAGCTGACACACGTAACGTCCCACACAGAGCTGACACACGTAACGTCCCACACTGAGCTGACACACGTAACGTCCCACCCAGAGCTGACACACGTAACGTCCCACACAGAGCTGACACACGTAACGTCCCACACAGAGCTGACACATGTAACATCCCACACAGAGCTGACACACGTAACGTCCCACCCAGAGCTGACACACGTAACGTCCCACCCAGAGCTGACACACGTAACGTCCCACACAGAGCTGACACACGTAACGTCCCACACAGAGCTGGCACATGTAACATCTCACCGAGAGCAGAAACGCGTAACGTCCCACACAGAGCTGGGACACGTAGCTGTTGGATGAGGAATGCTCTGCACTGCCTCATGTCCAAATAGCAGCAGAGCCTGTGGTCCCTAGGACCCGCCGTGGCTCAGCAGGAGGCCTGATCTCCGGCATGTGCGCAATGCTGGCACATCTTTCCTCCTTAGCGTTACATGTATATGGATGAGCCCTCTGTACAGAGCACTGCAAGTATCGCAAGCACC
The DNA here is from genome assembly GCA_031769625.1 of Taudactylus pleione. Classification (NCBI taxonomy): domain Eukaryota; kingdom Metazoa; phylum Chordata; class Amphibia; order Anura; family Myobatrachidae; genus Taudactylus; species Taudactylus pleione. The sequence continues at coordinate 1,089,310 of JAUIMM010000302.1, read as the reverse complement.
TTGTACCACCACAGCGCCACTAAGCACCAGGGTGTATACCAACTTATCACCTGGCGCACTACAACACCCAGCAACACACTTATGCTCCAGGCTGCAACCAACACCCTGTTACACCTGTTTAACCCTGTGTCTACATGCTGCTGTACTTAATGTTCACTCTGGTTAAATAAGCCTAAGACCTGGCTAAGCTGTACCATGTGTGCACTGACTGCGCAGCTCACTTATCCTATACACCCAGAGCCCGTACCTTGTCATGTTACGGACCCCAGTGTCCTACCCTGGTCACTCTGCCAATAGTCACTTGCCCAGGAGAACTCCGCTATACTCTGCTAATAGGTCACATGCCCAAGTGCACTCTGCTATACTCTGCTAATAGGTCACATGCCCAGGTGCACTCCGCTATACTCTGCTAATAGGTCACATGCCCAGGTGCACTCCTCTATACTCTGCTAATAGGTCACATGCCCAGGTGCGTTCCTCTATACTCTGCTAATAGGTCACATGCCCAGGTGCACTACACTATACTCTGCTAATAGGTCACATGCCCAGGTGCACTGCACTATACTCTGCTAATAGGTCACATGCCCAGGTGCACTCCGCTATACTCTGCTAATAGGTCACATGCCCAGGTGCACTCCGCTATACTCTGCTAATAGGTCACATGCCCAGGTGCACTCTGCTATACTATGCTAATAGGTCACATGGCCAGGTGCACTCCGCTATACTCTGCTAATAGGTCATGTGCCCAGATGCACTCTGCTATACTCTGCTAATAGGTCACATGCCCAGGTGCACTCCTCTATACTCTGCTAATAGGTCACATGGCCAGGTGCACTCCGCTATACTGTGCTAATAGGTCACATGCCCAGGTGCACTCCGCTATACTCTGCTAATATGTCATGTGCCCAGGTGCACTCCTCTATACTCTGCTAATAGGTCACGTGCCCAGGTGCACTCCGCTATACTATGCTAATAGGTCACATGGCCAGGTGCACTCCGCTATACTCTGCTAATATGTCACGTGCCCAGGTGCTCTCCTCTATACTCTGCTAATAGGTCACGTGCCAAGGAGCACTCCGCTATACTCTGCTAATAGGTCACAGGCCCAGGGGCACTCCGCTATACTCTGCTAATAGGTCACATGCCCAGGTGCACTCTGCTATACTCTGCTAATAGGTCACATGCCCAGGTGCACTCTGCTATACTCTGCTAATAGGTCACATGCCCAGGTGCACTCTGCAATACTCTGCTAATAGGTCACATGCCCAGGTGCACTCTGCTAATAGGTCACATGCCCAGGTGCACTCTGCAATACTCTGCTAATAGGTCACATGCCCAGGTGCACTCCCCTATACTCTGCTAATAGGTCACATGCCCAGGTGCACTCCTCTATACTCTGCTAATAGGTCACATGCCCAGGTGCACTCCTCTATACTCTGCTAATAGGTCACATGCCCAGGTGCACTCCTCTATACTCTGCTAATAGGTCACATGCCCAGGTGCACTCTGCTGTACTCTGATAATAGGTCACATGTCCAGGCGCACTCCTCTGTACTCTGCTAATAGGTCACGTGCCCAGGCGCACTCCTCTATACTCTGCTAATAGGTCACGTGCCCAGGCGCACTCCGCTATACTCTGCTAATAGGTCACGTGCCCAGGCGCACTCCGCTATACTCTGCGAATAGGTCACGTGCCCAGGCGCACTCCGCTATACTCTGCGAATAGGTCACGTGCCCAGGCGCACTCCTCTATACTCTGCTAATAGGTCATGTGCCCAGGTGCACTCTGCTATACTCTGCTAATAGGTCACGTGCCCAGGTGCACTCCTCTATACTCTAATAGGTCACGTGCCCAGGTGCACTCTGCTAATAGGTCACGTGCCCAGGTGCACTCCGCTATACTCTGCTAATAGGTCACGTGCCCAGGTGCACTCTGCTATACTCTGCTAATAGGTCACGTGCCCAGGTGCACTCTGCTAATAGGTCACGTGCCCAGGTGCACTCTGCTATACTCTGCTTATAGGTCACGTGCCCAGGTGCACTCTGCTAATAGGTCACGTGCCCAGGTGCACTCTGCTATACTCTGTTAATAGGTCACATGCCCAGGTGCACTCCCCTATACTCTGCTAATAGGTCACATGCCCAGGTGCACTCCCCTATACTCTGCTAATAGGTCACATGCCCAGGTGCACTCCACTATACTCTGCTAATAGGTCACATGCCCAGGTGCACTCCACTATACTCTGCTAATAGGTCACATGCCCAGGTGCACTCCTCTATACTCTGCTAATAGGTCACATGCCCAGGTGCACTCCCCTATACTCTGCTAATAGGTCACATGCCCAGGTGCACTCTACTATACTCTGCTAATAGGTCACATGCCCAGGTGCACTCCACTATACTCTGCTAATAGGTCACATGCCCAGGTGCACTCCTCTATACTCTGCTAATAGGTCACATGCCCAGGTGCACTCCCCTATACTCTGCTAATAGGTCACATGCCCAGGTGCACTCCGCTATACTGTGCTAATAGGTCACATGCCCAGGTGCGCTCTGCTAATAGGTCACGTGCCCAGGTGCACTCTGCTATACTCTGCTATTAGGTCACATGCCCAGGTGCACTCTGCTAATAGGTCACGTGCCCAGGTGCACTCTGCTAATAGGTCACGTGCCCAGGTGCACTCTGCTATACTCTGCTGAAAGGTCACATGCCCAGGTGCACTCTGCTATACTCTGCTAATAGGTCACATGCCCAGGTGCACTCCGCTATACTGTGCTAATAGGTCACATGCCCAGGTGCACTCTGCTAATAGGTCACGTGCCCAGGTGCACTCTGCTATACTCTGCTAATAGGTCACATGCCCAGGTGCACTCTGCTATACTCTGCTAATAGGTCACATGCCCAGGTGCACTCCACTATCCTCTGCTAAAAGGTCACATGCCCAGGTGCACTCTGCTATACTCTGCTAATAGGTCACATGCCCAGGTGCACTCCTCTATACTCTGCTAATAGGTCACATGCCCAGGCGCACTCCTCTATAGTCTGCTAATAAGTCACATGCCCAGGTGCACTCCACTATCCTCTGCTAAAAGGTCACATGCCCAGGTGCACTCTGCTAATAGGTCACGTGCCCAGGTGCACTCCTCTATACTCTGCTAATAGGTCACATGCCCAGGCGCACTCCTCTATACTCTGCTAATAGGTCACGTGCCCAGGTGCACTCCTCTATACTCTGCTAATAGGTCACAAGCCCAGGTGCACTCCCCTATACTCTGCTAATAGGTCACATGCCCAGGCGCACTCCTCTATACTCTGCTAATAATAACGTCCCACCCAGAGCTGACACATGCAGTATGTGTGGGTTGTATTTTGCATCTGGAAGGCCGTGGTGACAACACTAATGTCTCATGCAGAGCTGAGTCCTGTATTCCCTCAGGTCCTGTCGACGGGGTCTTTCGCAGTGTTGCTATTATGGAATATCACCTATAATGTGATGTGTATCTGACCCCTGAATGCTGTGTAATCACCTATAATGTGATGTGTATCTGACCCCTGAATGCTGTGTAATCACCTATAATGTGATGTGTATCTGACCCCTGAATGCTGGGTAATCACCTATAATGTGATGTGTATCTGACCCCTGAGTGCTGTGTAATCACCTATAATGTGATGTGTATCTGACCCGAGTGCTGTGTAATCACCTATAATGTGATGTGTATCTGACCTCTGAGTGCTGTGTAATCACCTATAATGTGGTGTATCTGACCCCTGAATGCTGTGTAATCACCTATAATGTGGTGTATCTGACCCCTGAATGCTGTGTAATCACCTATAATGTGGTGTATCTGACCCCTGAATGCTGTGTAATCACCTATAATGTGATGTGTATCTGACCCCAGAATGCTGTGTAATCACCTATAATGTGATGTGTATGTGACCCCTGAATGCTGTGTAATCACCTATAATGTGATGTGTATCTGACCCCTGAATGCTGTGTAATCACCTATAATGTGATGTGTATCTGACCCAGAGTGCTGTGTAATCACCTATAATGTGATGTGTATCTGACCCCTGAATGCTGTGTAATCACCTATAATGTGATTTGTATCTGACCCCAGAATGCTGTGTAATCACCTATAATGTGATGTGTATGTGACCCCTGAATGCTGTGTAATCACCTATAATGTGATGTGTATCTGACCCCTGAATGCTGTGTAATCACCTATAATGTGATGTGTATCTGACCCAGAGTGCTGTGTAATCACCTATAATGTGATGTGTATCTGAACCCTGAATGCTGTGTAATCACCTATAATGTGATGTGTATCTGACCCGAGTGCTGTGTAATCACCTATAATGTGATGTGTATCTGACCCCTGAATGCTGTGTAATCACCTATAATGTGATGTGTATCTGACACCTGAGTGCTGTGTAATCACCTATAATGTGATGTGTATCTGACCCCTGAGTGCTGTGTAATCACCTATAATGTGATGTGTATCTGACCTCTGAGTGCTGTGTAATCACCTATAATGTGATGTATATCTGACCCCTGAATGCTGTGTAATCACCTATAATGTGATGTGTATCTGACCCCTGAGAGCTGTGTAATCACCTATAATGTGATGTGTATCTGACCCCTGAATGCTGTGTAATCACCTATAATGTGATGTGTATCTGACCCGAGTGCTGTGTAATCACCTATACTGTGATGTGTATCTGACCCCTGAGTGCTGTGTAATCACTTATAATGTGATGTGTATCTGACCCCTGAGTGCTGTGTAATCACCTATAATGTGATGTGTATCTGACCCCTGAATGCTGTGTAATCACCTATAATGTGATGTGTATCTGACCCCTGAGTGCTGTGTAATCACCTATAATGTGATGTGTATCTGACCCCTGAGTGCTGTGTAATCACCTATAATGTGATGTGTATCTGACCCCTGAGTGCTGTGTAATCACCTATAATGTGATGTGTATGTGACCCCTGAGTGCTGTGTAATCACCTATACTGTGATGTGTATCTGACCCCAGAGTGCTGTGTAATCACCTATAATGTGATGTGTATCTGACCCCTGAGTGCTGTGTAATCACCTATAATGTGATGTGTATCTGACCCCTGAGTGCTGTGTAATCACCTATAATGTGATGTGTATCTGACTCCTGAGTGCTGTGTAATCACCTATAATGTGATGTGTATCTGACCCCTGAGTGCTGTGTAATCACCTATACTGTGATGTGTATCTGATCCCTGAGTGCTGTATAATCACCTATAATGTGATGTGTATCTGACCCCTGAGTGCTGTGTAATCACCTATAATGTGATGTGTATCTGACCCCTGAGTGCTGTGTAATCACCTATAATGTGATGGGTATCTGACCCCTGAGTGCTGTGTAATCACCTATAATGTGATGTGTATCTGACCCCTGAGTGCTGTGTAATCACCTATACTGTGATGTGTATCTGACCCCTGAATGCTGTGTAATCACCTATAATGTGATGTGTATCTGAGCCCTGAGTGCTGTTTAATCACCTATAATGTGATGTGTATATGACCCGAGTGAGTGTGTAATCACCTATAATGTGATGTGTATCTGACCCCTGAGTGCTGTATAATCACCTATAAAGTGATGTGTATCTGACCCCTGAATGCTGTGTAATCACCTATAATGTGATGTGTATCTGACCCCTAAGTGCTGTGTAATCACCTATAATGTGATGTGTATCTGACCCCTGAGTGCTGTGTAATCACCTATAATGTGATGTGTATCTGACCCCTGAGTGCCGTGTAATCACCTATAATGTGATGTGTATCTGACCCCTGAGTGCTGTGTAATCACCTATAATGTGATGTGTATCTGACCCCTGAGTGCTGTGTAATCACCTATAATGTGATGTGTATCTGACCCCTGAATGCTGTGTAATCACCTATAATGTGATGTGTATATGACCCCTGAGTGAGTGTGTAATCACCTATAATGTGATGTGTATCTGACCCCTGAGTGCTGTGTAATCACCTATAATGAGATGTGTATCTGACCCCTGAATGCTGTGTAATCACCTATAATGTGATGTGTATATGACCCCTGAATGCTGTGTAATCACCTATAATGTGGTGTATCTGACCCCTGAATGCTGTGTAGTCACCTATAATGTGATGTGTATCTGACTCCTGAGTGCTGTGTAATCACCTATAATGTGATGTGTATCTGACCCCTGAATGCTGTGTAATCACCTATAATGTGATGTGTATCTGACCCCTGAGTGCTGTGTAATCACCTATAATGTGATGTGTATCTGACCCCTGAATGCTGGGTAATCACCTATAATGTGATGTGTATCTGACCCCTGAGTGCTGTGTAATCACCTATAATGTGATGTGTATCTGACCCCTGAATTCTGGGTAATCACCTATAATGTGATGTGTATCTGACCCCTGAGTGCTGTGTAATCACCTATAATGTGATGTGTATCTGACCCCTGAGTGCTGTGTAATAACCTATAATGTGATGTGTATCTGACCCCTGAATGCTGGGTAATCACCTATAATGTGGTGTGTATCTGACCCCTGAGTGCTGTGTAATCACCTATAATGTAATGTGTATCTGACCCCTGAATGCTGGGTAATCACCTATAATGTGATGTGTATCTGACCCCTGAGTGCTGGGTAATCACCTATAATGTGATGTGTATCTGACCCCTGAGTGCTGTGTAATCACCTATAATGTGATGTGTATCTGATCCCTGAGTGCTGTGTAATCACCTATAATGTGATGTGTATCTGACCCCTGAATGCTGTGTAATCACCTATAATGTGATGGGTATCTGACCCCTGAATGCTGTATAATCACCTATAATGTGATGTGTATCTGACCCCTGAGTGCTGTGTAATCACCTATAATGTGATGTGTATCTGACCCCTGAATGCTGTGTAATCACCTATAATGTGATGTGTATCTGACCCCTGAGTGCTGTGTAATCACCTATAATGTGATGTGTATCTGACCCCTGAGTGCTGTGTAATCACCTATAATGTGATGTTTATCTGACCCCTGAGTGCTGTGTAATCACTTATACTGTGATGTGTATCTGACCCCTGAGTGCTGTGTAATCACCTACAATGTGATGTGTATCTCACCCCTGAGTGCTGTGTAATCACCTATAATGTGATGTGTATATGACCCCTGAGTGCTGTGTAATCACCTATAATGTGATGTGTATATGACCCCTGAGTGCTGTGTAATCACCTATAATGTGATGTGTATGTGACCCCTGAATTCTGGGTAATCACCTATAATGTGATGTGTATCTGACCCCTGAGTGCTGTATAATCACCTATAATGTGATGTGTATCTGACCCCTGAATTCTGGGTAATCACCTATAATGTGATGTGTATCTGACCCCTGAGTGCTGTGTAATCACCTATAATGTGATGTGTATCTGACCCCTGAGTGCTGTGTAATCACCTATAATGTGATGTGTATCTGACCCTTGAATGCTGGGTAATCACCTATAATGTGGTGTGTATCTGACCCCTGAGTGCTGTGTAATCACCTATAATGTGATGTGTATCTGACCCCTGAATGCTGGGTAATCACCTATAATGTGATGTGTATCTGACCCCTGAGTGCTGGGTAATCACCTATAATGTGATGTGTATCTGACCCCTGAGTGCTGTGTAATCACCTATAATGTGATGTGTATCTGATCCCTGAGTGCTGTGTAATCACCTATAATGTGATGTGTATCTGACCCCTGAATGCTGTGTAATCACCTATAATGTGATGGGTATCTGACCCCTGAATGCTGTATAATCACCTATAATGTGATGTGTATCTGACCCCTGAGTGCTGTGTAATCACCTATAATGCGATGTGTATCTGACCCCTGAATGCTGTGTAATCACCTATAATGTGATGTGTATCTGACCCCTGAGTACTGTGTAATCACCTATAATGTGATGTGTATCTGACCCCTGAGTGCTGTGTAATCACCTATAATGTGATGTTTATCTGACCCCTGAGTGCTGTGTAATCACCTATACTGTGATGTGTATCTGACCCCTGAGTGCTGTGTAATCACCTACAATGTGATGTGTATCTCACCCCTGAGTGCTGTGTAATCACCTATAATGTGATGTGTATATGACTCCTGAGTGCTGTGTAATCACCTATAATGTGATGTGTATATGACCCCTGAGTGCTGTGTAATCACCTATAATGTGATGTGTATCTGACCCCTGAATGCTGTGTAATCACCTATAATGTGATGTGTATCTGACCCCTGAGTGCTGTGTAATCACCTATAATGTGATGTGTATCTGACCCCTGAGTGCTGTGATATACCTATAATGTGATTTGTATCTGACCCCTGAGTGCTGTGTAATCACCTATAATGTGATGTGTATCTGACCCCAGAATGCTGTGTAATCACCTATAATGTGATGTGTATGTGACCCCTGAATTCTGTGTAATCACCTATAATGTGATGTGTATCTGACCCCTGAATGCTGTGTAATCACCTATAATGTGATGTGTATCTGACCCAGAGTGCTGTGTAATCACCTATAATGTGATGTGTATCTGACCCCTGAATGCTGTGTAATCACCTATAATGTGATATGTATCTGACCCGAGTGCTGTGTAATCACCTATAATGTGATGTGTATCTGACCCCTGAATGCTGTGTAATCACCTATAATGTGATGTGTATCTGACACCTGAGTGCTGTGTAATCACCTATAATGTGATGTGTATCTGACCCCTGAGTGCTGTGTAATCACCTATAATGTGATGTGTATCTGACCTCTGAGTGCTGTGTAATCACCTATAATGTGATGTATATCTGACCCCTGAATGCTGTGTAATCACCTATAATGTGATGTGTATCTGACCCCTGAGAGCTGTGTAATCACCTATAATGTGATGTGTATCTGACCCCTGAATGCTGTGTAATCACCTATAATGTGATGTGTATCTGACCCCTGAGTGCTGTGTAATCACCTATACTGTGATGTGTATCTGACCCCTGAGTGCTGTGTAATCACCTATAATGTGATGTGTATCTGACCCCTGAGTGCTGTGTAATCACCTATAATGTGATGTGTATCTGACCCCTGAATGCTGTGTAATCACCTATAATGTGATGTGTATCTGACCCCTGAGTGCTGTGTAATCACCTATAATGTGATGTGTATCAGACCCCTGAGTGCTGTGTAATCACCTATAATGTGATGTGTATCTGACCCCTGAGTGCTGTGTAATCACCTATAATGTGATGTGTATCTGACCCCTGAGTGCTGTGTAATCACCTATAATGTGATGTGTATGTGACCCCTGAGTGCTGTGTAATCACCTATACTGTGATGTGTATCTGACCCCAGAGTGCTGTGTAATCACCTATAATGTGATGTGTATCTGACCCCTGAGTGCTGTGTAATCACCTATAATGTGATGTGTATCTGACTCCTGAGTGCTGTGTAATCACCTATAATGTGATGTGTATCTGACCCCTGAGTGCTGTGTAATCACCTATAATGTGATGTGTATCTGACCCCTGAGTGCTGTGTAATCACCTATAATGTGATGTTTATCTGACCCCTGAGTGCTGTGTAATCACCTATACTGTGATGTGTATCTGACCCCTGAGTGCTGTGTAATCACCTACAATGTGATGTGTATCTCACCCCTGAGTGCTGTGTAATCACCTATAATGTGATGTGTATATGACCCCTGAGTGCTGTGTAATCACCTATAATGTGATGTGTATATGACCCCTGAGTGCTGTGTAATCACCTATAATGTGATGTGTATCTGACCCCTGAATGCTGTGTAATCACCTATAATGTGATGTGTATCTGACCCCTGAGTGCTGTGTAATCACCTATAATGTGATGTGTATCTGACCCCTGAGTGCTGTGATATACCTATAATGTGATTTGTATCTGACCCCTGAGTGCTGTGTAATCACCTATAATGTGATGTGTATCTGACCCCTGAGTGCTGTGTAATCACCTATAATGTGATGTGTATCTGACCCCTGAGTGCTGTGTAATAACCTATAATGTGGTGTATCTGACCCCTGAATGCTGTGTAATCACCTATAATGTGATGTGTATCTGACCCCTGAGTGCTGTGTAATCACCTCTAATGTGATGTGTATGTGACCCCTGAGTGCTGTGTAATCACCTCTAATGTGATGTGTATCTGACCCTGAGTGCTGTGTAATCACCTATAATGTGATGTGTATCTGACCCCTGAGTTCTGTGTAATCACCTATAATGTGATGTGTATCTGACCCCTGAGTGCTGTGTAATCACCTATAATGTGATGTATATCTGACCCCTGAGTGCCGTGTAATCACCTATAATGTGATGTGTATCTGACCCCTGAATGCTGTGTAATCACCTATAATGTGATGTGTATCTGACCCCTGAGTGCTGTGTAATCACCTATAATGTGATGTGTATCTGACCCCTGAGTGCTGTGTAATCACCTATAATGTGATGTGTATCTGACCCCTGAGTGCTGTGTAATCACCTATAATGTGATGTGTATCTGACCCCTGAGTGCTGTGTAATCACCTATAATGTGATGTGTATCTGACCCATGAATGCTGTGTAATCACCTATAATGTGATGTGTATCTGACCCATGAATGCTGTGTAATCACCTATAATGTGATGTGTATCTGACCCCTGAGTGCTGTGTAATCACCTATAATGTGATGTGTATCTGACCCCTGAGTGCTGTGTAATCACCTATAATGTGATGTGTATCTGACCCCTGAGTGCTGTGTAATCACCTATAATGTGATGTGTATCTGACCCCTGAGTGCTGTGTAATCACCTATAATGTGATGTGTATCTGACCCATGAATGCTGTGTAATCACCTATAATGTGATGTGTATCTGACCCCTGAGTGCTGTGTAATCACCTATAATGTGATGTGTATCTGACCCCTGAGTGCTGTGTAATCACCTATAATGTGATGTTTATCTGACCCCTGAGTGCTGTGTAATCACCTATACTGTGATGTGTATCTGACCCCTGAGTGCTGTGTAATCACCTACAATGTGATGTGTATCTCACCCCTGAGTGCTGTGTAATCACCTATAATGTGATGTGTATATGACCCCTGAGTGCTGTGTAATCACCTATAATGTGATGTGTATATGACCCCTGAGTGCTGTGTAATCACCTATAATGTGATGTGTATCTGACCCCTGAATGCTGTGTAATCACCTATAATGTGATGTGTATCTGACCCCTGAGTGCTGTGTAATCACCTATAATGTGATGTGTATCTGACCCCTGAGTGCTGTGATATACCTATAATGTGATTTGTATCTGACCCCTGAGTGCTGTGTAATCACCTATAATGTGATGTGTATCTGACCCCTGAGTGCTGTGTAATCACCTATAATGTGATGTGTATCTGACCCCTGAGTGCTGTGTAATAACCTATAATGTGGTGTATCTGACCCCTGAATGCTGTGTAATCACCTATAATGTGATGTGTATCTGACCCCTGAGTGCTGTGTAATCACCTCTAATGTGATGTGTATGTGACCCCTGAGTGCTGTGTAATCACCTATAATGTGATGTGTATCTGACCCTGAGTGCTGTGTAATCACCTATAATGTGATGTGTATCTGACCCCTGAGTTCTGTGTAATCACCTATAATGTGATGTGTATCTGACCCCTGAGTGCTGTGTAATCACCTATAATGTGATGTATATCTGACCCCTGAGTGCCGTGTAATCACCTATAATGTGATGTGTATCTGACCCCTGAATGCTGTGTAATCACCTATAATGTGATGTGTATCTGACCCCTGAGTGCTGTGTAATCACCTATAATGTGATGTGTATCTGACCCCTGAGTGCTGTGTAATCACCTATAATGTGATGTGTATCTGACCCCTGAGTGCTGTGTAATCACCTATAATGTGATGTGTATCTGACCCCTGAGTGCTGTGTAATCACCTATAATGTGATGTGTATCTGACCCATGAATGCTGTGTAATCACCTATAATGTGATGTGTATCTGACCCATGAATGCTGTGTAATCACCTATAATGTGATGTGTATCTGACCCCTGAGTGCTGTGTAATCACCTATAATGTGATGTGTATCTGACCCCTGAGTGCTGTGTAATCACCTATAATGTGATGTGTATCTGACCCCTGAGTGCTGTGTAATCACCTATAATGTGATGTGTATCTGACCCCTGAGTGCTGTGTAATCACCTATAATGTGATGTGTATCTGACCCATGAATGCTGTGTAATCACCTATAATGTGATGTGTATCTGACCCATGAATGCTGTGTAATCACCTGGCACAGGGGAGACAGATGGACTGTGGGAAATGGCTCCTAGCAGCTCTGTCCTGTCACTGCTGCCTCTTCCCATTGTCCAAATATCACTGACACGCCGAATAATTTATACCCGCTGTGACATCTTCTACATACACACCGACTGCTACACACACAGACTGCTACACAACATTACACACGTTTCTGCATACATACACAGACTGCTACACACACAGACTGCTACACAACATTACACACATGTTTCTGCATACATACACAGACTGCTACACAACATTACACACACGCTTCTACATACATACACAACATTACACACACGCTTCTGCATACATACACAGACTGCTACACAACATTACACACACGCTTCTGCATACATACACAGACTGCTACACAACATTACAAACATGCTTCTGCATACATACAGAGACTGCTACACAACATTACACACACGCTTCTGCATACATACACAGACTGCTACACAACATTACACACATGCTTCTGCATACATACAGAGACTGCTACACAACATTACACACATGCTTCCGCATACATACACAGACTGCTACACAACATTACACACACGCTTCTGCATACATACACAGACTGCTACACAACATTACACACATGCTTCTGCATACATACAGAGACTGCTACACAACATTACAAACATGCTTCTGCATACATACAGACTGCTGCACAACATTACACACACGCTTCTGCATACATACACAGACTGCTACACAACATTACACACATGCTTCTGCATACATACAGAGACTGCTACACAACATTACACACATGCTTCCGCATACATACACAGACTGCTACACAACATTACACACACGCTTCTGCATACATACACAGACTGCTACACAATAGTGTCACATATTATACACGCACATTGTCCGCGCATACAATACATATTACACACGCACATTGCCCGCGCACAATACATATTACACACGCAGTGTCCGTGCAGTGTCACATATTACGCAAGCACATTGTCTGCAACAATACATATTACACATGCAGTGTCCGTGCAGTGTCATATATTACACACGCATATTGCCCGCGCTCACAATGGTACATATTACACACGCAATTTCCATGCACAATGTCTCATATTACACACGCATTGTCCGCACACACAATAATACATATTACACACGCAGTGTCCGTGTACAGTCACATATTACGCACGCACATTGTCCGCGCACACAATAATACATATTACACACGCAGTATCCGTGCAGTGTCACATATTACGCACGCACATTGTCCGCACACACAATAATACATATTACACACACAGTATCCGTGCAGTGTCACATATTACGCACGCACATTGCACGCGCACACAATACATATTACACACGCAGTGTCCGTGCAGTGTCACATATTACGCAAGCACATTGTCCGCGACAATACATATTACACACCGCAGTGTCCGTGCACAGTGTCACATATTACGCACGCACATTGTCCGCGCTCACAATAATACATATTACACACGCAGTGGACCTGATTTAGACCCACTCGCTAGATGCGATCGATCGCTTCCAGCTTATGCAAATCTGGCACACGCCCAGCAAGGCAAGCAAGCACATTGTCCACGCTCACAATACATATTACACACACAGTATCCGTGCACAATGTCACATATTACACACGCATTGTCCGCGCTCACAATAAATGGGATTTTGGTACCTACCGGTAAATCCTTTCTCTGATTCCACCGGGGACACTGGAGGTGCTTACGCTGGGGTATAGAGGCGTGGATAACTGGAGCTGGCACTTTAATTAATTTTGAAGTGTGAAGCTCCTCCCCCTCTATGCCCCATCAGCCCTCAGTTTAGAAAATGAAGACCGAGAGGAGATGGAGAACAAGCGGAGTAAGAAAAGGAGGGAAGAACACACAATATATCATACAACATACAGAACAAGCCGAACAGGCAGGCAGAGAGCGCTGAGGTGGGCGTCCAGTGTCCCCTGTGGAATCAGAGAAAAGGATTTACCGGTAGGTAACAAAATCCCATTTTCTCTTTCATCCACTAGGGGACACTGGAGGTGCTTACGCTGGGGACGTCCCAAAGTTTTCCCCATGGGCGGGAGCGCTCTGTGGCACCTGCAGAACTAGGCGGCCAATTCTGAAACTCTACGAGCCGAATCGAGAGCCAGGAAGAGAACCGTCTTCCAAGACAGGTACTTAAGATCAACCTCCTCCAAAGGTTCAAACATGGGCGACTGAAGAAACAGAAGCACTAAGTTTAGATCCCAGGGAGCTATTGGAGGTACAAAAGTGGGCTGCACGCGCAAGACCCCTTGAAGAAACGTCTGCACCTCAGGAATGAGGACCAATTTCCAATTTCCTTTGAAAGAAAATGGAAAAGGCAGAGACCTGCACCCTTAAGGTTCCCAGACGAAGGCCAGAATCCAGACCTGTCTGAAGGAAAAGCAGAAACCGGGTGAGATATAAGCACGCCAGATGCGATGATAATGCACAGCCGAAACTCTTCCTGGCGCGTCTGGGATGCCTCTGCATCTTAGGATATCATTTTCAAGAGCCACCCCGGTAAACGCAGATGCGCTAGGTTGGGGTGTATGAAAGGGCCCTGCTGTAGAAGATCCGGGCGCAGAGGAAGGGACCACGGAACGTCTGACAATAGGGATTGAAGGTCCGAGAACCAACTTCTCCAAGGCCAGTTCGGAGCCACGAGAATTACAGAGGCTGTCGCTTGTCTTATCCTTTTTTAGAAGACAAGGAAGAAGCGGAATCGGAGGAAAAAAGGTAAACGAAGTCGTAGATCCACTGACTTGTCAGAGCGTCTACTGCTTTCGCCTGCGGATCTCGAGTTCTTGACACGTATACTGGTAGCTGACAATTCAGTCGTGACGCCATGAGGTCCACCTGAGGACATCCCCATCGACGTATCAGCACGTTGAACACGTCTGGATGAAGCTTCCATTCCCCGGGATGGATATCCTGTCGATTTAGGTAATCTGCTTCCCAGTTGTCCACATCCGGGATGAATACCGCCGACAGGACTACTGAATGGTTCTCGGCCCACCGGAGGATCCGAGTTACTTCTCGCATAGCCATGCGACTCAGAGTTTCTCCTTGGTGGTTGATGTAAGCGACGGCCGTCGCGTTGTCGGACTGAACTCTACCAGATGAGCCTTTAGAAACTCTGTTGCGTCTATCAGAGCATTGTAAATCGCTCTGAGTTCCAATGCATTTATTGGCCATCTCTGTTCTAGAGGGGACCCTCTGAAAGTGGTAATCGAGGACTGCTGCTCCCCATCCTCGGAGGCTGGCATCCGTTGTTACAATGATCCAGTCCCACACTCCGAATCTCCGGCCCGCTAAAAGATTTGTGGATTGCGTCCACCAGAGAAGGGCCATTCTGGTAATCGGACTCAGACGGATCTGTCGATGTAGAAGCAGATGAGACCCTGCCCCTGTGCTAACAGGTCCAGCTGAAAAACCTTGGTGTGAAATCGGCCAAACTGTAGTGCCTCGAAAGCAGCTACCCTCTTTCCTAAGAGACGCAGACAAAGAAGCATTGACACCTTCTTTGGACTGAGGACCAGCTGAACTAACAACCGGATGTCCCTGGCCTTGTCTGTTGGAAGAAAAATCCTCTGTGATTCCATATCCAATATCATGCCCAGAAATAGAAGCTTCTGGGACGGATTGAGATTTGACTTCTTGAAGTTGATTATCCAACAGTGTTGGGTTAGCGTGTGATAGGTCAGTAAGGCATGAAGAGATACCGATGGAGCCTTGAGCAACAGATCGTCCAAATAAGGGATTATGTTCACTCCTGATGACCGAAGAAGAGAGATCATGACTGACATGACTTTGGTGAATATGCGTGGAGCCGAGGATAACACGAACGGCAATGCCCGAAACTGGTAATGATTTTTCAATATGGCAAAACGCAGAAAAGCGTGGTGTGGTTCCCAATGGGAACATGGAGATAAGCCTCCTTGATATCCAGGGATAATAAGAACCCCCCTGGTTCCAAGCTCGCAATGACGGACTGCAGATGTTCCATTTTGAAATGATACATCTTCAGAGACAGATTTTAAGGACTTTTGGTTTAAGATGGGTCTGACCGCACCATTCGGTCTGGGCACTACAAACAGGTTTGAGTAAAACCCATACTTCGCTGATGCTCCGGAACCGGAACTAGCACAGATGAAACTACTAGAGACCTGATAGCCTCCTGTAGAACTTGAAATTCTTGGAAGCGGGCTCCCACCGCAGGAAACCCCAGGTGGGACGGAAGACCGTCAAGCCACCTGTTTCTCAGCTGGTTTAGGCTCTGGTCTACGTGAAACCGTGTGTGGACGACATCTACCTCTGCAGCCTCTCGGTTGCGTGGAAGCACCTCTGGCTCTACCACAAAAGGAATGAGGCGCTTGAAAGGAATGAAACGAAGGTCCAGTATAAGGTCTTCTGGAAGCCGGAGCAGTAGACGGGAGGAAAGAGGACTTACCCCCCGTGGCCTGGGATATCCACTTGTTCAATTCCGGGCCAAAAAGCATATCACCCATGACTGGTAAGCCCTCAACCGCACGCTTGGACTCTGCGTCCGCCTGCCAAACGCGCAACCACAGAGCTCTGCGTTCAGAAATAACAGATGCAGGTATGCAGGCACTAATCTGACTGATATCCTTAGAAGCTTCTCCTAAGTAAACTGCAGACTCACAGATGTGTTCTGCTAGTAGACGTAATTCTGCTCTGGAAGTACCCGAGTGTAATCAACTGGTCAACCCAGGCAGTAACAAGGGTAGGTCTAAGCTGAGCTCCTGCTGCGGTATATATAGATCATAGTGTTGTCTCAAACTTACGATCGAAGGGTCCTTTAAAACAGTAGCTCCCGGCACCGGAACTGCTGTTTTCTTAGAGAGACTGAAATCAGACGCATCTACAGGAGGAGGTGTTTCCTAGTCCTCCATCATGGATGATGGAAAAGGGTAGCTAGAGGGAAACCTGCGTGGAATTTGGAACCGCTTATCCGGCTGTTTCCAGGCCACTGATAACTGTTGTTGAAGTTGTTGTGAGAACGGAAAAACCACTGAACACTTAGGTTGTTCGTGAAATAGTTCCCACTCCTGGGATGCAGTAACTATCTCCTCAGGCAAATTAAGGACCTTTCTGACTGCCAAGATTAGAGATTCCACCCCGGGGGAGGCGGACCACAACTCCTAAGGGGTTTCTTGTAAAACTTCCTCCAATTCACCCTCTACGGTATCCTCTGTGGTGAGGAATTGTTCATCCGACTCTTCTGACTGGAGAACAGTCAGAGTACGCTCTTGTGACTAGAAGAACTAGTAATCGCCATCTGTGAATCCGTTGTTATACAAGCATCACATAACGTGGACCCAGTGCCATGTGGCTTGGTCTGTTTGTTGTTATACTTGGAACAGACAAACAGCCTTTGAGAAGCCTTGGTTCTGTTGGACATGGTAGAGATGCAGTATGTGCTGCTGTGTAATGAAGAACGACAGCCCTGCTGTTATACAGCCGCTTGCTGCATAGAGAGAGACCCGCGCTGCCTTTAAGCTCCGCCCCCTTCTTTATGCCCTGAAGGGCTATACAAGATGGCTTCTGTGGCCATTACCCTCCCCCCGCGTGCCTCACACCGCATGTACAGCGGGGAGAGTTAGAGCAGGTGGCCGCGCTTGTAGCGCACTTAACCTGCTGCCCCGCTCCCCTGTAACAGCGGGGAGAGGGAGAGCCAGGTGCCGCGCTAATCAGCGGGAGGAGGGACAGCAGGGAGCCACGCTGAGCAGCGGGAGGAGGGAGATCATGGTGCCGCGCTGTAGCGCACTTCATAACCAGCCCAGCGTCTCATGTAATAGCGGGAGGAGGGAGAGCAGGGGAGCCGCGTGTAGCGTTCTGCATAAGCTGCCCAGCACTAAGTTTGTACCACGCTGGGCAGCGGTGAGGCTGGGAGCCGGGGGATGCGCAGGTGGTTACTCACTGCGTGGTCCCCCATAGAAGTCTCTCTGCAGTCAGCACTTCTCTTTTCTTGTTGAGAATGTGCTGTGGCGGTAAGGAGCTGTCAGTGGTTTTAGTAGAAGCGCTGTGCACTCCTTCCTGCCTCCTATAAGGACAGGGCGCCAGGTATCCTGACCACACCTTTAGAGAGGTGGCGAAGGGTACCTAAAAGTGTCAAAAAGATGCTATAAATAAAATAACCTAAATAAATAAAATAAATGTGTTGCTGGAGCACACGAATTGTGACCAGCTCCGTAGGCACATTTTCTAAATGGGGCATAGAGGGGGAGGAGATTCACACTTCTAAATTAATTAAAGTGCCGGCTCCAGTTATCCACGCCTCTATACCCCAGCGTAAGCACCTCCAGTGAAAGAGAAATACATATTACACACGCAGTATACGTGCACAGTGTCACATATTACGCACGCACATTGTCCGCGCACACAATACATATTACACACGTAGTATCCATGCAGTGTCACATATTACGCACGCACATTGTCCGCGCACACAATAATACATATTACACAGGTAGTATCCGTGCAGTGTCACATATTACGCACGCACATTGTCCGTGCTCACAATAATACATATTACACACGCAGTGTCCGTGCAGTGTCACATATTACGCACGCACATTGTCCGCGCTCACAATAATACATATTACACACGCAGTGGACCTGATTCAGACCCACTCGCTAGATGCGATCGCTCGCTTCCAGCTTATGCAAATCTGGCACACGCCCAGCAAGGCAAGCGATCGCAAGGCAAGACCTAACCACGCCCACTATGTCTTGGCGTGTGATCACTTTGTGTATGTTGACGCCCACCATCCATTCTTAAAATGCCCACTTGCGCACATCATCTCCTGGAAGTGCCTAAAAACACTTGTACATTGAGCACCATCGAATGCGATCGCAGCGCTTAAGGTTCACTATACCCTGCCGCAAGCACTGCAAGCACTTTAGTGTGAAATTCCACCAAGTGACGTGTACTATGACGCTGCCTTTTAATTATGCACGTCTCTGAAACGGCGTTGCAACACTCAAGCACGCCTGCGTTCGCACCTCCACTCCCCCGTTAGTAGTGCCCTGCCCCTGTTACCACCCACAAACGGCCTCTCCTGTCACTCATTCAGATGGGCTGTCTATGCTGGGCGGGCGAGCCCTTCCTGACCACTCGCAGTGGTTAACGCATGCGCATTGGGAGGCATGCGCAGATTGGAAATATTGTCCGCGAATGAGCGAGCGGCCGCTTGTGAGTGGGTCTGACTCAGGTCCAGTATCCATGCACATTGCCCGCGCTCACAATACATATTACACATGCAGTGTCCGTGCAGTGTCACATATTGCACACGCACATTGCCCGCGCTCACAATACATATTACACACGCAGTGTCCATGCAGTGTCACATATTACACACGCATATTGCCCGCGCTCACAATACATATTACACACGCAGTGTCCGTGCAGTGTCACATTACATACGCCTCACAATACATATTACACACGCAGTGTCCGTGCAGTGTCACATATTACACACGCACATTGCCCGCGCTCACAATGGTACATATTACACACGCAGTATCCGTGCACAATGTCACATATTACACACGCATTGTCCGCGCTCACAATAATACATATTACACACGCAGTGTCCGTGCACAGTGTCACATATTACGCACGCACATTGTCCGCGCACACAATACATATTACACACACAGTGTCCGTGCAGTCACATATTACGCACGCACATTGTTCGCGCACACAAAAATACATATTACACACGCAGTGTCCGTGCAGTGTCACATATTACGCACGCACATTGTCCGCGCACACTATAATACATATTACACACGCAGTGTCCGTGCACAGTGTCACATATTACGCACGCACATTGCACATTGTCCGTGCACACAATACATATTACACACCGCAGTGTCCGTGCAGTGTCACATATTACGCACGCAAATTGTCCGCGTAGACAATAATACATATTACACACGCAGTGTCCGTGCACAGTGTCACATATTACGCGTGCGTAATCGCTATTGCATTCGCATTAGCGGTCCGTAATGAAATCAGGCCCACTGTGTTTGCACTATCACTCTCTCTCCTGCCCCACTCACCTCTTCTGCCCCTCTGCCTCTCTCCCCCTGCCCCTCTCTCTCCCCTAGCCCCTCTCTCTCCCGCAGCACCTCTCACCCTCTCTCCTCCTGCCCCTCTCTGTCTCTCCCCCAGCCCCTCACCCTCTCTCCTCCTGCCCCTCTCAGTCTCTCCCCCAGCCCCTCTCACCCTCTCTCTCCTCCTGCCCCTCTCAGTCTCTCCCCCAGCCCCTCTCACCCCCTCTCCTCCTGCCCCTCTCTCAGTCTCTCCCCCAGCCCCTCTCACCTCCCCAAGCCCCTCTCACTATCTCCCCCGGCCCCTCACCCTCTCTCCTCCTGCCCCTCACCCTCTCCTGCAGTCCCTCTCACCCTCTCTCCTCCTGCAGTCCCTCTCACCCTCTCTCCTCCTGCCCCTCTCTCCTTCTGCCCCTCTCACCCTCTCTCCTCCTGTCTCTCTCTGTCACACTCTCCTTCTGCCCCTCTCACCCTCTCTCCTCCTGTCTCTCTGTCACACTCTCCTTCTGCCCCTCTCACCCTCTCTCCTCCTGTCTCTCTGTCACACTCTCCTTCTGCCCCTCTCTCCTCCTGTCTCTCTGTCACACTCTCCTTCTGCCTCTCTCCTCCTGTCTCTCTCTGTCACACTCTCCTTCTGCCCCTCTCACCCTCTCTCCTCCTGTCTCTCTGTCACACTCTCCTTCTGCCCCACTCACCCTCTCTCCTCCTGTCTCTCTGTCACACTCTCCTCCTGTCTCTCTCACCCTCTCTCCTCCTGTCTCTCTCTGTCACACTCTCACTCTGCTGTCTCTCTGTCACACTCTCCTTCTGCCCCTCTCACCCTCTCTCCTCCTGTCTCTCTGTCACACTCTCACTCTGCCCCTCTCTCCTCCTGTCTCTCTGTCACACTCTCACTCTGCTGTCTCTCTGTCACACTCTCCTCCTGTCTCTCTCACCCTCTCTCCTCCTGTCTCTCTGTCACACTCTCCTCCTGTCTCTCTCACCCTCTCTCCTCCTGTCTCTCTGTCACACTCTCCTCCTGTCTCTCTCACCCTCTCTCCTCCTGTCTCTCTGTCACACTCTCCTCCTGTCTCTCTGTCACACTCTCTCCTCCTGTCTCTCTGTCACACTCTCCTCCTGTCTCTCTCACCCTCTCTCCTCCTGTCTCTCTGTCACACTCTCCTCCTGTCTCTCTCACCCTCTCTCCTCCTGTCTCTCTGTCACACTCTCTCCTCCTGTCTCTCTGTCACACTCTCCTCCTGTCTCTCTCACCCTCTCTCCTCCTGTCTCTCTCACCCTCTCTCCTCCTGTCTCTCTGTCACACTCTCTCCTCCTGTCTCTCTGTCACACTCTCCTCCTGTCTCTCTCACCCTCTCTCCTCCTGTCTCTCTCACCCTCTCTCCTCCTGTCTCTCTGTCACACTCTCCTCCTGTCTCTCTCACCCTCTCTCCTCCTGTCTCTCTGTCACACTCTCCTCCTGTCTCTCTCACCCTCTCTCCTCCTGTCTCTCTGTCACACTCTCCTCCTGTCTCTCTCACCCTCTCTCCTCCTGTCTCTCTCACCCTCTCTCCTCCTGTCTCTCTGTCACACTCTCTCCTCCTGTCTCTCTGTCACACTCTCCTCCTGTCTCTCTCACCCTCTCTCCTCCTGTCTCTCTGTCACACTCTCTCCTCCTGTCTCTCTGTCACACTCTCCTCCTGTCTCTCTCACCCTCTCTCCTCCTGTCTCTCTGTCACACTCTCCTCCTGTCTCTCTCACCCTCTCTCCTCCTGTCTCTCTGTCACACTCTCTCCTCCTGTCTCTCTGTCACACTCTCCTCCTGTCTCTCTCACCCTCTCTCCTCCTGTCTCTCTCACCCTCTCTCCTCCTGTCTCTCTGTCACACTCTCTCCTCCTGTCTCTCTGTCACACTCTCCTCCTGTCTCTCTCACCCTCTCTCCTCCTGTCTCTCTCTGTCACACTCTCACTCTGCTGTCTCTCTGTCACACTCTCCTTCTGCCCCTCTCACCCTCTCTCCTCCTGTCTCTCTGTCACACTCTCACTCTGCCCCTCTCTCCTCCTGTCTCTCTGTCACACTCTCACTCTGCTGTCTCTCTGTCACACTCTCCTCCTGTCTCTCTCACCCTCTCTCCTCCTGTCTCTCTGTCACACTCTCCTCCTGTCTCTCTCACCCTCTCTCCTCCTGTCTCTCTGTCACACTCTCCTCCTGTCTCTCTCACCCTCTCTCCTCCTGTCTCTCTGTCACACTCTCCTCCTGTCTCTCTGTCACACTCTCTCCTCCTGTCTCTCTGTCACACTCTCCTCCTGTCTCTCTCACCCTCTCTCCTCCTGTCTCTCTGTCACACTCTCCTCCTGTCTCTCTCACCCTCTCTCCTCCTGTCTCTCTGTCACACTCTCTCCTCCTGTCTCTCTGTCACACTCTCCTCCTGTCTCTCTCACCCTCTCTCCTCCTGTCTCTCTCACCCTCTCTCCTCCTGTCTCTCTGTCACACTCTCTCCTCCTGTCTCTCTGTCACACTCTCCTCCTGTCTCTCTCACCCTCTCTCCTCCTGTCTCTCTCACCCTCTCTCCTCCTGTCTCTCTGTCACACTCTCTCCTCCTGTCTCTCTGTCACACTCTCCTTCTGCCCCTCTCACCCTCTCTCCTCCTGTCTCTCTGTCACACTCTCACTCTGCCCCTCTCTCCTCCTGTCTCTCTGTCACACTCTCACTCTGCTGTCTCTCTGTCACACTCTCCTCCTGTCTCTCTCACCCTCTCTCCTCCTGTCTCTCTGTCACACTCTCCTCCTGTCTCTCTCACCCTCTCTCCTCCTGTCTCTCTGTCACACTCTCCTCCTGTCTCTCTCACCCTCTCTCCTCCTGTCTCTCTGTCACACTCTCCTCCTGTCTCTCTGTCACACTCTCTCCTCCTGTCTCTCTGTCACACTCTCCTCCTGTCTCTCTCACCCTCTCTCCTCCTGTCTCTCTGTCACACTCTCCTCCTGTCTCTCTCACCCTCTCTCCTCCTGTCTCTCTGTCACACTCTCTCCTCCTGTCTCTCTGTCACACTCTCCTCCTGTCTCTCTCACCCTCTCTCCTCCTGTCTCTCTCACCCTCTCTCCTCCTGTCTCTCTGTCACACTCTCTCCTCCTGTCTCTCTGTCACACTCTCCTCCTGTCTCTCTCACCCTCTCTCCTCCTGTCTCTCTCACCCTCTCTCCTCCTGTCTCTCTGTCACCCTCTCTCCTCCTGTCTCTCTGTCACACTCTCCTCCTGTCTCTCTCACCCTCTCTCCTCCTGTCTCTCTGTCACACTCTCCTCCTGTCTCTCTCACCCTCTCTCCTCCTGTCTCTCTGTCACACTCTCACTCTGCCCCTCTCTCCTCCTGTCTCTCTGTCACACTCTCACTCTGCTGTCTCTCTGTCACACTCTCCTCCTGTCTCTCTCACCCTCTCTCCTCCTGTCTCTCTGTCACACTCTCCTCCTGTCTCTCTCACCCTCTCTCCTCCTGTCTCTCTGTCACACTCTCCTCCTGTCTCTCTCACCCTCTCTCCTCCTGTCTCTCTGTCACACTCTCCTCCTGTCTCTCTGTCACACTCTCTCCTCCTGTCTCTCTGTCACACTCTCCTCCTGTCTCTCTCACCCTCTCTCCTCCTGTCTCTCTGTCACACTCTCCTCCTGTCTCTCTCACCCTCTCTCCTCCTGTCTCTCTGTCACACTCTCTCCTCCTGTCTCTCTGTCACACTCTCCTCCTGTCTCTCTCACCCTCTCTCCTCCTGTCTCTCTCACCCTCTCTCCTCCTGTCTCTCTGTCACACTCTCTCCTCCTGTCTCTCTGTCACACTCTCCTCCTGTCTCTCTCACCCTCTCTCCTCCTGTCTCTCTCACCCTCTCTCCTCCTGTCTCTCTGTCACCCTCTCTCCTCCTGTCTCTCTGTCACACTCTCCTCCTGTCTCTCTCACCCTCTCTCCTCCTGTCTCTCTGTCACACTCTCCTCCTGTCTCTCTCACCCTCTCTCCTCCTGTCTCTCTGTCACACTCTCACTCTGCTGTCTGCGGTCTCTCCCCGTCTCTATCTCTTTCCAGGATCTGCTGCTGCTGCTGCTGCTGCTGTGGGTGTGAGTGCCTCCCTTCCTAGGAGGGCCTAGTGCCTCTCTCCTCCCACACCCCCTCTCCCAGCTGTCTGCCTCCTTCTCTCGAGTGTTCCAGCCGGGCTCTGAGATGGATTTCTTGCGGTGATCTCAGGATGCTGCGGTGAGGAGACAGGGAGACAGGGGGGTGGCACACAGGGCAGGGGGGTGGCACAGGGTCTGGGCCGGCAGAGGACTCAGATGAGGAAGGAGGATGTGGGGGATGGGTGAGGGTAACCAGGGAGGTGAGTGGTGGGTGACCAGGCATGGTGACCTGGCAGAGGAAGGTGTGCGAGGACAGGTTGGCACTGGAGGATGGCAGGGGCACAGAGAGGTGACTGGTACTGAGGACTGCTGTAGTCTATGACAGGCATGGAGGTAGCAGAAGGCTGATGTTGGGGTAACTGGCACCTGACACTCTGGTACAGATGGTTGGGGTATATAATCTCTGCAGCATATAAAGTGGGGGGCATGTTAGTGGCTATATCACCCCACACACCGTAGTTAGTGGGTACACAGCATGTTACCCTTTTCCACCCCAGACTCTGCATACAGCAGGATGCACTGCAGCGTAGAGGAGGGGGAGGCATCTCTCAGAGGTGTGCAGGAGCATGTCAGAAAATATACTGCTATATACAGGGACCTGCAAATCTACAGAAGGCTGACTCGCTGCTGGCCCGCGGGCCACACGGGGCCCTAAGCACATGTCCCTGCTTTTACAGTATATCATGGAAATATACATTGCTTTATATATGTACCTGGTCCCACATACCACAGCGCAGGTCACTATATGATGTGTACATTAGGAGGAGACCCCGGCTTCCCTGTGTGTGACTGGTCCCATATACACAGTGCAGGACATTATATGATGGGTACATTAGGAGGAGATCCCGGCTTCCCTGTGTGTGACTGGTCCCTTATACACAGTGCAGGACATTATATGATGGATACATTAGGAGAAGAGAACCGGCTTCCCTGTGTGTGTGACTGGTCCCATATACACAGTGCAGGATATTATATGATGTGTACATTAGGAGGAGATCCCGGCTTCCCTGTGTGTTTACCTGGTCCCATACACACAGTGCAGGACATTATATGATGTGTACATTAGGAGGACACCCCGGCTTCCCTGTGTGTGTCTGGTCCCATACACAAAGTGCAGGACATTATATGATGTGTACATTAGGAGGAGACCCCGGCTTCCCTGTGTGTGACTGGTCCCATATACACAGTGCAGGACATTATATGATGGGTACATTAGGAGGAGACCCCGGCTTCCCTGTGTGTGACTGGTCCCATATACACAGTGCAGGACATTATATGATGTGTACATTAGGAGGAGAGCCCGGCTTCCCTGTGTGTACCTGGTACCATATACACAGTGCAGGACATTATATGATGGGTGCATTAGGAGAAGAGAACCGGCTTCCCTGTGTGTGTACCTGGTCCCATATACACAGTGCAGGACATTATATGATGTGTACATTAGGAGGGGACCCCGGCTTCCCTGTGTGTGACTGGTCCCATATACACAGTGCAGGACATTATATGATGGGTACATTAGGAGGAGACCCCGGCTTCCCTGTGTGTGTCTGGTCCCATATACACAGTGCAGGACATTATATGATGGGTACATTAGGAGGAGACCCCGGCTTCCCTGTGTGTACCTGGTACCATATACACAGTGCAGGACATTATATGATGTGTACATTAGGAGAAGACCCCGGCTTCCCTGTGTGTGTCTGGTCCCATATACACAGTGCAGGACATTATATGATGGGTACATTAGGAGGAGACCCCGGCTTCCCTCTGTGTACCTGGTACCATATACACAGTGCATGACATTATATGATGTGTACATTAGGAGAAGATCCCGGTTTCCGTGTGTGTGTACCTGGTACCATATACACAGTGCAGGACATTATATGATGGGTACATTAGGAGGAGACCCCAGCTTCTCTGTGTGTGACTGGTCCCATATACACAGCGCAGGTCACTATATGATGTGTACATTAGGAGGAGACCCCGGCTTCCCTGTGTGTGTGTTTGGTCCCATATACACAGTGCAGGACATTATATGATGTGTACATTAGGAGGAGACCCCGGCTTCCCTGTGTGTGACTGGTCCCATATACACAGT
Organism: Taudactylus pleione; assembly: GCA_031769625.1. NCBI lineage: Eukaryota > Metazoa > Chordata > Amphibia > Anura > Myobatrachidae > Taudactylus > Taudactylus pleione. Next base: position 1,062,616 of record JAUIMM010000302.1, on the reverse strand, counting down.
GCAGGACATTATATGATGTGTACATTAGGAGGAGAGCCCAGCTTCCCTGTGTGTGACTGGTCCCACATGTCACAATGCAGCACATTATATGATGGGTACATTAGGAGGAGACCCCGTCTTCCCTGTGTGTGTCTGGTCCCATATATACAGTGCAGGTCACTATATGATGTGTACATTAGGAGGAGACCCCGGCTTCCCTGTGTGTACCTGGTCCCATATACACAGTGCAGGACATTATATGATGTGTACATTAGGAGGAGACCCCGGCTTCCCTGTGTGTGTTCCTGGTACCATATACACAGTGCAGGACATTATATGATGGGTACATTAGGAGGAGAGCCCAGCTTCCCTGTGTGTGACTGGTCCCATATACACAGTGCAGGACATTATATGATGTGTACATTAGGAGAAGAGCCCGGCTTCCCTGTGTGTGTACCTGTTACCATATACACAGTGCAGGACATTATATGATGGGTACATTAGGAGAAGAGAACCGGCTTTCCTGTGTGTGACTGGTCCCATATACACAATGCAGGACATTATATGATGGGTACATTAGGAGGAGATCCCGGCTTCCCTGTGTGTGTCTGGTCCCATATACACAGTGCAGGACATTATATGATGGGTACATTAGGAGGAGACCCCGGCTTCCCTGTGTGTGACTGGTACCATATACACAGTGCAGGACATTATATGATGGGTACATTAGGAGGAGATCCCGGCTTCCCTGTGTGTGTCTGGTCCCATATACACAGTGCAGGACATTATATGATGGGTACATTAGGAGGAGACCCCGGCTTCCCTGTGTGTGACTGGTACCATATACACAGTGCAGGACATTATATGATGGGTACATTAGGAGGAGAGCCCGGCTTCCCTGTGTGTGTACCTGTTACCATATACACAGTGCAGGACATTATATGATGGGTACATTAGGAATAGAGAACCGGCTTTCCTGTGTGTGACTGGTCCCATATACACAGTGCAGGACATTATATGATGGGTACATTAGGAGGAGACCCCAGCTTCTCGGTGTGTGACTGGTCCCATATACACAGTGCAGGACATTATATGATTTGTGCATTAGGAGGAGACCCCGGCTTCCCTGTGTGTACCTGGTCCCATATACACAGTGCAGGACATTATATGATGTGTACATTAGGAGGAGACCCCGGCTTCCCTGTGTGTGTTCCTGGTACCATATACACAGTGCAGGACATTATATGATGGGTACATTAGGAGGAGAGCCCAGCTTCCCTGTGTGTGACTGGTCCCATATACACAGTGCAGGACATTATATGATGTGTACATTAGGAGAAGAGCCCGGCTTCCCTGTGTGTGTACCTGTTACCATATACACAGTGCAGGACATTATATGATGGGTACATTAGGAGAAGAGAACCGGCTTTCCTGTGTGTGACTGGTCCCATATACACAATGCAGGACATTATATGATGGGTACATTAGGAGGAGATCCCGGCTTCCCTGTGTGTGTCTGGTCCCATATACACAGTGCAGGACATTATATGATGGGTACATTAGGAGGAGACCCCGGCTTCCCTGTGTGTGACTGGTACCATATACACAGTGCAGGACATTATATGATGGGTACATTAGGAATAGAGAACCGGCTTTCCTGTGTGTGACTGGTCCCATATACACAGTGCAGGACATTATATGATGGGTACATTAGGAGGAGACCCCGGCTTCCCTGTGTGTGACTGGTACCATATACACAGTGCAGGACATTATATGATGGGTACATTAGGAGGAGAGCCCGGCTTCCCTGTGTGTGTACCTGTTACCATATACACAGTGCAGGACATTATATGATGGGTACATTAGGAATAGAGAACCGGCTTTCCTGTGTGTGACTGGTCCCATATACACAGTGCAGGACATTATATGATGGGTACATTAGGAGGAGACCCCGGCTTCCCTGTGTGACTGGTGCGGTAGATAAGTTGTGTAATGTAAACACTATGTGACCTCCTGTCCTGTGTATACACAGCAGCCGGCTTTGCACAATGTACACAGAGATATAGAGGGTACCCTGACTCTCCAGCCGTACTCAGCCTTTGGACTCTTGAGCTGATCTTTATATGGATGTGTAGTGCATTCCTGAGACGTGTGTATCCTGTGAGGAGAGGGGGTACAGTGCAAAGTACCCCATTATAACACTCTGTCTTTCCGGCATTGTAATCTGCACACATATCTTATCGGCCACTCTGTATAGAGGTGGAGAGAGGGCTCTCAGATTGTACCTCGCTTGTACAGTGAGTGGTCTCTGTGTATGTACAGTGAGTGGTCTGTGTGTATGTACAGTGAGTGGTCTCTGTGTATGTACAGTGAGTGGTCTGTGTGTATGTACAGTGAGTGGTCTGAGTGTATGTACAGTGAGTGGTCTCTGTGTATGTACAGTGAGTGGTCTTTGTGTATGTACAGTGAGTGGTCTGTGTGTATGTACAGTGAGTGGTCTGTGTGTATGTACAGTGAGTGGTCTGTGTATGTACAGTGAGTGATCTCTGTGTATGTACAGTGAGTGGTCTGTGTGTATGTACAGTGAGTGGTCTCTGTGTATGTACAGTGAGTGATCTGTGTGTATGTACAGTGAGTGGTCTGTGTGTATGTACAGTGAGTGGTCTCTGTGTATGTACAGTGAGTGGTCTGTGTGTATGTACAGTGAGTGGTCTATGTGTATGTACAGTGAGTGGTCTCTGTGTATGTACAGTGAGTGGTCTCTGTGTATGTACAGTGAGTGGTCTGTGTGTATGTACAGTGAGTGGTCTCTGTGTATGTACAGTGAGTGGTCTTTGTGTATGTACAGTGAGTGGTCTGTGTGTATGTACAGTGAGTGGTCTGTGTGTATGTACAGTGAGTGGTCTGTGTATGTACAGTGAGTGATCTCTGTGTATGTACAGTGAGTGGTCTGTGTGTATGTACAGTGAGTGGTCTCTGTGTATGTACAGTGAGTGATCTGTGTGTATGTACAGTGAGTGGTCTGTGTGTATGTACAGTGAGTGGTCTGTGTGTATGTACAGTGAGTGGTCTGTGTGTATGTACAGTGAGTGGTCTATGTGTATGTACAGTGAGTGGTCTCTGTGTATGTACAGTGAGTGGTCTGTGTGTATGTACAGTGAGTGGTCTGTGTGTATGTACAGTGAGTGGTCTATGTGTATGTACAGTGAGTGGTCTGTGTGTATGTACAGTGAGTGGTCTGTGTATGTACAGTGAGTGGTCTGTGTATGTACAGTGAGTGGTCTCTGTGTATGTACAGTGAGTGGTCTGTGTGTATGTACAGTGAGTGGTCTCTGTGTATGTACAGTGAGTGATCTGTGTGTATGTACAGTGAGTGGTCTGTGTGTATGTACAGTGAGTGGTCTCTGTGTATGTACAGTGAGTGGTCTATGTGTATGTACAGTGAGTGGTCTGTATGTACAGTGAGTGGTCTGTGTGTATGTACAGTGAGTGGTCTGTGTGTATGTACAGTGAGTGGTCTCTGTGTATGTACAGTGAGTGGTCTCTGTGTATGTACAGTGAGTGGTCTTTGTGTATGTACAGTGAGTGGTCTGTGTGTATGTACAGTGAGTGGTCTGTGTGTATGTACAGTGAGTGGTCTGTGTGTATGTACAGTGAGTGGTCTGTGTGTATGTACAGTGAGTGGTCTGTGTATGTACAGTGAGTGATCTCTGTGTATGTACAGTGAGTGGTCTGTGTGTATGTACAGTGAGTGGTCTCTGTGTATGTACAGTGAGTGATCTGTGTGTATGTACAGTGAGTGGTCTGTGTGTATGTACAGTGAGTGGTCTCTGTGTATGTACAGTGAGTGGTCTATGTGTATGTACAGTGAGTGGTCTGTGTGTATGTACAGTGAGTGGTCTCTGTGTATGTACAGTGAGTGATCTGTGTGTATGTACAGTGAGTGGTCTGTGTGTATGTACAGTGAGTGGTCTCTGTGTATGTACAGTGAGTGGTCTATGTGTATGTACAGTGAGTGGTCTGTATGTACAGTGAGTGGTCTGTGTGTATGTACAGTGAGTGGTCTGTGTGTATGTACAGTGAGTGGTCTCTGTGTATGTACAGTGAGTGGTCTCTGTGTATGTACAGTGAGTGGTCTTTGTGTATGTACAGTGAGTGGTCTGTGTGTATGTACAGTGAGTGGTCTGTGTGTATGTACAGTGAGTGGTTTGTGTGTATGTACAGTGAGTGGTCTGTGTGTATGTACAGTGAGTGGTCTGTGTATGTACAGTGAGTGATCTCTGTGTATGTACAGTGAGTGGTCTGTGTGTATGTACAGTGAGTGGTCTCTGTGTATGTACAGTGAGTGATCTGTGTGTATGTACAGTGAGTGGTCTGTGTGTATGTACAGTGAGTGGTCTCTGTGTATGTACAGTGAGTGGTCTATGTGTATGTACAGTGAGTGGTCTTTGTGTGTGTACAGTGAGTGGTCTGTGTGTGTGTACAGTGAGTGGTCTGTGTGTGTGTACAGTGAGTGGTCTCTGTGTATGTACAGTGAGTGGTCTCTGTGTATGTACAGTGAGTGGTCTGTGTGTATGTACAGTGAGTGGTCTGTGTGTATGTACAGTGAGTGGTCTGTGTGTATGTACAGTGAGTGGTCTGTGTGTATGTACAGTGAGTGGTCTGTGTGTATGTACAGTGAGTGGTCTGAGTGTATGTACAGTGAGTGGTCTGTGTGTATGTACAGTGAGTGGTCTGTGTGTATGTACAGTGAGTGGTCTGTGTGTATGTACAGTGAGTGGTCTCTGTGTATGTACAGTGAGTGGTCTGTGTGTATGTACAGTGAGTGGTCTGAGTGTATGTACAGTGAGTGGTCTGTGTGTATGTACAGTGAGTGGTCTGAGTGTATGTACAGTGAGTGGTCTGTGTGTATGTACAGTGAGTGGTCTCTGTGTATGTACAGTGAGTGGTCTGTGTGTATGTACAGTGAGTGGTCTGTGTGTATGTACAGTGAGTGGTCTTTGTGTATGTACAGTGAGTGGTCTGTGTTTGTACAGTGAGTGGTCTGTATGTACAGTGAGTGGTCTCTGTATGTACAGTGAGTGGTCTGTATGTACAGTGAGTGGTCTGTATGTACAGTGAGTGGTCTCTGTGTGTGTACAGTGAGTGGTCTGTGTGTATGTACAGTGAGTGGTCTGTGTGTATGTACAGTGAGTGGTCTATGTGTATGTACAGTGAGTGGTCTGTGTGTATGTACAGTGAGTGGTCTTTGTGTATGTACAGTGAGTGGTCTGTGTGTATGTACAGTGAGTGGTCTGTGTATGTATAGTGAGTGGTCTCTGTGTATGTACAGTGAGTGGTCTGTGTATGTACTGTGAGTGGTCTGTATGTATGTACAGTGAGTGGTCTGTGTGTATGTACAGTGAGTGGTCTATGTGTATGTACAGTGAGTGGTCTTTGTGTATGTACAGTGAGTGGTCTGTGTGTATGTACAGTGAGTGGTCTGTATGTACAGTGAGTGGTCTGTGTGTATGTACAATGAGTGGTCTATGTGTATGTACAGTGAGTGGTCTGTGTGTATGTACAGTGAGTGGTCTATGTGTATGTACAGTGAGTGGTCTGTGTGTATGTACAGTGAGTGGTCTGTGTGTATGTACAGTGAGTGGTCTGTGTGTATGTACAGTGAGTGATCTGTGTGTATGTACAGTGAGTGGTCTGTGTGTATGTACAGTGAGTGGTCTGTGTGTATGTACAGTGAGTGGTCTGTGTGTATGTACAGTGAGTGGTCTCTGTGTATGTACAGTGAGTGGTCTCTGTGTATGTACAGTGAGTGGTCTTTGTGTATGTACAGTGAGTGGTCTGTGTGTATGTACAGTGAGTGGTCTGTGTGTATGTACAGTGAGTGGTCTCTGTGTATGTACAGTGAGTGGTCTATGTGTATGTACAGTGAGTGGTCTCTGTGTATGTACAGTGAGTGATCTGTGTGTATGTACAGTGAGTGATCTGTGTGTATGTACAGTGAGTGGTCTGTGTGTATGTACAGTGAGTGGTCTGTGTGTATGTACAGTGAGTGGTCTGTGTGTATGTACAGTGAGTGGTCTGTGTGTATGTACAGTGAGTGGTCTCTGTGTATGTACAGTGGGTGGTCTTTGTGTATGTACAGTGAGTGGTCTGTGTGTATGTACAGTGAGTGGTCTGTGTGTATGTACAGTGAGTGGTCTCTGTGTATGTACAGTGAGTGGTCTGTGTGTATGTACAGTGAGTGGTCTGTGTGTATGTACAGTGAGTGGTCTGTGTGTATGTACAGTGAGTGATCTGTGTGTATGTACAGTGAGTGGTCTGTGTGTATGTACAGTGAGTGGTCTGTGTGTATGTACAGTGAGTGGTCTGTGTGTATGTACAGTGAGTGGTCTCTGTGTATGTACAGTGAGTGGTCTCTGTGTATGTACAGTGAGTGGTCTTTGTGTATGTACAGTGAGTGGTCTGTGTGTATGTACAGTGAGTGGTCTCTGTGTATGTACAGTGAGTGGTCTGTGTGTATGTACAGTGAGTGGTCTGAGTGTATGTACAGTGAGTGGTCTGTGTGTATGTACAGTGAGTGGTCTGTGTGTATGTACAGTGAGTGGTCTGTGTGTATGTACAGTGAGTGGTCTCTGTGTATGTACAGTGAGTGGTCTCTGTGTATGTACAGTGAGTGGTCTGTGTGTATGTACAGTGAGTGGTCTGAGTGTATGTACAGTGAATGGTCTGTGTGTATGTACAGTGAGTGGTCTGAGTGTATGTACAGTGAGTGGTCTGTGTGTATGTACAGTGAGTGGTCTCTGTGTATGTACAGTGAGTGGTCTGTGTGTATGTACAGTGAGTGGTCTGTGTGTATGTACAGTGAGTGGTCTTTGTGTATGTACAGTGAGTGGTCTGTGTTTGTACAGTGAGTGGTCTGTATGTACAGTGAGTGGTCTCTGTATGTACAGTGAGTGGTCTGTATGTACAGTGAGTGGTCTCTGTGTATGTACAGTGAGTGGTCTGTGTGTATGTACAGTGAGTGGTCTGTGTGTATGTACAGTGAGTGGTCTGTGTGTATGTACAGTGAGTGGTCTTTGTGTATGTACAGTGAGTGGTCTGTGTGTATGTATAGTGAGTGGTCTGTGTATGTATAGTGAGTGGTCTCTGTGTATGTACAGAGAGTGGTCTGTGTATGTACTGTGAGTGGTCTGTGTGTATGTACAGTGAGTGGTCTGTGTGTATGTACAGTGAGTGGTCTGTGTGTATGTACAGTGAGTGGTCTTTGTGTATGTACAGTGAGTGGTCTGTGTGTATGTACAGTGAGTGGTCTGTATGTACAGTGAGTGGTCTGTGTGTATGTACAATGAGTGGTCTATGTGTATGTACAGTGAGTGGTCTATGTGTATGTACAGTGAGTGGTCTGTGTGTATGTACAGTGAGTGGTCTGTGTGTATGTACAATGAGTGGTCTGTGTATGTACAGTGAGTGGTCTGTGTGTATGTACAGTGAGTGGTCTGTGTGTATGTACAGTGAGTGGTCTCTGTGTATGTACAGTGAGTGGTCTGTGTGTATGTACAGTGAGTGGTCTGTGTGTATGTACAGTGAGTGGTCTGTGTGTATGTACAGTGAGTGGTCTGTGTGTATGTACCGTAAGTGGTCTGTGTGTATGTACAGTGAGTGGTCTGTATGTACAGTGAGTGGTCTGTATGTACAGTGAGTGGTCTGTGTGTATGTACAATGAGTGGTCTATGTGTATGTACAGTGAGTGGTCTATGTGTATGTACAGTGAGTGGTCTGTGTATGTACAGTGAGTGGTCTTTGTGTATGTACAGTGAGTGGTCTCTGTGTATGTACAGTGAGTGGTCTGTGTATGTACAATGAGTGGTCTATGTGTATGTACAATGAGTGGTCTATGTGTATGTACAGTGAGTGGTCTGTATGTACAGTCAGTGGTCTGTGTATGTACAATGAGTTGTCTGTGTGTATGTACAGTGAGTGGTCTGTATGTACAGTGAGTGGTCTCTGTATGTACAGTGAGTAGTCTATGTGTATGTACAGTGAGTGGTCTGTGTATGTACAGTGAGTGGTCTGTGTGTATGTACAGTGAGTGGTCTGTGTGTATGTACAGTGAGTGGTCTCTGTGTATGTACAGTGAGTGGTCTCTGTATGTACAGTGAGTGGTCTGTGTGTATGTACAGTGAGTGGTCTGTGTGTATGTACAGTGAGTGGTATCTGTGTATGTACAGTGAGTGGTCTGTGTGTATGTACAGTGAGTGATCTGTGTATGTACAGTGAGTGGTCTGTGTGTATGTACCGTGAGTGGTCTATGTGTATGTACAGTGAGTGGTCTGTGTGTATGTACAGTGAGTGGTCTGTGTGTATGTACAGTGAGTGGTCTCTGTATGTACAGTGAGTGGTCTGTGTGTATGTACAGTGAGTGGTCTGTGTGTATGTACAGTGAGTGGTCTATGTGTATGTACAGTGAGTGGTCTGTGTGTATGTACAGTGAGTGGTCTGTGTGTATGTACAGTGAGTGGTCTGTGTGTATTTACAGTGAGTGGTCTGTGTGTATGTACCGTGAGTGGTCTATGTGTATGTACAATGAGTGGTCTATGTGTATGTACAGTGAGTGGTCTCTGTGTATGTACAGTGAGTGGTCTGTATGTACAGTGAGTGGTCTATGTGTGTGTACAGTGAGTGGTCTTTGTGTATGTACAGTGAGTGGTCTCTGTATGTACAGTGAGTGGTCTGTGTGTATGTACACTGAGTGGTCTCTGTATGTACCGTGAGTGGTCTGTGTGTATGTACCGTGAGTGGTCTGTGTGTATGTACAATGAGTGGTCTATGTGTATGTACAATGAGTGGTCTCTGTGTATGTACAGTGAGTGGTCTCTGTATGTACAGTGAGTGGTCTGTGTGTATGTACAATGAGTGGTCTGTGTGTATGTACAGTGAGTGGTCTGTGTATGTACAGTCAGTGGTCTGTGTATGTACAATGAGTTGTCTGTGTGTATGTACAGTGAGTGGTCTGTGTGTATGTACAGTGAGTGGTCTGTATGTACAGTGAGTGGTCTCTGTATGTACAGTGAGTGTTCTGTGTGTATGTACAGTGAGTGGTCTGTGTATGTACAGTGAGTGGTCTGTGTGTATGTACAGTGAGTGGTATCTGTGTATGTACAATGAGTGGTCTGTGTGTATGTACAGTGAGTGGTCTGTGTGTATGTACAGTGAGTGGTCTCTGTGTATGTACAGTGAGTGGTCTGTGTGTATGTACAGTGAGTGGTCTGTGTATGTACAGTGAGTGGTCTGTGTGTATGTACAGTGAGTTGTCTGTGTGTATGTACAGTGAGTGGTCTGTGTGTATGTACAGTGAGTGGTCTGTGTATGTACAGTGAGTGGTCTCTGTATGTACAGTGAGTGGTCTGTGTGTATGTACAGTGAGTGGTCTATGTGTATGTACAGTGAGTGGTCTGTGTGTATGTACAGTGAGTGGTTTATGTGTATGTACAGTGAGTGGTCTGTGTATGTACAGTGAGTGGTCTCTGTGTATGTACAGTGAGTGGTCTGTTTGTATGTACAGTGAGTGGTCTATGTGTATGTACAGTGAGTGGTCTGTGTGTATGTACAGTGAGTGGTCTATGTGTATGTACAGTGAGTGGTCTGTGTGTATGTACAGTGAGTGGTCTGTGTATGTACAGTGAGTGGTCTGTGTGTATGTACAGTGAGTGGTCTGTGTATGTACAGTGAGTGGTCTGTGTGTATGTACATTGAGTGGTCTGTGTGTATGTACAGTGAGTGGTCTGTGTGTATGTACAGTGAGTGGTCTGTGTGTATGTACCGTAAGTGGTCTGTGTGTATGTACAGTGAGTGGTCTGTATGTACAGTGAGTGGTCTGTATGTACAGTGAGTGGTCTGTATGTACAGTGAGTGGTCTGTGTGTATGTACAATGAGTGGTCTATGTGTATGTACAGTGAGTGGTCTATGTGTATGTACAGTGAGTGGTCTGTGTATGTACAGTGAGTGGTCTTTGTGTATGTACAGTGAGTGGTCTCTGTGTATGTACAGTGAGTGGTCTGTGTATGTACAATGAGTGGTCTATGTGTATGTACAATGAGTGGTCTATGTGTATGTACAGTGAGTGGTCTGTATGTACAGTCAGTGGTCTGTGTATGTACAATGAGTTGTCTGTGTGTATGTACAGTGAGTGGTCTGTATGTACAGTGAGTGGTCTCTGTATGTACAGTGAGTAGTCTATGTGTATGTACAGTGAGTGGTCTGTGTATGTACAGTGAGTGGTCTGTGTGTATGTACAGTGAGTGGTCTGTGTGTATGTACAGTGAGTGGTCTCTGTGTATGTACAGTGAGTGGTCTCTGTATGTACAGTGAGTGGTCTGTGTGTATGTACAGTGAGTGGTCTGTGTGTATGTACAGTGAGTGGTATCTGTGTATGTACAGTGAGTGGTCTGTGTGTATGTACAGTGAGTGATCTGTGTATGTACAGTGAGTGGTCTGTGTGTATGTACCGTGAGTGGTCTATGTGTATGTACAGTGAGTGGTCTGTGTGTATGTACAGTGAGTGGTCTGTGTGTATGTACAGTGAGTGGTCTGTGTGTATGTACAGTGAGTGGTCTCTGTATGTACAGTGAGTGGTCTGTGTGTATGTACAGTGAGTGGTCTGTGTGTATGTACAGTGAGTGGTCTCTGTGTATGTACAGTGAGTGGTCTGTGTGTATGTACAGTGAGTGGTCTGTGTGTATGTACAGTGAGTGGTCTTTGTGTATGTACAGTGAGTGGTCTGTGTTTGTACAGTGAGTGGTCTGTATGTACAGTGAGTGGTCTCTGTATGTACAGTGAGTGGTCTGTATGTACAGTGAGTGGTCTCTGTGTATGTACAGTGAGTGGTCTGTGTGTATGTACAGTGAGTGGTCTATGTGTATGTACAGTGAGTGGTCTATGTGTATGTACAGTGAGTGGTCTGTGTGTATGTACAGTGAGTGGTCTTTGTGTATGTACAGTGAGTGGTCTGTGTGTATGTACAGTGAGTGGTCTGTGTATGTATAGTGAGTGGTCTCTGTGTATGTACAGTGAGTGGTCTGTGTATGTACTGTGAGTGGTCTGTGTGTATGTACAGTGAGTGGTCTGTGTGTATGTACAGTGAGTGGTCTATGTGTATGTACAGTGAGTGGTCTTTGTGTATGTACAGTGAGTGGTCTGTGTGTATGTACAGTGAGTGGTCTGTATGTACAGTGAGTGGTCTGTGTGTATGTACAATGAGTGGTCTATGTGTATGTACAGTGAGTGGTCTATGTGTATGTACAGTGAGTGGTCTGTGTGTATGTACAGTGAGTGGTCTGTGTGTATGTACAATGAGTGGTCTGTGTATGTACAGTGAGTGGTCTGTGTGTATGTACAGTGAGTGGTCTGTGTGTATGTACAGTGAGTGGTCTCTGTGTATGTACAGTGAGTGGTCTGTGTGTATGTACAGTGAGTGGTCTGTGTGTATGTACAGTGAGTGGTCTGTGTGTATGTACAGTGAGTGGTCTGTGTGTATGTACCGTAAGTGGTCTGTGTGTATGTACAGTGAGTGGTCTGTATGTACAGTGAGTGGTCTGTATGTACAGTGAGTGGTCTGTGTGTATGTACAATGAGTGGTCTATGTGTATGTACAGTGAGTGGTCTATGTGTATGTACAGTGAGTGGTCTGTGTATGTACAGTGAGTGGTCTTTGTGTATGTACAGTGAGTGGTCTCTGTGTATGTACAGTGAGTGGTCTGTGTATGTACAATGAGTGGTCTATGTGTATGTACAATGAGTGGTCTATGTGTATGTACAGTGAGTGGTCTGTATGTACAGTCAGTGGTCTGTGTATGTACAATGAGTTGTCTGTGTGTATGTACAGTGAGTGGTCTGTATGTACAGTGAGTGGTCTCTGTATGTACAGTGAGTAGTCTATGTGTATGTACAGTGAGTGGTCTGTGTATGTACAGTGAGTGGTCTGTGTGTATGTACAGTGAGTGGTCTCTGTGTATGTACAGTGAGTGGTCTCTGTATGTACAGTGAGTGGTCTGTGTGTATGTACAGTGAGTGGTCTGTGTGTATGTACAGTGAGTGGTATCTGTGTATGTACAGTGAGTGGTCTGTGTGTATGTACAGTGAGTGATCTGTGTATGTACAGTGAGTGGTCTGTGTGTATGTACCGTGAGTGGTCTATGTGTATGTACAGTGAGTGGTCTGTGTGTATGTACAGTGAGTGGTCTGTGTGTATGTACAGTGAGTGGTCTGTGTGTATGTACAGTGAGTGGTCTCTGTATGTACAGTGAGTGGTCTGTGTGTATGTACAGTGAGTGGTCTGTGTGTATGTACAGTGAGTGGTCTATGTGTATGTACAGTGAGTGGTCTGTGTGTATGTACAGTGAGTGGTCTGTGTGTATTTACAGTGAGTGGTCTGTGTGTATGTACCGTGAGTGGTCTATGTGTATGTACAATGAGTGGTCTATGTGTATGTACAGTGAGTGGTCTCTGTGTATGTACAGTGAGTGGTCTGTATGTACAGTGAGTGGTCTATGTGTGTGTACAGTGAGTGGTCTTTGTGTATGTACAGTGAGTGGTCTCTGTATGTACAGTGAGTGGTCTGTGTGTATGTACAGTGAGTGGTCTCTGTATGTACCGTGAGTGGTCTGTGTGTATGTACCGTGAGTGGTCTGTGTGTATGTACAATGAGTGGTCTATGTGTATGTACAATGAGTGGTCTCTGTGTATGTACAGTGAGTGGTCTCTGTATGTACAGTGAGTGGTCTGTGTGTATGTACAATGAGTGGTCTGTGTGTATGTACAGTGAGTGGTCTGTGTATGTACAGTCAGTGGTCTGTGTATGTACAATGAGTTGTCTGTGTGTATGTACAGTGAGTGGTCTGTGTGTATGTACAGTGAGTGGTCTGTATGTACAGTGAGTGGTCTCTGTATGTACAGTGAGTGTTCTGTGTGTATGTACAGTGAGTGGTCTGTGTATGTACAGTGAGTGGTCTGTGTGTATGTACAGTGAGTGGTATCTGTGTATGTACAATGAGTGGTCTGTGTGTATGTACAGTGAGTGGTCTGTGTGTATGTACAGTGAGTGGTCTCTGTGTATGTACAGTGAGTGGTCTGTGTGTATGTACAGTGAGTGGTCTGTGTATGTACAGTGAGTGGTCTGTGTGTATGTACAGTGAGTTGTCTGTGTGTATGTACAGTGAGTGGTCTGTGTGTATGTACAGTGAGTGGTCTGTGTATGTACAGTGAGTGGTCTCTGTATGTACAGTGAGTGGTCTGTGTGTATGTACAGTGAGTGGTCTATGTGTATGTACAGTGAGTGGTCTGTGTGTATGTACAGTGAGTGGTCTATGTGTATGTACAGTGAGTGGTCTGTGTATGTACAGTGAGTGGTCTCTGTGTATGTACAGTGAGTGGTCTGTTTGTATGTACAGTGAGTGTTCTATGTGTATGTACAGTGAGTGGTCTGTGTGTATGTACAGTGAGTGGTCTATGTGTATGTACAGTGAGTGGTCTGTGTGTATGTACAGTGAGTGGTCTGTGTATGTACAGTGAGTGGTCTGTGTGTATGTACAGTGAGTGGTCTGTGTATGTACAGTGAGTGGTCTGTGTGTATGTACAGTGAGTGGTCTGTGTGTATGTACAGTGAGTGGTCTGTGTATGTACAGTGAGTGGTCTCTGTGTATGTATAGTGAGTGGTCTATGTGTATGTACAGTGAGTGATCTGTGTGTATGTACAGTGAGTGGTCTCTGTATGTACAGTGAGTGGTCTGTGTATGTACAGTGAGTGGTCTGTGTGTATGTACAGTGAGTGGTCTGTGTATGTACAGTGAGTAGTCTGTGTGTATGTACAGTGAGTGGTCTGTGTGTATGTACAGTGAGTGGTCTGTGTATGTACAGTGAGTGGTCTGTGTATGTACAGTGAGTGGTCTCTGTGTATGTTGTTGGGGGTTTTATGTTTTCTCCTGCTAAACATCCCAGCTCTGGGTAGTAATGTGCGGGGCAATAGATGGCATAACGTGGGGTAAAATTAAATATCAGCCTAATCCCCAAACCTCGTAAGGATCCGACTGATATTAAGTTAAGACGTTTTCTTACCACAGCTCGCCCATGGCGGTGTGGGGGGCTCTTTGGATGTGTCTCTTGGTGCGCCCCGAGCGTCCGGCTCAGTTGATTGGTCGTATTTGTGGGACCCGCTGTCTCGTTGGGTGATGGGTTTATAGGTGTGATCTGTTTGTGGTTCTCCTGTCCCGTGCCCAGAGCTGGTGTTAATAACTATGTTACTGACTCCTTTTCTCGGGTTATAGGTACCAGGCAGCGCTGCCCACTTTCTCCTTCCATATTTTCTGTTGCCCTTGTCCTGTTAGCCTGCGCCATCTATGCGTGTCCTGCTATCCGTGGGCTAATGGTCTCGAGTTGTGAGGTACATGTTGTTTTGTATGCAGACGATATGTTATTGCCTTGTCTGATATTCGGCGCTGCCTGGCGTGTCTATTGGCAACGGCGGGTACTTTATTGTTTTTTTTCAGGTATTCGGATTAATTGTCCCTGATTTTCCCTGTCCGGTCTACGTTCACTAAGCCCCAGTTCTATGATTTCCCGTTACTCCGGTGTGACTATCGGGGTTTTCCGATTTCTAATTTTTTCCCTTACTGTCCAACCTCAGCTTGATTATTGTAAGGGCCGGTCCCATGTGCGGCGGCTTCCTCCGTCATTTCCGGGTAGGGGGAATCTGATGAAGATGGTTATACAACCAAAATTACCAACACTCACCTGTTAACAAAATATTAAAATAAAGACAGGACACACGTACTGATTGTCAAAGTATTTTATTAAAAATAACGCCCCTACACCCCTCGTTACACAGTTATTAATGGATAAGGTCCTTTGCGTTCTATGGGCCTGATTCAGCAGCGAATTCGCAAATGCAACTACATGCGCAGATCAAGCGATTGTAGCCATTGCACATTCGTATAAATCGCACTGCGCTTACGCAGCGGTCATACTGCGATTACGGACGCACGGAGGAATCCATTGCAGAGTGAGTGACAAGCTGTGAGTGTTTTGGGGGTGGTGATGTGGGAGTGGTCGGAAAAACACAGGCGTGCCTGCCCGTTTGAGCGCCTTTTCTTTAGCCACTGCGATTGTATACGCAGCTTGAGAGCCCACTGCGTGCGAAGAGACTTGCGATGTCTGCGGCTGGTCAGACCTGGTGTAAATGCTGCGTGTGTGGTCCCAATGTTTCATTATGTCGGCGGTACTTTGGCAAGCATTAGCATATTTTCGCAGCTGCGTTCCGTGTGAATTTGCAGCTGCGATCGCAGTAGAGATTGCTGCTGAATCAGGCCCTATGTACAGTGGGTATCAGGGTCCTTGGCACAAAACCCACATGTTACAACACTACTGAGAGGTCATTTGTGCACACGCTACATAGGTATGAAGGCACTGATTGGCCACAGCACGGCAGGTCTTACATTCTGACCAATCAGCGCTACCCTATTCATTTCTGCAGTGTGTCCGTGAGTGACCTCTCCTTAGCGACTGGTCCAGAAAGGGACAAGTAGCGTTGTCAATTCTGAAGGTTTTTTTGCCAAGTGCCAACTGGCTAGGGTCCCGCTCCCTTGGTGAAAGCAACCCTTGTGCCGACTGGCTAGGGTCCCGCTCCCTTGGTGAAAGCAACCCTTGTGCCGACTGGCTAGGGTCCCGCTTCCTTGGTGAAAGCAACCCTTGTGCCGACTGGCTAGGGTCCCGCTCCCTTGGTGAAAGCAACCCTTGTGCCGACTGGCTAGGGTCCCGCTCCCTTGGTGAAAGCAACCCTTGTGCCGACTGGCTAGGGTCCCGCTCCCTTGGTGAAAGCAACCCTTGTGTAGACTGGCTAGGGTCCCGCTCCCTTGGTGAAAGCAGCCCTTGTGCATACTGGCTAGGGTCCCGCTCCCTTGGTGAAAGCAACCCTTGTGCCGACTGGCTAGGATCCCGCTCCCTTGGTGAAAGCAACCCTTGTGCCGACTGGCTAGGGTCCCACTCCCTTGGTGAAAGCAACCCTTGTGCCGACTGGCTAGAGCTGTTGGAACCATGGTGGGGAGAACCCCACACTACAGGTCCCCCCTCTGTGGTTCCACTAGCTCTAGCTGATCGAGCCTAGTGCTGGTAATGGAAACCTGCTTGTCTTTGTCCCCCTATTTTCCCAGTACCAACCTTGGCAGCAGCATAGTGCTGGTTATATATAAAGGGGGGATTCACTTTTTTCCCTTAAAATCACTTATTTTAGTCAGCAGTAAAATAGAAGGAGCACAGTGAGATATGCGCATAAACATGGCTGCCCTGAGGCCCCATGCTCTCGCCGATTGCTTAACACCATAGAGAGATTTTTGTAATTTCCAAACAAGATGTTTTTGGCCTTTTATGACATAACCTTCAGGCTGTGTCCTGTACAATTTCTCTTCTATATGACCAGTAAGAAAAGCAGTTTTGATGTCATAATGTACCCCTTGTATATTGTCTCGTTATCTGCACATTGTCAGGAATCGTCCTTGCCCTCGGGCTCGTGCTGCTCTGTCCTGGCAGGGGTCCCGGCCTGGGGGCTCACAGAGTGTACTGTTGACGGGTCCTCAGGTGGTTTCAGGGGCCCGGTGCTCCGGCGGCGTTCCCGTCGGCTCCGGACACTGGGCGCTGCCATAGTGGGCCCACCCAGCTGACTGCGTTGCTGTCGGGCTCCCAGCATGGTTGTGGTCTCAGGGGGCTCAGGAGTTCCGGCAGCATTTCCGCAGAGTCCGGACACTGGGTGACGCCATATTGGTCCCAGTCAGCTGATCGATAGTCTGCAGTGTCAGCCAGGCCAGTGTCCACCTGACCGCATCAGCCAATCCCCACGAGACCCAGGGTACAAGTATCCTGCTCTGACAGCACTCTGGACCTCATTCAGAGTCGGTCGTTGCGGCCGCACAGTTGTACACCACCGATGTTCGCTAAACTGCGCATGCGTAAAGTTCGCAATGCGTGTGCGCAAACTAGCGGCTACGATCAGAAATTTCTCTCTCCTTGAACACAGCCTGGTCGGTAGTTTGAGTGACAGATTGAGGCGTTTGTGGGTGGTAACAGGGGAAGGTGCTTGAAAACAGGGGAGTGGTGATCCGAACGCAGGTGTGCCTAATTATGCGAACGGCGTTTTATGGGAGTGCATAATTAACAAAGTAGTGTCATGGCACACGTGACATGGGAGGTTTTTACACCGACATGATCGTAGAGCTTAAGAGAGGGTATGGTCAACCTTAAGCTCTGCGACCAGTTTCGATGGTTTCCGATGGTCGCGATTAATCCTTATATGGCCGGAGATGACGTATAATGCGTACGAGAAGGGGGCGTATTTTTTGCGTTCCGACCACTTCCTTCCCTTGGTCGGCCAGCTAACGATCCGACCTTAGGGACGCAACATGCGAGTGCATCATTTGCATATCTGGCTCCTTTTCCAGTGCGACCGTGAGGCCGCAACGACCGACTCTGAATGAAGTCCTCAGAGTCTGAGCTTCGTCGCTGATACACGTCTCCCCTAGGCTGTACTCCTGGCTAGTGGTCTTAGGCTCCTTGACTATTCCCACTCCGGTTCCAGTGTATCCTCTAAATCCGGTCCCACTCCGGCTCCAGTGTATCCAACAAGTCCGGTCCGGCTCCGGTGTATACTTCAAGTCTAGTTCCACTCCGGCTCCAATCTGTGCTCATATTCCGGTCCCACTCCAGATCCAGTTTGTACTTCAAGTCTGGTCCCACTCCGGCTTCAGTCACTGATCCTAGTCTGGTCCCAGTCCGGCTCCAGTGCCTGGCGTGATTCGGTAGCGCAGAGTTTTTTTTCGTGCGACTTTTTATCTTCAAAATGATATGCAGCATGCCCATATTCAGTGAGCGACCTGCGGGTGTATCTGCATGCAAAATATATATGACTTCTATAGAGTCATGTCGCAAAGTGCTGTCTCTGTACTTTGCTTATTGCTGTGTGCATGCATTTGGTCACACAGAAGGCTCCAGCTTTAGGGTCAGCTTGGTGAGCCACGGTGCTCCGCGACCAGCAGCCTGTGCTTCCTCTCTTTAGCTGGGCGCCGTCGGCGTGGTGGGACGTGGAGGTGCGCTGCGTCTGCCGGTAACCGCTGGAGCGCGCTGCTTCTGTGTCCCAGTCTGTGTGCGCTTCTCTCTACAATTAAGGCTGCACAATATATAAAAAAGCACTTTTCCTTACACGGCTAAAAGAACCTTTATACTGTACCAGCAATATCTAATAGCGATACCAACTCTGCGAAATTATCCATTGCATGATTGGATTTAATTGTGTATTGTGTTAGTAGTTTTGCTGTGCACAGCATTTGTATGTCATTTAATAAATGTTTATGCTGTAAAATACCCCTCAGTAATATTATATATTTTGACTAGCGCCAGGACAATCTATACAACATTCAATTATTAATCTATACCAAGATAGAGGGAATACAAAGAAGAAAATGGTGCACTTTCTGGGCCTAATTTAGACCCGCTCACGAGCGCTGAGCGCTCGCAAGCGGGTCAATGTTGGCCAAGTGCGCATGCGCACGATGGAGGTGGCTCCGTCGTGCGCATGTGCGAGACCCGAATAACGACGGCCAAGCCGTCGCTATGGGTCTCGCACCAAAGGGGGCATGCTGTCGATGGTGAGTAACAGCACGCCCCCTTTGGTGGATGTGCCGGGGGCGTTGCTGCCCAGATGGAGGCGTTCTCATGGGATCGCCTACTGTCTGGGGCCGGCCCCACTGACATCAGAAGTGATGTCAGTGGGAGTGTTTTCGGCTCTGATAGAGCCAAAAGCACTCCAGGGCTTGCGGCCATGAGACCCTACCGCAAGGGTCTCGTCGCAACCATCTTTTTGGCCGCTCGCTATAGCTGTGGGTGGTCACCCACAGCTATGCGAGCGGCCAGGAGGCCGCTCTAAAAACTAAGAGGGACTACCCTGATTCAGACCAGCGCTCGCGAGCGGGTCGATGTTGCCCAAGTGCGCATGCGCACGACTAAGGCGGCTCCATCGTGCGCATGCGCGAGACCCGAATAAAGACGGCCAAGCCGTCGTTATGGGTCTCGCACCAAAGGGGGCGTGCTGTCGATGGTGAGTGGCAGCACGCCCCCTTTGGTGGGTGTGCCGGGGGCGTGGCTGCCCAGACGGAGGCGTTCTACCGTCTGGGGCCGGCCCTACTGACATCACTAGTGATGTCAGTGGGAGTGCTTTTGGCTCTGATAGAGCTAAAAGCACTCCAGGGCTTGCGGCAACGAGACCCTACCGCAAGGGTCTCATCGCAAGCCCGATGGTCACAATGGTCTTGACCATCGCGACCATCATCATGAACGCTCGCATAAGCTGTGGGTGGTAACCCACAGCTATGCGAGCGGCCAAAAGGCCGTACTATAAAAAAAAAAAAAAACGCCCTGATTCAGAGCGGGCGCTCGTTCAGAGCGTCCGGCTCTGAATCAGGCCCTCTGCTCAAATGCTGTCTGATATAAAAACCTGCAGCTGACACCAGAGGGGTTCCTGCAATAGACCCTCACACAAGAAATAGAAAAAAGAAAAAAAGTTCAAGATAGAGGGAACCCTTGGTAAAACCTTGCCCAGCAGACAGCTTGCAAAATAAAGGAGCAGCGCAGGTTTCTAACATTAATAAGAATAATATACATAATTTAGTGCTTTAAGGGACCATTTATCAATAAGCACAAAACGATCTGGGTGTAATTTTTGCGTCCAAAATCGCATTGCCGTATGTGAGGCTATCACCCAAATGTATCAAATAGCACCCGCAGGGACAGGGGCTCGGAAAGGTGCCAGTTCCTGCGATGTGCTCGGAGTGAAGAGAGCTGGGTACGGGATGTCGGCGCACGTGTTACCCTGGAGCCAGTAACATAATTTTGCTATTTTATAAATAACTCCACTGCGTAATGAAAGGGTTTCTCTGTAATAGTATTATTATTATTATTACTTATTCCATTGCACTTTACAATTGGGAACAGAACTGTAATAGCACAAGGCTGGGTAAGAACAGAATGACTGAGAGGGCAGAGGGCCCTGCTCACTAGCGTACACTCTGTAATGCTCATTAGTAAGCTCCAAATCTCCCCTAAAAGCACAGCAACCAATCAGATGGCAGCGTTTATTGTCTAGTGTGCAATAGACAGAATTCTGGTCACTGTGGTCTTAGTGCAGAGTTGGACGCTGATACTACCATATACTGTGTGATTAGGTGATTGCAGTGTGTACATTAGTGTGGCAGTGCCGTTAGCCAGGCGTGGCAGCACTGGTAAGAGGAAGTGTGTGAGCTATGATTAATTGGTTAGTGGCTACTGATAGGAGTCAGGAACGGAACCACGTGACCACACGAGCAACAGTAAGTGTGTGTCGGGATAGCGGACATTGTGTGTTGTGTACTGTGTGTGTGCTATCGTGTGCACCACTATTAGGGCATGGAAAGTAATTCAGTGTGATTACTTTTATCCACCGGCTGTGACGAGAAGGGGCTACATACGTGCAGCAGAGGGGGCTACATATGTGCAGCAGAGGGGGGGCTACATACGTGCAGCAGAGGGGGGGGCTACATACGTGCAGCAGAGGGGGGACTACATACGTGCAGCAGAGGGGGGACTACATACGTGCAGCAGAGGGGGGCTACATACGTGCAGCAGAGGGGGGCTACATACGTGCAGCAGAGGGGGGGCTACATACTTGCAGCAGAGGGGGGGCTACATACGTGCAGCAGAGGGGGGACTACATACGTGCAGCAGAGGGGAGACTACATACGTGCAGCAGAGGGGAGACTACATACGTGCAGCAGAGGGGGGACTACATACGTGCAGCAGAGGGGGCACTACATACGTGCAGCAGAGGGGGGCTACATACGTGCAGCATAGGAGTTACATGCGTGCAGTACAAGGGGTTACATACATGCAGCGGAGGGGCTACGTACGTACAGTATAAGGGGTTACATACGTACAGTATAAGGGGTTACATACGTGCAGCAGAGGGGCTACATACGTACAGTATAAGGGGTTACATACGTACAGTATAAGAGGTTACATACGTGTAGCAGAGGGGCTACATACGTACAGTATAAGGGGTTACATGCAGCGGAGGGGCTACATACGTACAGTATAAGGGGTTACATAGGTGCAGCAGACGGGCTACATACATACAGCAGAGGGGCTACATATGTACAGTGTAAGGGGTTACATACATACAGCAGAGGGGCTACATACGTACAGTATAAGGGGTTACATACATGCAGCAGAGGGGCTACATACGTACAGTATAAGGGGTTACATACGTGCAGCAGAGGGGCTACATACGTACAGTATAAGGGGCTACATACGTACAGTATAAGGGGCTACATACGTACAGTATAAGGGGCTACATACATACAGCAGAGGGGCTACATATGTACAGTGTAAAGGGTTACATACATACAGCAGAGGGGCTACATATGTACAGTGTAAGGGGTTACATACATACAGCAGAGGGGCTACATATGTACAGTGTAAGGGGTTACATACGTGCAGCAGAGGGGCTACATACGTACAGTATAAGGGGTTACATACGTGCAGCAGAGGGGCTACATACGTACAGTATAAGGGGTTACATACGTGCAGCAGAGGGGCTACATACGTACAGTATAAGGGGTTACATACGTGCAGCAGAGGGTTACATACGTGCAGCAGAGGGGCTACATACGTACAGTATAAGGGGTTACATACGTGCAGCAGAGGGGCTACATACGTACAGTATAAGGGGCTACATACATACAGCAGAGGGGCTACATATGTACAGTATAAGGGGTTACATACATACAGCAGAGGGGCTACATACGTACAGTATAAGGGGTTACATACATGTAGCAGAGGGGCTACATACGTACAGTATAAGGGGCTACATACGTACAGTATAAGGGGCTACATACATACAGCAGAGGGGCTACATATGTACAGTGTAAGGGGCTACATACGTACAGTATAAGGGGTTACATACGTGCAGCAGAGGGGCTACATACGTACAGTATAAGGGGCTACATACATACAGCAGAGGGGCTACATATGTACAGTATAAGGGGTTACATACGTACAGTATAAGAGGTTACATACGTGTAGCAGAGGGGCTACATACGTACAGTATAAGGGGTTACATGCAGCGGAGGGGCTACATACGTACAGTATAAGGGGTTACATAGGTGCAGCAGACGGGCTACATACATACAGCAGAGGGGCTACATATGTACAGTGTAAGGGGTTACATACATACAGCAGAGGGGCTACATACGTACAGTGTAAGGGGTTACATACGTGCAGCAGAGGGGCTACATACGTACAGTATAAGGGGTTACATACGTGCAGCAGAGGGGCTACATACGTACAGTATAAGGGGTTACATACATGCAGCAGAGGGGCTACATACATACAGTATAAGGTGCTACATACGTACAGTATAAGGGGCTACATACATACAGCAGAGGGGCTACATATGTACAGTGTAAGGGGCTACATACGTACAGTATAAGGGGTTACATACGTGCAGCAGAGGGGCTACATACGTACAGTATAAGGGGCTACATACATACAGCAGAGGGGCTACATATGTACAGTGTAAGGGGTTACATACATACAGCAGAGGGGCTAAATACGTACAGTGTAAGGGGTTACATACGTGCAGCAGAGGGGTTACATACGTGCAGCAGAGGGGCTACATACGTACAGTATAAGGGGTTACATACGTGCAGCAGAGGGGTTACATACATGCAGCAGAGGGGCTACATACGTACAGTATAAGGGGTTACATACGTACAGTATAAGGGGTTACATACGTGCAGCAGAGGGGTTACATACGTGCAGCAGAGGAGCTACATATGTACAGTATAAGGGGTTACATACGTGCAGCAGAGGGGTTACATACATGCAGCATAGGGGCTACATACGTACAGTATAAGGGGTTACATACGTGCAGCAGAGGAGCTACATACGTACAGTATAAGGGTTTACATACGTGCAGCAGAGGGGCTACATACGTACAGTATAAGTTGTTACATACGTGCAGCAGAGGGGCTACATACGTACAGTATAAGGGGTTACATACGTGCAGCAGAGGAGCTACATACGTACAGTATAAGGGGTTACATACGTGCAGCAGAGGAGCTACATACGTACAGTATAAGGGGTTACATACGTGCAGCAGAGGGGCTACATATGTACAGTATAAGTGGTTACATACGTGCAGCAGAGGGGCTACATATGTACAGTATAAGGGGTTACATACGTGCAGCAGAGGGGTTACATACGTGCAGCAGAGGGGCTACATACGTACAGTATAAGGGGTTACATACATACAGCAGAGGGGTTACATACGTACAGTATAAGAGGTTACATACGTGTAGCAGAGGGGCTACATACGTACAGTATAAGGGGTTACATGCAGCGGAGGGGCTACATACGTGCAGCAGAAGGGGCTACATACGTACAGTATAAGGGGTTACATACGTGCAGCAGAGGGGCTACATACGTGCAGCAGAGGGGCTACATACGTGCAGCAGAGGGGCTACATACATGCAACAGAGGGGCTACATATGTATAGTATAAGGGGTTACATACGTGCAGAAGAGGGGTTACATCCGTGCAGCAGAGGGGCTACATACGTACAGTATAAGGGGTTACATCCGTGCAGCAGAGGGGCTACATCCGTGCAGCAGAGGGGCTACATACGTACAGTATAAGGGGTTACATAAATGCAGCAGAGGGGCTACATACGTACAGTATAAGGGGTTACATACGTGCAGCAGAGGGGCTACATACGTACAGTGTAAGGGGTTACATACGTGCAGCAGAGGGGCTACATACATACAGCAGAGGGGTTACATACGTACAGTATAAGGGGTTACATACGTGCAGCAGAGGGGTTACATACGTGCAGCAGAGGGGCTACATACGTACAGTATAAGAAGTTACATACGTGTAGCAGAGGGGCTACATACGTACAGTATAAGGGGTTACATGCAGCGGAGGGGCTACATATGTACAGTATAAGGGGTTACATACGTGCAGCAGAGGGGCTACATACGTACAGTATAAGGGGTTACATACGTGTAGCAGAGGGGCTACATACGTACAGTATAAGGGGTTACATGCAGCGGAGGGGCTACATACGTACAGTATAAGGGGTTACATAGGTGCAGCAGAGGGGATACATATGTACAGTATAAGGGGTTACATAGGTGCAGCAGAGGGGCTACATACGTACAGTATAAGGGGTTACATAGGTGCAGCAGAGGGGCTACATACGTACAGTATAAGGGGTTACATAGGTGCAGCAGAGGGGCTACATACGTACAGTATAAGGGGTTACATAGGTGCAGCAGAGGGGCTACATACGTACAGTATAAGGGGCTACATACATACAGCAGAGGGGCTACATACGTACAGTATAAGGGGTTACATAAATGCAGCAGAGGGGCTACATACGTACAGTATAAGGGGTTACATAAATGCAGCAGAGGGGCTACATACGTACAGTATAAGGGGTTACATAAATGCAGCAGAGGGGCTACATACGTACAGTATAAGGGGTTACATACGTGCAGCAGAGGGGCTACATACGTACAGTATAAGGGGCTACATACGTACAGTATAAGTGGCTACATACATACAGCAGAGGGGCTACATATGTACAGTGTAATGGGTTACATGCATACAGCAGAGGGGCTACATACGTACAGTGTAAGGGGTTACATACGTGCAGCAGAGGGGCTACATACGTACAGTATAAGGGGCTACATACGTGCAGCAGAGGGGCTACATACGTACAGTATAAGGGGTTACATACGTGCAGCAGAGGGGCTACATACGTACAGTATAAGGGGCTACATACGTACAGTATAAGGGGTTACATGCAGCGGAGGGGCTACATACGTACAGTATAAGGGGTTACATACGTACAGTATAAGAGGTTACATACGTGCAGCGGAGGGGCTACATACGTACAGTATAAGAGGTTACATACGTGCAGCAGAGGGGCTACATACGTACAGTATAAGGGGCTACATACGTACAGTATAAGAGGTTACATACGTGCAGCAGAGGGGCTACATACGTACAGTATAAGGGGTTACATACGTACAGTATAAGGGGTTACATACGTGCAGCAGAGGGGCTACATACGTACAGTATAAGGGGTTACATACGTACAGTATAAGAGGTTACATAAGTGGTTATATAATGATAATAAGAGGTAATACGAGTACATTATAGAGTGATACACGGTGATAAGTGGTTATATAATAATGAGAGGTAATATCAGTACATTATAGAGTGATATATGGTGATAAGTGGTTATATAATAATGAGAGGTTATATGAGTACATTATAGAATGATATTATTATATAACCACTTATCACTGTATATCACTCTATAATGTACTCATAATAACTCTCATTATATAACCACTTATCACCATATATCACTCTATAATGTACTCGTATTACTTCTCATGATTACATAAGAGTACATTATAGAGTGATATACAGTGATAAGTGGTTATATAATAATGAGAGGTAATATGAGAACATTATAGAGTGATATACAGTGATAAGTGGTTATATAATAATGAGAGGTAATATGAGTACATTATAGAGTGGTATACAGTGATAAGTGGTTATATAATAATACTCTATAATTTACTTAGATTACCTCATTATTACATAACCACTTATCACTGTATATCACTCTATAATGTACTCATATTGCCTCTCATCATTATATAACCTATTCTCACTATATATCACTCTAATGTACTCGTATTACCTCTCATCAATATATAACCTATTCTCACTTTATATCACTCTATAATGTACTCGTCTTACCTCTCATTATATAAAAACTCATCACCATATATCACTCTATAATGTACTCGTATCACCTCTCATTATCATTATATACCCACTCATCACTGTATATCAATCTATAATGTACTCGTATTACCTCTCATTATCATTATATAACCTATTCTCACTGTGTATCACTCTATAATGTACTCATATTACCTCTCATTATCATTATATAACCACTTATCACCATATATCACTCTATAATGTACTCGTAATACCTCTCATTATCATTATATAACCACTCATCACTGTATATCACTCTATAATGTACTCGTATTACCTCTCATTATCATTATATAACCACTCATCACTGTATATCACTCTATAATGTACTCGTATTACCTCTCATCATTATAGAACCACTTATCACTGTATATCACTCTATAATGTACTCATACAGTGATAAGTGGTTATGTAATGATAATAAGAGGTAATATATGACTCTAAAATGTACTTGTATTACCTCTCATTATCATTATATAACCACTTATCACTGTATTTCACTCTATAATGTACTCGTATTACCTCTCATCATTATATAACTTATTCTCAGTGTATATCACTCTATAATGTACTAATATTACCTCTTATCATTATATAACCACTTATCACCGTATATCACTCTATAATGTACTCGTATTACTTCTCACCATTATATAACTTATTCTCAGTGTATATCACTCTATAATGAACTTGTATTACCTCTTATTGTATAAACTCATCACCATATATCACTCTATATTGTACTCGTATTACCTCTCATTATCATTATATAACCACTTATCACTGTATATCACTCTATAATGTACTCGTATTACCTCTCATCATTATATAACCTATTCTCATTGTATATCACTCTATAATGTACTAATATTACCTCTCATCATTATATAACCACTTATCACCGTATATCACTCTATAATGTACTCATATTACCTCTAATTGCCATTATATAACCACTCATCACTGTATATCACTCTATAATGTACTCATATTACCTCTCATTATCATTATATAACCACTTATCACTGTATATCACTCTATAATGTACTCATATACCTCTAATTGCCATTATATAACCACTCATCACTGTATTTCACTCTATAATGTACTCTTATTACCTCTCATTATCATTATATAACCATATATCACTCTATAATGTACTCATATTACCTCTCATTATATAACCAATCATCACTGTATATCACTCTATAATGTACTCATATTACCTCTCATTATCATTATATAACCACTGATCACTGTATATCACTCTATAATGTACTCGTATTACCTCTCATTATATAACCACTCATCACTGTATATCACTCTATAATGTACTCATATTACCTCTCATTATCATTATATAACCACTGATCACTGTATATCACTCTATAATGTACTCGTATTACCTCTCATTATATAACCACTCATCACTGTATATCACTCTATAATGTACTCATATTACCTCTCATTATCATTATATAACTACTGATCACTGTATATCACTCTATAATGTACTCTTATTACCTCTCATTATTATATAACCACTCATCACTGTATATCACTCTATAATGTACTTGTATTACCTCTCATTATCATTATATAACCACTGATCACTGTATATCACTCTATAATGTACTCGTATTACCTCTCATTATCATTATATAACCACTCATCACTGTATATCACTCTATAATGTACTCGTATTACCTCTCATATAACCACTTATCACTCTATAATGTACTCATATGACCTGTAATTGCCATTATATAACCACTCATCACTGTATATCACTCTATAATGTACTCATATGACCTGTAATTGCCATTATATAACCACTCATCACTGTATATCACTCTATAATGTACTCATATGACCTGTAATTGCCATTATATAACCACTCATCACTGTATATCACTCTATAATGTACTCATATTACCTCTCATTATCATTATATAACCACTCATCACTGTATATCACTCTATAATGTACTCGTATTACCTCTCATATAACCACTGATCACTCTATAATGTACTCATATGACCTGTAATTGCCATTACATAACCACTGATCACTGTATATCACTCTATAATGTACTCATATTACCTCTCATTATCATTATATAACCACTCATCACTGTATATCACTCTATTATGTACTCATATTACCTCTCATTATTATATAACCACTCATCACTGTATATCACTCTATAATGTACCTGTATTACCTCTCATTATTATTATATAACCACTCATCACTGTGTATCACTCTATAATGTACTCTTATTACCTCTCATTATATAACCACTCATCACTGTATATCACTCTATAATGTACTCATATTACCTCTCATTATCATTATATAACCACTCATCACTGTATATCACTCTATAATGTACTCTTATTACCTCTCATTATATAACCACTCATCACTGTATATCACTCTATAATGTACTCATGTTACCTCTCATTATCATTATATAACCACTCATCACTGTATATCACTCTATAATGTACTCATATTACCTCTCATTATCATTATATAACCACTGATCACTGTATATCACTCTATAATGTACTCGTATTACCTCTCATTATCATTATATAACCACTCATCACTGTATATCACTCTATAATGTACTCGTATTACCTCTCATATAACCACTTATCACTCTATAATGTACTCATATGACCTGTAATTGCCATTATATAACCACTCATCACTGTATATCACTCTATAATGTACTCATATTACCTCTCATTATCATTATATAACCACTCATCACTGTATATCACTCTATAATGTACTCGTATTACCTCTCATATAACTACTTATCACTCTATAATGTACTCATATGACCTGTAATTGCCATTACATAACCACTGATCACTGTATATCACTCTATAATGTACTCATATTACCTCTCATTATAATTATATAACCACTTATCACTGTATATCACTCTATAATGTACTCATATTATCTCTCATTATTATATAACCACTCATCACTGTATATCACTCTATAATGTACTCGTATTACCTCTCATTATCATTATATAACCACTCATCACTGTATATCACTCTATAATGTACTCTTATTACCTCTCATTATATAACCACTCATCACTGTATATCACTCTATAATGTACTCATATTACCTCTCATTATTATATAACCACTCATCACTGTATATCACTCTATAATGTACTCATATTACCTCTCATTATCATTATATAACCACTCATCACTGTATATCACTCTATAATGTACTCATATTACCTCTCATTATCATTATATATCCACTCATCACTATATATCACTCTATAATGTACTCGTATTACCTCTCATTATCATTATATAACCACTCATCACTGTATATCACTCTATAATGTACTCATATTACCTCTCATTATCATTATATAACCACTCATCACTGTATATCACTCTATAATGTACTCATATTACCTCTCATTATCATTATATAACCACTCATCACTGTATATCACTCTATAATGTACTCGTATTACCTCTCATTATCATTATATAACCACTCATCACTGTATATCACTCTATAATGTACTCATATTACCTCTCATTATCATTATATAACCACTCATCACTGTATATCACTCTATAATGTACTCGTATTACCTCTCATATAACCACTTATCACTCTATAATGTACTCATATGACCTGTAATTACCATTATATAACCACTCATCACTGTATATCAGTCTAATGTACTCATATTACCTCTCATTATCATTATATAACCACTGATCACTGTATATCACTCTATAATGTACTCATATTACCTCTCATTATCATTATATAACCACTCATCACTGTATATCACTCTATAATGTACTCATATTACCTCTCATTATCATTATATAACCACTCATCACTGTATATCACTCTATAATGTACTCATATTACCTCTTATTATCATTATATAACCACTCATCACTGTATATCACTCTATAATGTACTCGTATTACCTCTCATATAACCACTTATCACTCTATAATGTACTCATATGACCTGTAATTGCCATTATATAACCACTCATCACTGTATATCACTCTATAATGTACTCATATTACCTCTCATTATCATTATATAACCACTCATCACTGTATATCACTGTATAATGTACTCATATTACCTCTCATTATTATATAACCACTCATATCACTGTATATCACTCTATAATGTACTCATATTACCTCTCATTATCATTATATAACCACTGATCACTGTATATCACTCTATAATGTACTCGTATTACCTCTCATTATCATTATATAACCACTCATCACTGTATATCACTCTACAATGTACTCGTATTACCTCTCATATAACCACTTATCACTCTATAATGTACTCATATGACCTGTAATTGCCATTATATAACCACTCATCACTGTATATCACTTTATTATGTACTCATATTACCTCTCATTATCATTATATAACCACTCATCACTGTATACCACTCTATAATGTACTCATATTACCTCTCATTATCATTATATAACCTCTCATCACTGTATATCACTCTATAATTTACTCGTATTACCTCTCATTATCATTATATAACCACTGATCACTGTATATCACTCTATAATGTACTCGTATTACCTCTCATTATCATTATATAACCACTGATCACTGTATATCACTCTATAATGTACTCGTATTACCTCTCATTATCATTATATAACCACTCATCACTGTATATCACTCTATAATGTACTCGTATTACCTCTCATATAACCACTTATCACTCTATAATGTACTCTTATTACCTCTCATTGCCCTTATATAACCACTCATCACTGTATATCACTCTATAATGTACTCGTATTACCTCTCATTATCATTATATAACCACTCATCACTGTATATCACTCTATAATGTACTCGTATTATCTCTCATTATCATTATATAACCACTCATCACTGTATATCACTCTATAATGTACTCATATTACCTCTCATTATCATTATATAACCACTCATCACTGTATATCACTCTATAATGTACTCATATTACCTCTCATTATTATATAACCACTCATCACTGTATATCACTCTATAATGTACTCGTATTACCTCTCATTATTATTATTATATAACCACTCATCACTGTATATCACTCTATAATGTACTCTTATTACCTCTCATTATATAACCACTCATCACTGTATATCACTCTATAATGTACTCGTATTACCTCTCATATAACCACTTATCACTCTATAATGTACTCATATGACCTGTAATTGCCATTATATAACCACTCATCACTGTTTATCACTCTATAATGTACTCATATTACCTCTCATTATCATTATATAACCACTCATCACTGTATATCACTCTATAATGTACTCATATTACCTCTCATTATTATATATCCACTCATCACTGTATATCACTCTATAATGTACTTGTATTACCTCTCATTATCATTATATAACCACTGTTCACTGTATATCACTCTATAATGTACTCGTATTACCTCTCATTATCATTATATAACCACTCATCACTGTATATCACTCTATAATGTACTCGTATTACCTCTCATTATCATTATATAACCACTCATCACTGTATATCACTCTATAATGTACTCGTATTACCTCTCATATAACCACTTATCACTCTATAATGTACTCATATGACCTGTAATTGCCATTATATAACCACTCTTCACTGTATATCACTCTAAAATGTACTCATATTACCTCTCATTATCATTATATAACCACTCATCACTGTATATCACTCTATAATGTACTCATATTACCTCTCATTATTATATAACCACTCATCGCTGTATATCACTCTATAATGTACTTGTATTACCTCTCATTATCATTATATAACCACTGTTCACTGTATATCACTCTATAATGTACTCGTATTACCTCTCATTATCATTATATAACCACTCATCACTGTATATCACTCTATAATGTACTCGTATTACCTCTCATATAACCACTTATCACTCTATAATGTACTCATATGACCTGTAATTGCCATTATATAACCACTCATCACTGTATATCACTCTATAATGTACTCATATTACCTCTCATTATCATTATATAACCACTCATCACTGTATATCACTCTGTAATGTTCTCGTATTACCTCTCATATAACCACTTATCACTCTATAATGTACTCATATGACCTGTAATTGCCATTACAAAACCACTGATCACTGTATATCACTCTATAATGTACTCATATTACCTCTCATTATCATTATATAACCACTCATCACTGTATATCACTTTATAATGTACTCTTATTACCTCTCATTATCATTATATAACCATATATCACTCTATAATGTACTCATATTACCTCTCATTATCAGTATATAACCACTGATCACTGTATATCACTCTATAATGTACTCGTATTACCTCTCATTATATAACCACTCATCACTGTATATCACTCTATAATGTACTCATATTACCTCTCATTATCATTATATAACCACTGATCACTGTATATCACTCTATAATGTACTCGTATTACCTCTCATTATATAACCACTCATCACTGTATATCACTCTATAATGTACTCATATTACCTCTCATTATCATTATATAACCACTGATCACTGTATATCACTCTATAATGTACTCTTATTACCTCTCATTATTATATAACCACTCATCACTGTATATCACTCTATAATGTACTTGTATTACCTCTCATTATCATTATATAACCACTGATCACTGTATATCACTCTATAATGTACTCGTATTACCTCTCATTATCATTATATAACCACTCATCACTGTATATCACTCTATAATGTACTCGTATTACCTCTCATATAACCACTTATCACTCTATAATGTACTCATATGACCTGTAATTGCCATTATATAACCACTCATCACTGTATATCACTCTATAATGTACTCATATGACCTGTAATTGCCATTATATAACCACTCATCACTGTATATCACTCTATAATGTACTCATATGACCTGTAATTGCCATTATATAACCAGTCATCACTGTATATCACTCTATAATGTACTCATATGACCTGTAATTGCCATTATATAACCACTCATCACTGTATATCACTCTATAATGTACTCATATTACCTCTCATTATCATTATATAACCACTCATCACTGTATATCACTCTATAATGTACTCGTATTACCTCTCATATAACCACTTATCACTCTATAATGTACTCATATGACCTGTAATTGCCATTACATAACCACTGATCACTGTATATCACTCTATAATGTACTCATATTACCTCTCATTATCATTATATAACCACTCATCACTGTATATCACTCTATTATGTACTCATATTACCTCTCATTATTATATAACCACTCATCACTGTATATCACTCTATAATGTACTCGTATTACCTCTCATTATTATTATATAACCACTCATCACTGTGTATCACTCTATAATGTACTCTTATTACCTCTCATTATATAACCACTCATCACTGTATATCACTCTATAATGTACTCATATTACCTCTCATTATCATTATATAACCACTCATCACTGTATATCACTCTATAATGTACTCTTATTACCTCTCATTATATAACCACTCATCACTGTATATCACTCTATAATGTACTCATGTTACCTCTCATTATCATTATATAACCACTCATCACTGTATATCACTCTATAATGTACTCATATTACCTCTCATTATCATTATATAACCACTGATCACTGTATATCACTCTATAATGTACTCGTATTACCTCTCATTATCATTATATAACCACTCATCACTGTATATCACTCTATAATGTACTCGTATTACCTCTCATATAACCACTTATCACTCTATAATGTACTCATATGACCTGTAATTGCCATTATATAACCACTCATCACTGTATATCACTCTAAAATGTACTCATATTACCTCTCATTATCATTATATAACCACTCATCACTGTATATCACTCTATAATGTACTCATATTACCTCTCATTATTATATAACCACTCATCGCTGTATATCACTCTATAATGTACTTGTATTACCTCTCATTATCATTATATAACCACTGTTCACTGTATATCACTCTATAATGTACTCGTATTACCTCTCATTATCATTATATAACCACTCATCACTGTATATCACTCTATAATGTACTCGTATTACCTCTCATATAACCACTTATCACTCTATAATGTACTCATATGACCTGTAATTGCCATTATATAACCACTCATCACTGTATATCACTCTATAATGTACTCATATTACCTCTCATTATCATTATATAACCACTCATCACTGTATATCACTCTGTAATGTACTCGTATTACCTCTCATATAACCACTTATCACTCTATAATGTACTCATATGACCTGTAATTGCCATTACAAAACCACTGATCACTGTATATCACTCTATAATGTACTCATATTACCTCTCATTATCATTATATAACCACTCATCACTGTATATCACTTTATAATGTACTCATATTACCTCTCATTATTATATAACCACTCATCACTGTATATCACTCTAAAATGTACTCGTATTACCTCTCATTATCATTATATAACCACTCATCACTGTATATCACTCTATAATGTACTCATGTTACCTCTCATTATCATTATATAACCACTCATCACTGTATATCACTCTATAATGTACTCATATTACCTCTCATTATCATTATATAACCACTCATCACTGTATATCACTCTATAATGTACTCATATTACCTCTCATTATTATATAACCACTCATCACTGTATATCACTCTATAATGTACTCGTATTACCTCTCATTATCATTATATAACCACTCATCACTGTATATCACTCTATAATGTACTCGTATTACCTCTCATATAACCACTTATCACTCTATAATGTACTCATATGACCTGTAATTGCCATTATATAACCACTCATCACTGTATATCACTTTATAATGTACTCATATTACCTCTCATTATCATTATATAACCACTCATCACTGTATATCACTCTATAATGTACTCATATTACCTCTCATTATCATTATATAACCACTCATCACTGTATATCACTCTATAATGTACTCATATTACCTCTCATTATTATATAACCACTCATCACTGTATATCACTCTATAATGTACTTGTATTACCTCTCATTATCATTATATAACCACTGTTCACTGTATATCACTCTATAATGTACTCGTATTACCTCTCATTATCATTATATAACCACTCATCACTGTATATCACTCTATAATGTACTCGTATTACCTCTCATTATCATTATATAACCACTCATCACTGTATATCACTCTATAATGTACTCGTATTACCTCTCATATAACCACTTATCACTCTATAATGTACTCATATGACCTGTAATTGCCATTATATAACCACTCATCACTGTATATCACTCTAAAATGTACTCATATTACCTCTCATTATCATTATATAACCACTCATCACTGTATATCACTCTATAATGTACTCATATTACCTCTCATTATTATATAACCACTCATCGCTGTATATCACTCTATAATATACTTGTATTACCTCTCATTATCATTATATAACCACTGTTCACTGTATATCACTCTATAATGTACTCGTATTACCTCTCATTATCATTATATAACCAGTCATCACTGTATATCACTCTATAATGTACTCGTATTACCTCTCATATAACCACTTATCACTCTATAATGTACTCATATGACCTGTAATTGCCATTATATAACCACTCATCACTGTATATCACTCTATAATGTACTCATATTACCTCTCATTATCATTATATAACCACTCATCACTGTATATCACTCTGTAATGTACTCGTATTACCTCTCATATAACCACTTATCACTCTATAATGTACTCATATGACCTGTAATTATCATTATATAACCACTCATCACTGTATATCACTCTATAATGTACTCATATTACCTCTCATTATTATATAACCACTCATCACTGTATATCACTCTATAATGTACTCGTATTACCTCTCATTATCATTATATAACCACTGATCACTGTATATCACTCTATAATGTACTCGTATTACCTCTCATTATCATTATATAACCACTCATCACTGTATATCACTCTATAATGTACTCGTATTACCTCTCATATAACCACTTATCACTCTATAATGTACTCATATGACCTGTAATTGCCATTATATAACCACTCATCACTGTATATCACTCTATAATGTACACATATTACCTCTCATTATCATTATATAACCACTCATCACTGTATATCACTCTGTAATGTACTCGTATTACCTCTCATATAACCACTTATCACTCTATAATGTACTCATATGACCTGTAATTATCATTATATAACCACTCATCACTGTATATCACTCTATAATGTACTCATATTACCTCTCATTATTATATAACCACTCATCACTGTATATCACTCTATAATGTACTCGTATTACCTCTCATTATCATTATATAACCACTGATCACTGTATATCACTCTATAATGTACTCGTATTACCTCTCATTATCATTATATAACCACTCATCACTGTATATCACTCTATAATGTACTCGTATTACCTCTCATATAACCACTTATCACTCTATAATGTACTCATATGACCTGTAATTGCCATTATATAACCACTCATCACTGTATATCACTTTATAATGTACTCATATTACCTCTCATTATCATTATATAACCACTCATCACTGTATATCACTCTATAATGTACTCATATTACCTCTCATTATTATATAACCACTCATCACTGTATATCACTCTATAATGTACTCATATTACCTCTCATTATCATTATATAACCTCTCATCACTGTATATCTCTCTATAATGTACTCGTATTACCTCTCATTATCATTATATAACAACTGATCACTGTATATCACTTTATAATGTACTCGTATTACCTCTCATTATCATTATATAACCACTGATCACTGTATATCACTCTATAATGTACTCGTATTACCTCTCATTATCATTATATAACCACTCATCACTGTATATCACTCTATAATGTACTCGTATTACCTCTCATATAACCACTTATCACTCTATAATGTACTCTTATTACCTCTCATTGCCATTATATAACCACTCATCACTGTATATCACTCTATAATGTACTCGTATTATCTCTCATTATCATTATATAACCACTCATCACTGTATATCACTCTATAATGTACTCGTATTACCTCTCATTATCATTATATAACCACTCATCACTGTATATCACTCTATAATGTACTCATATTACCTCTCATTATCATTATATAACCACTCATCACTGTATATCACTCTATAATGTACTCATATTACCTCTCATTATTATATAACCACTCATCACTGTATATCACTCTATAATGTACTCGTATTACCTCTCATTATTATTATTATATAACCACTTATCACTGTATATCACTCTATAATGTACTCTTATTACCTCTCATTATATAACCACTCATCACTGTATATCACTCTATAATGTACTCATATTACCTCTCATTATCATTATATAACCACTCATCACTGTATATCACTCTATAATGTACTCATATTACCTCTCATTATCATTATATAACCACTCATCACTGTATATCACTCTATAATGTACTCATATTACCTCTCATTATTATACAGCCACTCATCACTGTATATCACTCTATAATGTACTCGTATTACCTCTCATTATCCATTATATAACCACTGATCTCTGTATATCACTCTATAATGTACTCGTATTACCTCTCATTATCATTATATAACCACTCATCACTGTATATCACTCTATAATGTACTCGTATTACCTCTCATATAACCACTTATCACTCTATAATGTACTCATATGACCTGTAATTGCCATTATATAACCACTCATCACTGTATATCACTCTATAATGTACTCATATTACCTCTCATTATCATTATATAACCACTCTTCACTGTATATCACTCTATAATGTACTCATATTACCTCTCATTATTATATAACCACTCGTCACTGTATATCACTCTATAATGTACTTGTATTACCTCTCATTATCATTATATAACCACTGTTCACTGTATATCACTCTATAATGAACTCGTATTACCTCTCATTATCATTATATAACCACTCATCACTGTATATCACTCTATAATGTACTCGTATTACCTCTCATATAACCACTTATCACTCTATAATGTACTCATATGACCTGTAATTGCCATTATATAACCACTCATCACTGTATATCACTCTATAATGTACTCATATTACCTCTCATTATCATTATATAACCACTCATCACTGTATATCACTCTGTAATGTACTCGTATTACCTCTCATATAACCACTTATCACACTATAATGTACTCATATGACCTCTCATTATTATATAACCACTCATCACTGTATATCACTCTATAATGTACTTGTATTACCTCTCATTATCATTATATAACCACTGTTCACTGTGTATCACTCTATAATGTACTCGTATTACCTCTCATTATCATTATATAACCACTCATCACTGTATATCACTCTATAATGTACTCGTATTACCTCTCATATAACCACTTATCACTCTATAATGTACTCATATGACCTGTAATTGCCATTATATAACCACTCATCACTGTATATCACTCTATAATGTACTCATATTACCTCTCATTATCATTATATAACCACTCATCACTGTATATCACTCTGTAATGTACTCGTATTACCTCTCATATAACCACTTATCACTCTATAATGTACTCATATGACCTGTAATTGCCATTATATAACCACTCATCACTGTATATCACTCTATAATGTACTCATATTACCTCTCATTATCATTATATAACCACTCATCACTGTATATCACTTTATAATGTACTCATATTACCT
The DNA here is from genome assembly GCA_031769625.1 of Taudactylus pleione. Classification (NCBI taxonomy): domain Eukaryota; kingdom Metazoa; phylum Chordata; class Amphibia; order Anura; family Myobatrachidae; genus Taudactylus; species Taudactylus pleione. The sequence goes on along the minus strand of JAUIMM010000302.1, from coordinate 1,023,719 downwards.
CTCATTATTATATAACCACTCATCACTGTATATCACTCTATAATGTACTCGTATTACCTCTCATTATCATTATATAACCACTCATCACTCTATATCACTCTATAATGTACTCATATTACCTCTCATTATTATATAACCACTCATCACTGTATATCACTCTATAATGTACTCGTATTGCCTCTCATTATCATTATATAACCACTGATCACTGTATATCACTCTATAATGTACTCGTATTACCTCTCATTATCATTATATAACCACACATCACTGTATATCACTCTATAATGTACTCGTATTACCTCTCATATAACCACTTATCACTCTATAATGTACTCATATGACCTGTAATTGCCATTATATAACGACTCATCACTGTATATCACTTTATAATGTACTCATATTACCTCTCATTATCATTATATAACCACTCATCACTGTATATCACTCTATAATGTACTCATATTACCTCTCATTATTATATAACCACTCATCACTGTATATCACTCTATAATGTACTCATATTACCTCTCATTATCATTATATAACCTCTCATCACTGTATATCACTCTATAATGTACTCGTATTACCTCTCATTATCATTATATAACAACTGATCACTGTATATCACTCTATAATGTACTCGTATTACCTCTCATTATCATTATATAACCACTGATCACTGTATATCACTCTATAATGTACTCGTATTACCTCTTATTATCATTATATAACCACTCATCACTGTATATCACTCTATAATGTACTCGTATTACCTCTCATATAACCACTTATCACTCTATAATGTTCTCGTATTACCTCTCATTATCATTATATAACCACTGATCACTGTATATCACTCTATAATGTACACGTATTACCTCTCGTTATCATTATATAACCACTGATCACTGTATATCACTCTATAATGTACTCGTATTACCTCTCATTATCATTATATAACCACTCATCACTGTATATCACTCTATAATGTACTCATATTACCTCTCATTATTATATAACCACTCATCACTGTATATCACTCTATAATGTACTCGTATTACCTCTCATTATTATTATTATATAACCACTTATCACTGTATATCACTCTATAATGTACTCTTATTACCTCTCATTATATAACCACTCATCACTGTATATCACTCTATAATGTACTCATATTACCTCTCATTATCATTATATAACCACTCATCACTGTATATCACTCTATAATGTACTCATATTACCTCTCATTATCATTATATAACCACTCATCACTGTTTATCACTCTATAATGTACTCATATTACCTCTCATTATTATATAGCCACTCATCACTGTATATCACTCTATAATGTACTCGTATTACCTCTCATTATCCATTATATAACCACTGATCTCTGTATATCACTCTATAATGTACTCGTATTACCTCTCATTATCATTATATAACCACTCATCACTGTATATCACTCTATAATGTACTCGTATTACCTCTCATATAACCACTTATCACTCTATAATGTACTCATATGACCTGTAATTGCCATTATATAACCACTCATCACTGTATATCACTCTATAATGTACTCATATTACCTCTCATTATCATTATATAACCACTCTTCACTGTATATCACTCTATAATGTACTCATATTACCTCTCATTATTATATAACCACTCGTCACTGTATATCACTCTATAATGTACTTGTATTACCTCTCATTATCATTATATAACCACTGTTCACTGTATATCACTCTATAATGTACTCGTATTACCTCTCATTATCATTATATAACCACTCATCACTGTATATCACTCTATAATGTACTCGTATTACCTCTCATATAACCACTTATCACTCTATAATGTACTCATATGACCTGTAATTGCCATTATATAACCACTCATCACTGTATATCACTCTATAATGTACTCATATTACCTCTCATTATTATATAACCACTCATCACTTTATATCACTCTATAATGTACTTGTATTACCTCTCATTATCATTATATAACCACTGTTCACTGTATATCACTCTATAATGTACTCGTATTACCTCTCATTATCATTATATAACCACTCATCACTGTATATCACTCTATAATGTACTCGTATTACCTCTCATATAACCACTTATCACTCTATAATGTACTCATATGACCTGTAATTGCCATTATATAACCACTCATCACTGTATATCACTCTATAATGTACTCATATTACCTCTCATTATCATTATATAACCACTCATCACTGTATATCACTCTGTAATGTACTCGTATTACCTCTCATATAACCACTTATCACTCTATAATGTACTCATATGACCTGTAATTGCCATTATATAACCACTCATCACTGTATATCACTCTATAATGTACTCATATTACCTCTCATTATCATTATATAACCACTCATCACTGTATATCACTTTATAATGTACTCATATTACCTCTCATTATTATATAACCACTCATCACTGTATATCACTCTATAATGTACTCGTATTACCTCTCATTATCATTATATAACCACTCATCACTCTATATCACTCTATAATGTACTCATATTACCTCTCATTATTATATAACCACTCATCACTGTATATCACTCTATAATGTACTCGTATTGCCTCTCATTATCATTATATAACCACTGATCACTGTATATCACTCTATAATGTACTCGTATTACCTCTCATTATCATTATATAACCACACATCACTGTATATCACTCTATAATGTACTCGTATTACCTCTCATATAACCACTTATCACTCTATAATGTACTCATATGACCTGTAATGCCATTATATAACGACTCATCACTGTATATCACTTTATAATGTACTCATATTACCTCTCATTATCATTATATAACCACTCATCACTGTATATCACTCTATAATGTACTCATATTACCTCTCATTATTATATAACCACTCATCACTGTATATCACTCTATAATGTACTCATATTACCTCTCATTATCATTATATAACCTCTCATCACTGTATATCACTCTATAATGTACTCGTATTACCTCTCATTATCATTATATAACAACTGATCACTGTATATCACTCTATAATGTACTCGTATTACCTCTCATTATCATTATATAACCACTGATCACTGTATATCACTCTATAATGTACTCGTATTACCTCTCATTATCATTCTATAACCACTCATCACTGTATATCACTCTATAATGTACTCGTATTACCTCTCATATAACCACTTATCACTCTATAATGTTCTCGTATTACCTCTCATTATCATTATATAACCACTGATCACTGTATATCACTCTATAATGTACACGTATTACCTCTCGTTATCATTATATAACCACTGATCACTGTATATCACTCTATAATGTACTCGTATTACCTCTCATTATCATTATATAACCACTCATCACTGTATATCACTCTATAATGTACTCATATTACCTCTCATTATTATATAACCACTCATCACTGTATATCACTCTATAATGTACTCGTATTACCTCTCATTATTATTATTATATAACCACTTATCACTGTATATCACTCTATAATGTACTCTTATTACCTCTCATTATATAACCACTCATCACTGTATATCACTCTATAATGTACTCATATTACCTCTCATTATCATTATATAACCACTCATCACTGTATATCACTCTATAATGTACTCATATTACCTCTCATTATCATTATATAACCACTCATCACTGTTTATCACTCTATAATGTACTCATATTACCTCTCATTATTATATAGCCACTCATCACTGTATATCACTCTATAATGTACTCGTATTACCTCTCATTATCCATTATATAACCACTGATCTCTGTATATCACTCTATAATGTACTCGTATTACCTCTCATTATCATTATATAACCACTCATCACTGTATATCACTCTATAATGTACTCGTATTACCTCTCATATAACCACTTATCACTCTATAATGTACTCATATGACCTGTAATTGCCATTATATAACCACTCATCACTGTATATCACTCTATAATGTACTCATATTACCTCTCATTATCATTATATAACCACTCTTCACTGTATATCACTCTATAATGTACTCATATTACCTCTCATTATTATATAACCACTCGTCACTGTATATCACTCTATAATGTACTTGTATTACCTCTCATTATCATTATATAACCACTGTTCACTGTATATCACTCTATAATGTACTCGTATTACCTCTCATTATCATTATATAACCACTCATCACTGTATATCACTCTATAATGTACTCGTATTACCTCTCATATAACCACTTATCACTCTATAATGTACTCATATGACCTGTAATTGCCATTATATAACCACTCATCACTGTATATCACTCTATAATGTACTCATATTACCTCTCATTATTATATAACCACTCATCACTGTATATCACTCTATAATGTACTTGTATTACCTCTCATTATCATTATATAACCACTGTTCACTGTATATCACTCTATAATGTACTCGTATTACCTCTCATTATCATTATATAACCACTCATCACTGTATATCACTCTATAATGTACTCGTATTACCTCTCATATAACCACTTATCACTCTATAATGTACTCATATGACCTGTAATTGCCATTATATAACCACTCATCACTGTATATCACTCTATAATGTACTCATATTACCTCTCATTATCATTATATAACCACTCATCACTGTATATCACTCTGTAATGTACTCGTATTACCTCTCATATAACCACTTATCACTCTATAATGTACTCATATGACCTGTAATTGCCATTATATAACCACTCATCACTGTATATCACTCTATAATGTACTCATATTACCTCTCATTATCATTATATAACCACTCATCACTGTATATCACTTTATAATGTACTCATATTACCTCTCATTATTATATAACCACTCATCACTGTATATCACTCTATAATGTACTCGTATTACCTCTCATTATCATTATATAACCACTCATCACTCTATATCACTCTATAATGTACTCATATTACCTCTCATTATTATATAACCACTCATCACTGTATATCACTCTATAATGTACTCGTATTGCCTCTCATTATCATTATATAACCACTGATCACTGTATATCACTCTATAATGTACTCGTATTACCTCTCATTATCATTATATAACCACACATCACTGTATATCACTCTATAATGTACTCGTATTACCTCTCATATAACCACTTATCACTCTATAATGTACTCATATGACCTGTAATTGCCATTATATAACCACTCATCACTGTATATCACTTTATAATGTACTCATATTACCTCTCATTATCATTATATAACCACTCATCACTGTATATCACTCTATAATGTACTCATATTACCTCTCATTATTATATAACCACTCATCACTGTATATCACTCTATAATGTACTCATATTACCTCTCATTATCATTATATACCCTCTCATCACTGTATATCACTCTATAATGTACTCGTATTACCTCTCATTATCATTATATAACAACTGATCACTGTATATCACTCTATAATGTACTCGTATTACCTCTCATTATCATTATATAACCACTGATCACTGTATATCACTCTATAATGTACTCGTATTACCTCTCATTATCATTATATAACCACTCATCACTGTATATCACTCTATAATGTACTCGTATTACCTCTCATATAACCACTTATCACTCTATAATGTTCTCGTATTACCTCTCATTATCATTATATAACCACTGATCACTGTATATCACTCTATAATGTACACGTATTACCTCTCGTTATCATTATATAACCACTGATCACTGTATATCACTCTATAATGTACTCGTATTACCTCTCATTATCATTATATAACCACTCATCACTGTATATCACTCTATAATGTACTCATATTACCTCTCATTATTATATAACCACTCATCACTGTATATCACTCTATAATGTACTCGTATTACCTCTCATTATTATTATTATATAACCTCTTATCACTGTATATCACTCTATAATGTACTCTTATTACCTCTCATTATATAACCACTCATCACTGTATATCACTCTATAATGTACTCATATTACCTCTCATTATCATTATATAACCACTCATCACTGTATATCACTCTATAATGTACTCATATTACCTCTCATTATCATTATATAACCACTCATCACTGTTTATCACTCTATAATGTACTCATATTACCTCTCATTATTATATAGCCACTCATCACTGTATATCACTCTATAATGTACTCGTATTACCTCTCATTATCCATTATATAACCACTGATCTCTGTATATCACTCTATAATGTACTCGTATTACCTCTCATTATCATTATATAACCACTCATCACTGTATATCACTCTATAATGTACTCGTATTACCTCTCATATAACCACTTATCACTCTATAATGTACTCATATGACCTGTAATTGCCATTATATAACCACTCATCACTGTATATCACTCTATAATGTACTCATATTACCTCTCATTATCATTATATAACCACTCTTCACTGTATATCACTCTATAATGTACTCATATTACCTCTCATTATTATATAACCACTCGTCACTGTATATCACTCTATAATGTACTTGTATTACCTCTCATTATCATTATATAACCACTGTTCACTGTATATCACTCTATAATGTACTCGTATTACCTCTCATTATCATTATATAACCACTCATCACTGTATATCACTCTATAATGTACTCGTATTACCTCTCATATAACCACTTATCACTCTATAATGTACTCATATGACCTGTAATTGCCATTATATAACCACTCATCACTGTATATCACTCTATAATGTACTCATATTACCTCTCATTATTATATAACCACTCATCACTGTATATCACTCTATAATGTACTTGTATTACCTCTCATTATCATTATATAACCACTGTTCACTGTATATCACTCTATAATGTACTCGTATTACCTCTCATTATCATTATATAACCACTCATCACTGTATATCACTCTATAATGTACTCGTATTACCTCTCATATAACCACTTATCACTCTATAATGTACTCATATGACCTGTAATTGCCATTATATAACCACTCATCACTGTATATCACTCTATAATGTACTCATATTACCTCTCATTATCATTATATAACCACTCATCACTGTATATCACTCTGTAATGTACTCGTATTACCTCTCATATAACCACTTATCACTCTATAATGTACTCATATGACCTGTAATTGCCATTATATAACCACTCATCACTGTATATCACTCTATAATGTACTCATATTACCTCTCATTATCATTATATAACCACTCATCACTGTATATCACTTTATAATGTACTCATATTACCTCTCATTATTATATAACCACTCATCACTGTATATCACTCTATAATGTACTCGTATTACCTCTCATTATCATTATATAACCACTCATCACTCTATATCACTCTATAATGTACTCATATTACCTCTCATTATTATATAACCACTCATCACTGTATATCACTCTATAATGTACTCGTATTGCCTCTCATTATCATTATATAACCACTGATCACTGTATATCACTCTATAATGTACTCGTATTACCTCTCATTATCATTATATAACCACACATCACTGTATATCACTCTATAATGTACTCGTATTACCTCTCATATATCCACTTATCACTCTATAATGTACTCATATGACCTGTAATTGCCATTATATAACGACTCATCACTGTATATCACTTTATAATGTACTCATATTACCTCTCATTATCATTATATAACCACTCATCACTGTATATCACTCTATAATGTACTCATATTACCTCTCATTATTATATAACCACTCATCACTGTATATCACTCTATAATGTACTCATATTACCTCTCATTATCATTATATAACCTCTCATCACTGTATATCACTCTATAATGTACTCGTATTACCTCTCATTATCATTATATAACAACTGATCACTGTATATCACTCTATAATGTACTCGTATTACCTCTCATTATCATTATATAACCACTGATCACTGTATATCACTCTATAATGTACTCGTATTACCTCTCATTATCATTATATAACCACTCATCACTGTATATCACTCTATAATGTACTCGTATTACCTCTCATATAACCACTTATCACTCTATAATGTTCTCGTATTACCTCTCATTATCATTATATAACCACTGATCACTGTATATCACTCTATAATGTACACGTATTACCTCTCGTTATCATTATATAACCACTGATCACTGTATATCACTCTATAATGTACTCGTATTACCTCTCATTATCATTATATAACCACTCATCACTGTATATCACTCTATAATGTACTCATATTACCTCTCATTATTATATAACCACTCATCACTGTATATCACTCTATAATGTACTCGTATTACCTCTCATTATTATTATTATATAACCACTTATCACTGTATATCACTCTATAATGTACTCTTATTACCTCTCATTATATAACCACTCATCACTGTATATCACTCTATAATGTACTCATATTACCTCTCATTATCATTATATAACCACTCATCACTGTATATCACTCTATAATGTACTCATATTACCTCTCATTATCATTATATAACCACTCATCACTGTTTATCACTCTATAATGTACTCATATTACCTCTCATTATTATATAGCCACTCATCACTGTATATCACTCTATAATGTACTCGTATTACCTCTCATTATCCATTATATAACCACTGATCTCTGTATATCACTCTATAATGTACTCGTATTACCTCTCATTATCATTATATAACCACTCATCACTGTATATCACTCTATAATGTACTCGTATTACCTCTCATATAACCACTTATCACTCTATAATGTACTCATATGACCTGTAATTGCCATTATATAACCACTCATCACTGTATATCACTCTATAATGTACTCATATTACCTCTCATTATCATTATATAACCACTCTTCACTGTATATCACTCTATAATGTACTCATATTACCTCTCATTATTATATAACCACTCGTCACTGTATATCACTCTATAATGTACTTGTATTACCTCTCATTATCATTATATAACCACTGTTCACTGTATATCACTCTATAATGTACTCGTATTACCTCTCATTATCATTATATAACCACTCATCACTGTATATCACTCTATAATGTACTCGTATTACCTCTCATATAACCACTTATCACTCTATAATGTACTCATATGACCTGTAATTGCCATTATATAACCACTCATCACTGTATATCACTCTATAATGTACTCATATTACCTCTCATTATTATATAACCACTCATCACTGTATATCACTCTATAATGTACTTGTATTACCTCTCATTATCATTATATAACCACTGTTCACTGTATATCACTCTATAATGTACTCGTATTACCTCTCATTATCATTATATAACCACTCATCACTGTATATCACTCTATAATGTACTCGTATTACCTCTCATATAACCACTTATCACTCTATAATGTACTCATATGACCTGTAATTGCCATTATATAACCACTCATCACTGTATATCACTGTATAATGTACTCATATTACCTCTCATTATCATTATATAACCACTCATCACTGTATATCACTCTGTAATGTACTCGTATTACCTCTCATATAACCACTTATCACTCTATAATGTACTCATATGACCTGTAATTGCCATTATATAACCACTCATCACTGTATATCACTCTATAATGTACTCATATTACCTCTCATTATCATTATATAACCACTCATCACTGTATATCACTTTATAATGTACTCATATTACCTCTCATTATTATATAACCACTCATCACTGTATATCACTCTATAATGTACTCGTATTACCTCTCATTATCATTATATAACCACTCATCACTCTATATCACTCTATAATGTACTCATATTACCTCTCATTATTATATAACCACTCATCACTGTATATCACTCTATAATGTACTCGTATTGCCTCTCATTATCATTATATAACCACTGATCACTGTATATCACTCTATAATGTACTCGTATTACCTCTCCTTATCATTATATAACCACACATCACTGTATATCACTCTATAATGTACTCGTATTACCTCTCATATAACCACTTATCACTCTATAATGTACTCATATGACCTGTAATTGCCATTATATAACGACTCATCACTGTATATCACTTTATAATGTACTCATATTACCTCTCATTATCATTATATAACCACTCATCACTGTATATCACTCTATAATGTACTCATATTACCTCTCATTATTATATAACCACTCATCACTGTATATCACTCTATAATGTACTCATATTACCTCTCATTATCATTATATAACCTCTCATCACTGTATATCACTCTATAATGTACTCGTATTACCTCTCATTATCATTATATAACAACTGATCACTGTATATCACTCTATAATGTACTCGTATTACCTCTCATTATCATTATATAACCACTGATCACTGTATATCACTCTATAATGTACTCGTATTACCTCTCATTATCATTCTATAACCACTCATCACTGTATATCACTCTATAATGTACTCGTATTACCTCTCATATAACCACTTATCACTCTATAATGTTCTCGTATTACCTCTCATTATCATTATATAACCACTGATCACTGTATATCACTCTATAATGTACACGTATTACCTCTCGTTATCATTATATAACCACTGATCACTGTATATCACTCTATAATGTACTCGTATTACCTCTCATTATCATTATATAACCACTGTTCACTGTATATCACTCTATAATGTACTCGTATTACCTCTCATTATCATTATATAACCACTCATCACTGTATATCACTCTATAATGTACTCGTATTACCTCTCATATAACCACTTATCACTCTATAATGTACTCATATGACCTGTAATTGCCATTATATAACCACTCATCACTGTATATCACTCTATAATGTACTCATATTACCTCTCATTATTATATAACCACTCATCACTGTATATCACTCTATAATGTACTTGTATTACCTCTCATTATCATTATATAACCACTGTTCACTGTATATCACTCTATAATGTACTCGTATTACCTCTCATTATCATTATATAACCACTCATCACTGTATATCACTCTATAATGTACTCGTATTACCTCTCATATAACCACTTATCACTCTATAATGTACTCATATGACCTGTAATTGCCATTATATAACCACTCATCACTGTATATCACTCTATAATGTACTCATATTACCTCTCATTATCATTATATAACCACTCATCACTGTATATCACTCTGTAATGTACTCGTATTACCTCTCATATAACCACTTATCACTCTATAATGTACTCATATGACCTGTAATTGCCATTATATAACCACTCATCACTGTATATCACTCTATAATGTACTCATATTACCTCTCATTATCATTATATAACCACTCATCACTGTATATCACTTTATAATGTACTCATATTACCTCTCATTATTATATAACCACTCATCACTGTATATCACTCTATAATGTACTCGTATTACCTCTCATTATCATTATATAACCACTCATCACTCTATATCACTCTATAATGTACTCATATTACCTCTCATTATTATATAACCACTCATCACTGTATATCACTCTATAATGTACTCGTATTGCCTCTCATTATCATTATATAACCACTGATCACTGTATATCACTCTATAATGTACTCGTATTACCTCTCATTATCATTATATAACCACACATCACTGTATATCACTCTATAATGTACTCGTATTACCTCTCATATAACCACTTATCACTCTATAATGTACTCATATGACCTGTAATTGCCATTATATAACCACTCATCACTGTATATCACTTTATAATGTACTCATATTACCTCTCATTATCATTATATAACCACTCATCACTGTATATCACTCTATAATGTACTCATATTACCTCTCATTATTATATAACCACTCATCACTGTATATCACTCTATAATGTACTCATATTACCTCTCATTATCATTATATACCCTCTCATCACTGTATATCACTCTATAATGTACTCGTATTACCTCTCATTATCATTATATAACAACTGATCACTGTATATCACTCTATAATGTACTCGTATTACCTCTCATTATCATTATATAACCACTGATCACTGTATATCACTCTATAATGTACTCGTATTACCTCTCATTATCATTATATAACCACTCATCACTGTATATCACTCTATAATGTACTCGTATTACCTCTCATATAACCACTTATCACTCTATAATGTTCTCGTATTACCTCTCATTATCATTATATAACCACTGATCACTGTATATCACTCTATAATGTACACGTATTACCTCTCGTTATCATTATATAACCACTGATCACTGTATATCACTCTATAATGTACTCGTATTACCTCTCATTATCATTATATAACCACTCATCACTGTATATCACTCTATAATGTACTCATATTACCTCTCATTATTATATAACCACTCATCACTGTATATCACTCTATAATGTACTCGTATTACCTCTCATTATTATTATTATATAACCTCTTATCACTGTATATCACTCTATAATGTACTCTTATTACCTCTCATTATATAACCACTCATCACTGTATATCACTCTATAATGTACTCATATTACCTCTCATTATCATTATATAACCACTCATCACTGTATATCACTCTATAATGTACTCATATTACCTCTCATTATCATTATATAACCACTCATCACTGTTTATCACTCTATAATGTACTCATATTACCTCTCATTATTATATAGCCACTCATCACTGTATATCACTCTATAATGTACTCGTATTACCTCTCATTATCCATTATATAACCACTGATCTCTGTATATCACTCTATAATGTACTCGTATTACCTCTCATTATCATTATATAACCACTCATCACTGTATATCACTCTATAATGTACTCGTATTACCTCTCATATAACCACTTATCACTCTATAATGTACTCATATGACCTGTAATTGCCATTATATAACCACTCATCACTGTATATCACTCTATAATGTACTCATATTACCTCTCATTATCATTATATAACCACTCTTCACTGTATATCACTCTATAATGTACTCATATTACCTCTCATTATTATATAACCACTCGTCACTGTATATCACTCTATAATGTACTTGTATTACCTCTCATTATCATTATATAACCACTGTTCACTGTATATCACTCTATAATGTACTCGTATTACCTCTCATTATCATTATATAACCACTCATCACTGTATATCACTCTATAATGTACTCGTATTACCTCTCATATAACCACTTATCACTCTATAATGTACTCATATGACCTGTAATTGCCATTATATAACCACTCATCACTGTATATCACTCTATAATGTACTCATATTACCTCTCATTATTATATAACCACTCATCACTGTATATCACTCTATAATGTACTTGTATTACCTCTCATTATCATTATATAACCACTGTTCACTGTATATCACTCTATAATGTACTCGTATTACCTCTCATTATCATTATATAACCACTCATCACTGTATATCACTCTATAATGTACTCGTATTACCTCTCATATAACCACTTATCACTCTATAATGTACTCATATGACCTGTAATTGCCATTATATAACCACTCATCACTGTATATCACTCTATAATGTACTCATATTACCTCTCATTATCATTATATAACCACTCATCACTGTATATCACTCTGTAATGTACTCGTATTACCTCTCATATAACCACTTATCACTCTATAATGTACTCATATGACCTGTAATTGCCATTATATAACCACTCATCACTGTATATCACTCTATAATGTACTCATATTACCTCTCATTATCATTATATAACCACTCATCACTGTATATCACTTTATAATGTACTCATATTACCTCTCATTATTATATAACCACTCATCACTGTATATCACTCTATAATGTACTCGTATTACCTCTCATTATCATTATATAACCACTCATCACTCTATATCACTCTATAATGTACTCATATTACCTCTCATTATTATATAACCACTCATCACTGTATATCACTCTATAATGTACTCGTATTGCCTCTCATTATCATTATATAACCACTGATCACTGTATATCACTCTATAATGTACTCGTATTACCTCTCATTATCATTATATAACCACACATCACTGTATATCACTCTATAATGTACTCGTATTACCTCTCATATATCCACTTATCACTCTATAATGTACTCATATGACCTGTAATTGCCATTATATAACGACTCATCACTGTATATCACTTTATAATGTACTCATATTACCTCTCATTATCATTATATAACCACTCATCACTGTATATCACTCTATAATGTACTCATATTACCTCTCATTATTATATAACCACTCATCACTGTATATCACTCTATAATGTACTCATATTACCTCTCATTATCATTATATAACCTCTCATCACTGTATATCACTCTATAATGTACTCGTATTACCTCTCATTATCATTATATAACAACTGATCACTGTATATCACTCTATAATGTACTCGTATTACCTCTCATTATCATTATATAACCACTGATCACTGTATATCACTCTATAATGTACTCGTATTACCTCTCATTATCATTATATAACCACTCATCACTGTATATCACTCTATAATGTACTCGTATTACCTCTCATATAACCACTTATCACTCTATAATGTTCTCGTATTACCTCTCATTATCATTATATAACCACTGATCACTGTATATCACTCTATAATGTACACGTATTACCTCTCGTTATCATTATATAACCACTGATCACTGTATATCACTCTATAATGTACTCGTATTACCTCTCATTATCATTATATAACCACTCATCACTGTATATCACTCTATAATGTACTCATATTACCTCTCATTATTATATAACCACTCATCACTGTATATCACTCTATAATGTACTCGTATTACCTCTCATTATTATTATTATATAACCACTTATCACTGTATATCACTCTATAATGTACTCTTATTACCTCTCATTATATAACCACTCATCACTGTATATCACTCTATAATGTACTCATATTACCTCTCATTATCATTATATAACCACTCATCACTGTATATCACTCTATAATGTACTCATATTACCTCTCATTATCATTATATAACCACTCATCACTGTTTATCACTCTATAATGTACTCATATTACCTCTCATTATTATATAGCCACTCATCACTGTATATCACTCTATAATGTACTCGTATTACCTCTCATTATCCATTATATAACCACTGATCTCTGTATATCACTCTATAATGTACTCGTATTACCTCTCATTATCATTATATAACCACTCATCACTGTATATCACTCTATAATGTACTCGTATTACCTCTCATATAACCACTTATCACTCTATAATGTACTCATATGACCTGTAATTGCCATTATATAACCACTCATCACTGTATATCACTCTATAATGTACTCATATTACCTCTCATTATCATTATATAACCACTCTTCACTGTATATCACTCTATAATGTACTCATATTACCTCTCATTATTATATAACCACTCGTCACTGTATATCACTCTATAATGTACTTGTATTACCTCTCATTATCATTATATAACCACTGTTCACTGTATATCACTCTATAATGTACTCGTATTACCTCTCATTATCATTATATAACCACTCATCACTGTATATCACTCTATAATGTACTCGTATTACCTCTCATATAACCACTTATCACTCTATAATGTACTCATATGACCTGTAATTGCCATTATATAACCACTCATCACTGTATATCACTCTATAATGTACTCATATTACCTCTCATTATTATATAACCACTCATCACTGTATATCACTCTATAATGTACTTGTATTACCTCTCATTATCATTATATAACCACTGTTCACTGTATATCACTCTATAATGTACTCGTATTACCTCTCATTATCATTATATAACCACTCATCACTGTATATCACTCTATAATGTACTCGTATTACCTCTCATATAACCACTTATCACTCTATAATGTACTCATATGACCTGTAATTGCCATTATATAACCACTCATCACTGTATATCACTGTATAATGTACTCATATTACCTCTCATTATCATTATATAACCACTCATCACTGTATATCACTCTGTAATGTACTCGTATTACCTCTCATATAACCACTTATCACTCTATAATGTACTCATATGACCTGTAATTGCCATTATATAACCACTCATCACTGTATATCACTCTATAATGTACTCATATTACCTCTCATTATCATTATATAACCACTCATCACTGTATATCACTTTATAATGTACTCATATTACCTCTCATTATTATATAACCACTCATCACTGTATATCACTCTATAATGTACTCGTATTACCTCTCATTATCATTATATAACCACTCATCACTCTATATCACTCTATAATGTACTCATATTACCTCTCATTATTATATAACCACTCATCACTGTATATCACTCTATAATGTACTCGTATTGCCTCTCATTATCATTATATAACCACTGATCACTGTATATCACTCTATAATGTACTCGTATTACCTCTCCTTATCATTATATAACCACACATCACTGTATATCACTCTATAATGTACTCGTATTACCTCTCATATAACCACTTATCACTCTATAATGTACTCATATGACCTGTAATTGCCATTATATAACGACTCATCACTGTATATCACTTTATAATGTACTCATATTACCTCTCATTATCATTATATAACCACTCATCACTGTATATCACTCTATAATGTACTCATATTACCTCTCATTATTATATAACCACTCATCACTGTATATCACTCTATAATGTACTCATATTACCTCTCATTATCATTATATAACCTCTCATCACTGTATATCACTCTATAATGTACTCGTATTACCTCTCATTATCATTATATAACAACTGATCACTGTATATCACTCTATAATGTACTCGTATTACCTCTCATTATCATTATATAACCACTGATCACTGTATATCACTCTATAATGTACTCGTATTACCTCTCATTATCATTCTATAACCACTCATCACTGTATATCACTCTATAATGTACTCGTATTACCTCTCATATAACCACTTATCACTCTATAATGTTCTCGTATTACCTCTCATTATCATTATATAACCACTGATCACTGTATATCACTCTATAATGTACACGTATTACCTCTCGTTATCATTATATAACCACTGATCACTGTATATCACTCTATAATGTACTCGTATTACCTCTCATTATCATTATATAACCACTGTTCACTGTATATCACTCTATAATGTACTCGTATTACCTCTCATTATCATTATATAACCACTCATCACTGTATATCACTCTATAATGTACTCGTATTACCTCTCATATAACCACTTATCACTCTATAATGTACTCATATGACCTGTAATTGCCATTATATAACCACTCATCACTGTATATCACTCTATAATGTACTCATATTACCTCTCATTATTATATAACCACTCATCACTGTATATCACTCTATAATGTACTTGTATTACCTCTCATTATCATTATATAACCACTGTTCACTGTATATCACTCTATAATGTACTCGTATTACCTCTCATTATCATTATATAACCACTCATCACTGTATATCACTCTATAATGTACTCGTATTACCTCTCATATAACCACTTATCACTCTATAATGTACTCATATGACCTGTAATTGCCATTATATAACCACTCATCACTGTATATCACTCTATAATGTACTCATATTACCTCTCATTATCATTATATAACCACTCATCACTGTATATCACTCTGTAATGTACTCGTATTACCTCTCATATAACCACTTATCACTCTATAATGTACTCATATGACCTGTAATTGCCATTATATAACCACTCATCACTGTATATCACTCTATAATGTACTCATATTACCTCTCATTATCATTATATAACCACTCATCACTGTATATCACTTTATAATGTACTCATATTACCTCTCATTATTATATAACCACTCATCACTGTATATCACTCTATAATGTACTCGTATTACCTCTCATTATCATTATATAACCACTCATCACTCTATATCACTCTATAATGTACTCATATTACCTCTCATTATTATATAACCACTCATCACTGTATATCACTCTATAATGTACTCGTATTGCCTCTCATTATCATTATATAACCACTGATCACTGTATATCACTCTATAATGTACTCGTATTACCTCTCCTTATCATTATATAACCACACATCACTGTATATCACTCTATAATGTACTCGTATTACCTCTCATATAACCACTTATCACTCTATAATGTACTCATATGACCTGTAATTGCCATTATATAACGACTCATCACTGTATATCACTTTATAATGTACTCATATTACCTCTCATTATCATTATATAACCACTCATCACTGTATATCACTCTATAATGTACTCATATTACCTCTCATTATTATATAACCACTCATCACTGTATATCACTCTATAATGTACTCATATTACCTCTCATTATCATTATATAACCTCTCATCACTGTATATCACTCTATAATGTACTCGTATTACCTCTCATTATCATTATATAACAACTGATCACTGTATATCACTCTATAATGTACTCGTATTACCTCTCATTATCATTATATAACCACTGATCACTGTATATCACTCTATAATGTACTCGTATTACCTCTCATTATCATTCTATAACCACTCATCACTGTATATCACTCTATAATGTACTCGTATTACCTCTCATATAACCACTTATCACTCTATAATGTTCTCGTATTACCTCTCATTATCATTATATAACCACTGATCACTGTATATCACTCTATAATGTACACGTATTACCTCTCGTTATCATTATATAACCACTGATCACTGTATATCACTCTATAATGTACTCGTATTACCTCTCATTATCATTATATAACCACTCATCACTGTATATCACTCTATAATGTACTCTTATTACCTCTCATTATTATTATTATATAACCACTTATCACTGTATATCACTCTATAATGTACTCTTATTACCTCTCATTATATAACCACTCATCACTGTATATCACTCTATAATGTACTCATATTACCTCTCATTATCATTATATAACCACTCATCACTGTTTATCACTCTATAATGTACTCATATTACCTCTCATTATTATATAGCCACTCATCACTGTATATCACTCTATAATGTACTCGTATTACCTCTCATTATCCATTATATAACCACTGATCTCTGTATATCACTCTATAATGTACTCGTATTACCTCTCATTATCATTATATAACCACTCATCACTGTATATCACTCTATAATGTACTCGTATTACCTCTCATATAACCACTTATCACTCTATAATGTACTCATATGACCTGTAATTGCCATTATATAACCACTCATCACTGTATATCACTCTATAATGTACTCATATTACCTCTCATTATCATTATATAACCACTCTTCACTGTATATCACTCTATAATGTACTCATATTACCTCTCATTATTATATAACCACTCGTCACTGTATATCACTCTATAATGTACTTGTATTACCTCTCATTATCATTATATAACCACTGTTCACTGTATATCACTCTATAATGTACTCGTATTACCTCTCATTATCATTATATAACCACTCATCACTGTATATCACTCTATAATGTACTCGTATTACCTCTCATATAACCACTTATCACTCTATAATGTACTCATATGACCTGTAATTGCCATTATATAACCACTCATCACTGTATATCACTCTATAATGTACTCATATTACCTCTCATTATTATATAACCACTCATCACTGTATATCACTCTATAATGTACTTGTATTACCTCTCATTATCATTATATAACCACTGTTCACTGTATATCACTCTATAATGTACTCGTATTACCTCTCATTATCATTATATAACCACTCATCACTGTATATCACTCTATAATGTACTCGTATTACCTCTCATATAACCACTTATCACTCTATAATGTACTCATATGACCTGTAATTGCCATTATATAACCACTCATCACTGTATATCACTCTATAATGTACTCATATTACCTCTCATTATCATTATATAACCACTCATCACTGTATATCACTCTGTAATGTACTCGTATTACCTCTCATATAACCACTTATCACTCTATAATGTACTCATATGACCTGTAATTGCCATTATATAACCACTCATCACTGTATATCACTCTATAATGTACTCATATTACCTCTCATTATCATTATATAACCACTCATCACTGTATATCACTTTATAATGTACTCATATTACCTCTCATTATTATATAACCACTCATCACTGTATATCACTCTATAATGTACTCGTATTACCTCTCATTATCATTATATAACCACTCATCACTCTATATCACTCTATAATGTACTCATATTACCTCTCATTATTATATAACCACTCATCACTGTATATCACTCTATAATGTACTCGTATTGCCTCTCATTATCATTATATAACCACTGATCACTGTATATCACTCTATAATGTACTCGTATTACCTCTCATTATCATTATATAACCACACATCACTGTATATCACTCTATAATGTACTCGTATTACCTCTCATATAACCACTTATCACTCTATAATGTACTCATATGACCTGTAATTGCCATTATATAACCACTCATCACTGTATATCACTTTATAATGTACTCATATTACCTCTCATTATCATTATATAACCACTCATCACTGTATATCACTCTATAATGTACTCATATTACCTCTCATTATTATATAACCACTCATCACTGTATATCACTCTATAATGTACTCATATTACCTCTCATTATCATTATATACCCTCTCATCACTGTATATCACTCTATAATGTACTCGTATTACCTCTCATTATCATTATATAACAACTGATCACTGTATATCACTCTATAATGTACTCGTATTACCTCTCATTATCATTATATAACCACTGATCACTGTATATCACTCTATAATGTACTCGTATTACCTCTCATTATCATTATATAACCACTCATCACTGTATATCACTCTATAATGTACTCGTATTACCTCTCATATAACCACTTATCACTCTATAATGTTCTCGTATTACCTCTCATTATCATTATATAACCACTGATCACTGTATATCACTCTATAATGTACACGTATTACCTCTCGTTATCATTATATAACCACTGATCACTGTATATCACTCTATAATGTACTCGTATTACCTCTCATTATCATTATATAACCACTCATCATTGTATATCACTCTATAATGTACTCGTATTATCTCTCATTATCGTTATATAACCACTCATCACTGTATATCACTCTATAATGTACTCGTATTATCTCTCATTATCATTATATAACCACTGATCACTGTATATCACTCTATAATGTACTCGTATTACCTCTCATTATCATTATATAACCACTGATCACTGTATATCACTCTATAATGTACTCGTATTACCTCTCATTATCATTATATAACCACTCATCACTGTATATCACTCTATAATGTACTCGTATTACCTCTCATTATCATTATATAACCACTCGTCACTGTATATCACTCTATACCAGTGGTGTCCAACGTTGAGGTTTGAGCTACTTTAGTAAAATGAAACCTCCTGAAGAGCTACTAAAATTGTAGAAAAAACAAATCTGGCTAATATCAGAACAATTGATGGTCATTTAATGAAAAAAAAAAATGTTTAATAGAAATAACAATGTATGCAATTATTACAGTGATCTTGTTGTAGTGTGTAAATATAATGTAAGCACAGGCACATATCACTATTAATTACCGGCTCCAAGCAGGTACGTGCAGCAGAGGAACAGAAGATATAGCCAGGGCTGCTGTGTGATGTTCCGGCAGGGCTGGGCGGGAATCACTCGCTCTGCCTTTGCGTAGATGCCGTGGGTGGAACCACGGGGAAGCACGTCAGGTGATTGCTGTAGAGCAGTGGTCTCCAACCCGTAGCTCACGGCAGTAATTTCTGTAGCTCTCCTAGCTGCAGTACTACTGACTCAACCAGTAGGAAGTGACCTCTGACAAAGCCATGGGGGAGCGACGGGAAAGCGCGTCAGGCGATTGCCATAGGGCGACACAATACGTGACGGACACCATCTGGACATCACAGGAGTCAACTGCATTTGGGGCGAGTTTCTCCTGCCCAGCCCTACCAAAAAATCACACAGCAGCCCTGCCCATATATTTTGCTCCTCTACTGTACTTACCTCCTTGGAGCCGGTAATTAGAAGTGAAATGTGCAACAATATCACTGTATTCATTTTAATGGGGACCGTACAGTGCTACAGTATGGGGACTGTATAGTGCTATAGTATGGGGACTGTATAGTGCTATAGTATGGAGACTGTACAGTGCTACAGTATGGGGACTGTACAGTGCTACAGTATGGGGACTGTACAGTGCTACAGTATGGGGACTGTATAGTACGATAGTATGGAGACTGTATAGTGCTATAGTATGAGGACTGTATAGTGCTATAGTATGGGGACTGTATAGTACGATAGTATGGAGACTGTATAGTACGATAGTATGGGGACTGTATGGTACTATAGTATGGAAACTGTATAGTGCTATAGTATGGGGACTGTATAGTGCTATAGTATGGAGACTGTATAGTGCTATAGTATGGGGACTGTATAGTACGATAGTATGGAGACTGTGTAGATTGTATAGTACTATAGTGTGGGGACTGTATAGTACTATAGTGTGGAGACTGTATAGTGCTATAGTGTGGGGACTGTATAGTACGATAGTATGGAGACTGTATAGTACGATAGTATGGAGACTGTATAGTGCTATAGTATGGGGACTGTATAGTACGATAGTATGGAGACTGTATAGTACTATAGTGTGGAGACTGTATAGTACTATAGTGTGGAGACTGTATAGTACTATAGTATGGGGACTGTATAGTACGATAGTATGGGGACTGTATAGTACGATAGTATGGAGACTGTATAGTGCTATAGTATGGGGACTGTATAGTACGATAGTATGGAGACTGTGGAGATTGTATAGTACTATAGTGTGGGGACTGTATAGTACGATAGTATGGGGACTGTATAGTGCTATAGTATGGAGACTGTATAGTACGATAGTATGGAGACTGTATAGTGCTATAGTATGGAGACTTTATAGTACTATAGTATGGAGACTGTATAGTACGATAGTATGGGGACTGTATAGTGCGCTAGTATGGAGACTGTATAGTACGATAGTATGGAGACTGTATAGTGCTATAGTATGGGGACTGTATAGTACGATAGTATGGGGACTGTATAGTGCTATAGTATGGGGACTGTATAGTACGATAGTATGGGGACTGTATAGTGCTATAGTATGGGGACTGTATAGTACGATAGTATGGGGACTGTATAGTGCGATAGTATGGGGACTGTATAGTGCTATAGTATGGGGACTGTATAGTGCTATAGTATGGGGACTGTATAGTACGATAGTATGGGGACTGTATAGTGCGATAGTATGGGGACTGTATAGTACGATAGTATGGAGACTGTATAGTGCGATAGTATGGGGACTGTATAGTGCGATAGTATGGGGACTGTATAGTGCGATAGTATGGGGACTGTATAGTACGATAGTATGGGGACTGTATAGTACGATAGTATGGGGACTGTATAGTACTATAGTATGGGGACTGTGGAGATTGTATAGTACTATAGTGTGGGGACTGTATAGTACGATAGTATGGGGACTGTATAGTGCTATAGTATGGAGACTGTATAGTACGATAGTATGGAGACTGTATAGTGCTATAGTATGGAGACTGTATAGTACTATAGTATGGAGACTGTATAGTACGATAGTATGGGGACTGTATAGTGCTATAGTATGGGGACTGTATAGTACGATAGTATGGGGACTGTATAGTGCTATAGTATGGGGACTGTATAGTGCTATAGTATGGGGACTGTATAGTACGATAGTATGGGGACTGTATAGTGCTATAGTATGGGGACTGTATAGTACGATAGTATGGGGACTGTATAGTGCGATAGTATGGGGACTGTATAGTGCGATAGTATGGGGACTGTATAGTACGATAGTATGGGGACTGTATAGTACTATAGTATGGAGACTGTATAGTGCTGTAGTATGGGGACTGTATAGTACGATAATATGGAGACTGTATAGTACTATAGTATGGGGACTGTATAGTATGATAGTTTGGAGACTGTATAGTACTATAGTATGGGGACTGTATAGTACTATAGTATGGAGACTGTATAGTGCTATAGTATGGGGACTGTATAGTATGATAGTATGGAGACTGTATAGTGCGCTAGTATGGGGACTGTATAGTGCTATAGTATGGAGACTGTATAGTGCTATAGTATGGGGACTGTATAGTACGATAGTATGGGGACTGTATAGTACGATAGTATGGGGACTGTATAGTACGATAGTATGGGGACTGTATAGTACGATAGTATGGGGACTGTATAGTGCTATAGTATGGGGACTGTATAGTGCTATAGTATGGGGACTGTATAGTGCTATAGTATGGGGACTGTATAGTGCTATAGTATGGGGACTGTATAGTGCTATAGTTTGGGGACTGTATAGTGCTATAGTATGGGGACTGTATAGTGCTATAGTGTGGGGACTGTATAGTACGATAGTATGGATACTGTATAGTGCTGTAGTATGGGGACTGTATAGTGCTATAGTATGGAGACTGTATAGTGCTATAGTATGGGGACTGTATAGTACTATAGTATGGAGACTGTATAGTGCTATAGTATGGAGACTGTATAGTGCGATAGTATGGGGACTGTATAGTACTATAGTATGGGGACTGTATAGTGCTATAGTGTGGGGACTGTATAGTTCTATAGTATGGGGACTGTATAGTACTATAGTATGGAGACTGTATAGTACTATAGTGTGGGGACTGTATAGTGCTATAGTGTGGGGACTGTATAGTGTGGAAATTATCGATGCACATTTGTAACCAGGAGATAGAGATCTGTGATACCGGGGCTGACACTTAAATTATACAAAATTATGTGTAATGTTATTTTTCTCCTACTTTTGTATAATGTAAGTGATGATGATGAATAGGCCCCATAGTCTCTTGTTATCACCGTAAAGCCTATTACAAAGCTCCTGCCACCTGTACACAATGCACATTAAATTGCCATTTAAACATATTCCATTTATTGGGCCTGATTCTGAGTCAGCCGCAACCGCATCTTTTGCCGCAGTTGCGCCTGCTCCTTATGCTAATGCCGCGGACGATCTTTGTAACACAGAGCTGCCCACTTGCAGTGTCTTGCGGCGGCCCATTTCCTTCTTGGTGGTTCAGCATAACATCCATGGCACGCCATCATCTGCTTAGCCACCCCCTGTTACCCCCCACTGACGCCCACAGAATTCCACAGACCCGCTGTCACTCTGGGCGATAACAATCGGGACTCTTGCGGCATCGATCAACTGTGTACGGCGCAGAATCAGGCCCATTATGTGTTACACTGTATCGTTCTTCTGTAATTAGTGATCTATGTAATTGCCTGAGTAGAGTCCATTATTTTATTGTCAGGTTTGTATATTAATATGATAAATTGAGATTAGCAAACCTCCCAATTATCCAGATTTAGACGGACTCCTGGATTTTCAGGCTGCCGCCTTTTCCCTGTGGAATGGGCAGTACAGGAGCTCGAATACATGATTCCCTGTGATCCATGTCATCATGGCACCGCCCCCTACTGTAATGGCACCGCCCCCTGCTTTAATGGCACCGCCCCCTGCTGTAATGGCACCGCCCCCTGCTGTAATGGCAATGCGCAGTGGGGCAGATTATGCAGATTATGCCGTCACATTCTTTGCACTTGTCCCTTGGATCTCCCGGCAGGGTCTCCCAGAACATACGTTTATAAAGAAGGGAAGTAGACCCCACAAACCATCCCAATGTTCAATCAATAGCATCCGCGTTGAACAAATAGGCATCCTCCCTTCAACCAGTTCCAACAAAAATGTATAGCTTCACATTGGAATGAATAGACCTATTTCACCCCCAAACAAGCCAACGAGCATCAATAATGTCAGACTGCAGCTTGCTTTTATAATTTCTTAACAAACCATCTCTCAGACATGGGAGTACTCATCTAATGTGTAGAACCATCTCTCAGACATGAGAGTACTCATCTCATGTGTCCAAACCATCTCTCAGACATGAGAGTACTCATCTAATGTGTCCAAACCATCTCTCAGACATGGGAGTACTCATCTCATGTGTCCAAACCATCTCTCAGACATGGGAGTACTCATCTAATGTATCCAAACCATCTCTCAGACATGGGAGTACTCATCTAATGTGTCCAAACCATCTCTCGGCCATGGGAGTGCTCATCTAATGTGTCCAAACCATCTCTCAGACATGGGAGTACTCATCTAATGTGTCCAAACCATCTCTCGGCCATGGGAGTGCTCATCTAATGTTTCCAAACCATCTCTCAGACATGGGAGTACTCATCTAATGTGTCCAAAGCATCTCTCGGCCATGGGAGTGCTCATCTAATGTGTCCAAACCATCTCTCAGACATGGGGGTACTTATCTCATGTGACCAAACCATCTCTCAGACATGGGAGTACTCATCTAATGTGTCCAAACCCTAGTGGGGAGTAAGGAGTAAATGAAAGTAAAGTAAAGAGAAGCACAAGAGTGCTCTGCTCGTAAGAGCTTACATTCTAAAGGGGAGGGGCAGGCAAAAAGGCGTGACACAGATGGGGTAGACCGGGAGGAAGGGGCATGTAGCATCAACTTAGGATAAGAGCTGGAAGGCTTTAATGAAGTAGCGGGTCTTGAGAGCCCGTTTGAAGGATTGTAGAAAGGTGGAGAGTCTGAAGGGGAGTGGGAGAGAGTTCCAAAAGGTGGCGAAGCAGCACAGGCAAAATCTTGGAGGCGGGAGTGGGTGGAAGTAATCAGTTGGCATGAGAGGTGACATGCATTTGGAGAGGGTGGATAGGAGAGTGAAGGGAGATGAGTTCAGAGATGTAAATGGGAGAGCATTGGGTGAGGGCTTTGTAAGAAAGTGTAACACCCTTGAATTGGATTCTGAAGGGGAAGGGGAGCCAGTGGAGGACTTGTAGGAGGGAGGTAGGCAGATGTAGAGCGTTTGGGTTGGGGAAGATGAGCTGAGCAGCAGCATGGAGGACAGACTGGAGAGGATTGAGAAGGGAGTTGGGGAGGACAGCTAGTAGGAGGTTGCAGTAGTCCAATCTGGAGATGACCAATGAGTGTATGAGGGTTTTAGTAGCATCCTGGGTGAGATAGGGTCTGATCTTGGAAATATTTTTGAGATGGAAACGACATGACTGTGAGGTTCCGAATATGTGGTTTGAAGGAGAGGGAGGGGTCCAGGATAAGACAGAGCACTTTGGGGCTAGAGGAGATAGTTGTGCCATCTATTGATAAAGAATTAGTGGGAAGTGAGGTTATGTGGGAGGGTGGGAAGACGATCAGCTCAGTCTTAGACATAATAAGTTTAAGAACATTGCTGGGACATCCAGCCCAGAGAGCCCCGCGCCCCAATACCAGTCCCAAGACTAAAGGTGCCCATACATCAGCGACTGTTTGTCGCGATCCGGCGATGCGATGGGAAATGCCAGCGTTTCCGGGTGGAAACGCCGACCTCCCACCATCGATGTTCTGCGAGCCATCGCCGGATCGCAGAATTTTCACGTGTTAAATGTCCGCGATTTGACAATTGCGATCATTTTTTGATCGCGATCGTGAAATCGGCGAAATCCAACATGAGATGGGACCGACTCCACATAGATAGCAAAATGTGGGATTTCGGGAGGCATTTTATGCGTGCAAATAATCACAGATTGCGTTATTCTAGAGGGCTGCCTGGACCCCACAGATCAGTGCTGCAGTATTCGTTTTAGAAAGAAAAAAATGCCACCCATTCCGGAATAATTGGGCGACCAATCATCAGCAGCTATGACATAGTATATCTACTCCTCGTCAGTGGTTGTGAGGTAATAAAACCTAGCGACCGCCGGAGCGCGCAATGGCTGGTACACACTGAGCGATGTAAGTGATTTGTCGTTACGAGACGGCAAATCGACCAGACATCGCTCCAGTGTGTACCCAGCTTAGGACCTTCTATACAGAACAACAAATCCAAACATACCTTCTTCCCCTAGACTTACCATACTATCTGTGAACTACAACATATACTCTTTCTTGAGACCCTTTGTTCCTGTATACCAGTGGTAGCCAACCCTGGTCCTCAAGAGCTACCAACGGCACATGTTTTGCAGGTCTCCTGACATAATCACAAGTGATATAATTAGCTCCACCTGTGGATCTTTTCAAATGTGTTAGTTAGTAATGAATACACCTGTGCACCTGATAGGAGGTCTGGAAAACGTGAACTGTTGGTAGCTCACGAGGACCGAGGTTGGCTACCCCTGCTCTATACTGTCCATAAGGGATGGCTATCGACCATCAATGGTTAGCAACCATGGGATGGCTTGCTACCAATGGTCGATGGTTCTATCATTGAAGACGAGAGTTTTTTTCCCCAGCCCATTGTGCCATTTAGCCCCAGCCCTTCACTGATTGGCCTGTCATTTAACTCCGCCTGTCTGTTGTACAGCTTAGCTCCATTCCAGGTTGTCCAGTAATGAGGGTCAGAATGTGAAGTCAGTGTGAAGTGAAAATGTTTTTTTAAAGAAAATCAGGACATTGTTCTATGAACGGCACACGGAGGGACATCTATGTACAGAAAGAAACAGGATTTCAGATTCAGGAATAACATTGGTTGGAATTTTCCTTTTACAGGAGCTGATGTCGCTAGACAGGAAGGAGAGGTCGAGGATGGCTGAGGATAGTTCCAGTGCCAGCAGTGGTTCGCCCACCCCGGGAGACACACTGCCCTGGAACCTATCCAAGAACCAGCGTGTCAAAAGGTCATCGTCGGCCTCCGGTGGAGGCACGGTGCTGGATGCGGCAGAGAGGGCAGTCATAAGAATTGCGGGTAAGACCAAGTTGTGTTTTATTGTAAAATGTTATGTCAGGTTCTGCCACCAAGATCTCACTCAGATCATCTTCATGTGAATATGCTCATTACACAACTACGATTCCCCCATTGCAGATCTCACATGTCACTTACCAGACCAGATGATCGCGTCGTGTCATGGACAGTAGTGGATGGAGTCAAGTCCACCAGCTTATTTACTAATATAAGTCACTGTGTCACTCACCAGACCAGATACTGACACCATCCACTACTGTCCATGACATGACCATGAGTCCACCAGCTTATCTACTAATATAAGTCACTGTATCACTCACCAGACCAGATACTGACACCATCCACCACTGTCCATGACATGACCATGAGTCCACCAGCTTCTCTACTAATATAAGCTAATGTATCACTCACCAGATCGCACACTGACTCCATCCACTACTGTCCATGACATGACCATGAGTCCACCAGCTTCTCTTCTAATATAAGCCAATGTATCACTCACCAGACACTGACACCATCCACTACTGTCCATGACCATGAGTCCACCAGCTTCTCTACTAATATAAGTCAATGTATCACTCACCAGATCGCACACTGACTCCATCCACTATTGTCCATGACATGACCATGAGTCCACCAGCGTCTCTTCTAATATAAGTCACTGTATCACTCACCAGCCCAGATACTAACTCCATCCACTATTGTCCATGACATGACCATGAGTCCACCAGCTTCTCTTCTAAAATAAGTCACTGTATCACTCAGCAGCCCAGATACACTGAATCCATCCACTACTGTCAATGACATGAACAT
The DNA here is from genome assembly GCA_031769625.1 of Taudactylus pleione. Classification (NCBI taxonomy): domain Eukaryota; kingdom Metazoa; phylum Chordata; class Amphibia; order Anura; family Myobatrachidae; genus Taudactylus; species Taudactylus pleione. The sequence goes on along the minus strand of JAUIMM010000302.1, from coordinate 993,615 downwards.
AAGTCCACCAGCTTCTCTAATATACTTTAAAATTTGTTCTGAAGATATGTTTGGTCTACAGAACGTACATGCACAATATGACCTGTTAGGTCATGTTGTGTATGTATGTTCTTAAAATCAGTTAGCTCATATTGTTCATGTATGTTCTATAGATCAGTAAGGTCATGTTGTGCATGTACAGTAACTACTGGAGTCCACTGCCGCAGTACCGATCGTTACATATACAGTGATAGATATACAGTAACTATTCCACTGCCGCAGTACCGATCATTACATATACAGTGATAGAAATACAGTAACAAATCGGTACTGTGGCAGTGGAATAGTTACTGTATATCTATCACTGTATATGTAACGATCGGTACTGCGGCAGTGGAATAGTTACTGTATATCTATCACTGTATATGTAACGATCGGTACTGCGGCAGTGGAATAGTTACTGTATTTCTATCACTGTATATGTAACGATCGGTACTGCGGCAGTGGAATAGTTACTGTATATCTATCACTGTATATATAACGATCGGTACTGCGGCAGTGGAATAGTTACTGTATTTCTATCACTGTATATGTAACGATCGGTACTGCGGCAGTGGAATAGTTACTGTATATCTATCACTGTATATGTAATGATCGGTACTGCGGCAGTGGAATAGTTACTGTATTTCTATCACTGTATATGTAATGATCGGTACTGCGGCAGTGGAATAGTTACTGTATTTCTATCACTGTATATGTAACGATCGGTACTGCGGCAGTGGAATAGTTACTGTATTTCTATCACTGTATATGTAACGATCGGTACTGCGGCAGTGGAATAGTTACTGTATTTCTATCACTGTATATGTAATGATCGGTACTGCGGCAGTGGAATAGTTACTGTATTTCTATCACTGTATATGTAACGATCGGTACTGCGGCAGTGGAATAGTTACTGTATTTCTATCACTGTATATGTAACGATCGGTACTGCGGCAGTGGAATAGTTACTGTATATCTATCACTGTATATGTAATGATCGGTACTGCGGCAGTGGAATAGTTACTGTATTTCTATCACTGTATATGTAATGATCGGTACTGCGGCAGTGGAATAGTTACTGTATTTCTATCACTGTATATGTAACGATCAGTACTGCGGCAGTGGAATAGTTACTGTATTTCTATCACTGTATATGTAACGATCGGTACTGCGGCAGTGGAATAGTTACTGTATTTCTATCACTGTATATGTAACGATCGGTACTGCGGCAGTGGAATAGTTACTGTATATCTATCACTGTATATGTAATGATCGGTACTGCGGCAGTGGAATAGTTACTGTATTTCTATCACTGTATATGTAATGATCGGTACTGCGGCAGTGGAATAGTTACTGTATTTCTATCACTGTATATGTAACGATCGGTACTGCGGCAGTGGAATAGTTACTGTATTTCTATCACTGTATATGTAACGATCGGTACTGCGGCAGTGGAATAGTTACTGTATTTCTATTACTGTATATGTAATGATCGGCACTGCGGCAGTGGAATAGTTACTGTATATCTATCACTGTATATGTAATGATCGGTACTGCGGCAGTGGAATAGTTACTGTATTTCTATCACTGTATATGTAACGATCGGTACTGCGGCAGTGGAATAGTTACTGTATATCTATCACTGTATATATAACGATCGGTACTGCGGCAGTGGAATAGTTACTGTATTTCTATCACTGTATATGTAACGATCGGTACTGCGGCAGTGGAATAGTTACTGTATATTTATCACTGTATATGTAATGATCGGTACTGCGGCAGTGGAATAGTTACTGTATTTCTATCACTGTATATGTAATGATCGGTACTGCGGCAGTGGAATAGTTACTGTATTTCTATCACTGTATATGTAACGATCGGTACTGCGGCAGTGGAATAGTTACTGTATTTCTATCACTGTATATGTAACGATCGGTACTGCGGCAGTGGAATAGTTACTGTATTTCTATCACTGTATATGTAATGATCGGTACTGCGGCAGTGGAATAGTTACTGTATTTCTATCACTGTATATGTAACGATCGGTACTGCGGCAGTGGAATAGTTACTGTATTTCTATCACTGTATATGTAACGATCGGTACTGCGGCAGTGGAATAGTTACTGTATATCTATCACTGTATATGTAACGATCGGTACTGCGGCAGTGGAATAGTTACTGTATTTCTATCACTGTATATGTAATGATCGGTACTGCGGCAGTGGAATAGTTACTGTATTTCTATCACTGTATATGTAACGATCAGTACTGCGGCAGTGGAATAGTTACTGTATTTCTATCACTGTATATGTAACGATCGGTACTGCGGCAGTGGAATAGTTACTGTATTTCTATCACTGTATATGTAACGATCGGTACTGCGGCAGTGGAATAGTTACTGTATATCTATCACTGTATATGTAATGATCGGTACTGCGGCAGTGGAATAGTTACTGTATTTCTATCACTGTATATGTAATGATCGGTACTGCGGCAGTGGAATAGTTACTGTATTTCTATCACTGTATATGTAACGATCGGTACTGCGGCAGTGGAATAGTTACTGTATTTCTATCACTGTATATGTAACGATCGGTACTGCGGCAGTGGAATAGTTACTGTATTTCTATTACTGTATATGTAATGATCGGCACTGCGGCAGTGGAATAGTTACTGTATATCTATCACTGTATATGTAATGATCGGTACTGCGGCAGTGGAATAGTTACTGTACATCTATCACTGTATATGTAACGATCGGTACTGCGGCAGTGGAATAGTTACTGTACATCTATCACTGTATATGTAATGATCGGTACTGCGGCAGTGGAATAGTTACTGTATATCTATCACTGTATATGTAATGATCGGTACTGCGGCAGTGGAATAGTTACTGTATATCTATCACTGTATATGTAATGATCGGTACTGCGGCAGTGGAATAGTTACTGTATATCTATCACTGTATATGTAACGATCGGTACTGCGGCAGTGGAATAGTTACTGTATGTCTATCACTGTATATGTAACGATCGGTACTGCGGCAGTGGAATAGTTACTGTATATCTATCACTGTATATGTAACGATCGGTACTGCGGCAGTGGAATAGTTACTGTATATCTATCACTGTATATGTAACGATCGGTACTGCGGCAGTGGAATAGTTACTGTATTTCTATCACTGTATATGTAACGATCGGTACTGCGGCAGTGGAATAGTTACTGTATATCTATCACTGTATATGTAACGATCGGTACTGTGGCAGTGGAATAGTTACTGTATATCTATCACTGTATATGTAACGATCGGTACTGCGGCAGTGGAATAGTTACTGTATATCTATCACTGTATATGTAATGATCGGTACTGCGGCAGGGGAATAGTTACTGTATATCTATCACTGTATATGTAATGATCGGTACTGCGGCAGGGGAATAGTTACTGTATATCTATCACTGTATATGTAATGATCGGTACTGCGGCAGTGGAATAGTTACTGTATATCTATCACTGTATATGTAATGATCGGTACTGCGGCAGTGGAATAGTTACTGTATATCTATCACTGTATATGTAACGATCGGTACTGCGGCAGTGGAATAGTTACTGTATATATCTATCACTGTATATGTAATGATCGGCACTGCTGCAGACTGCAGTGGAATAGTTACTGTATATCTATCACTGTATATGTAATGATCGGTACTGCGGCAGTGGAATAGTTACTGTATATCTATCACTGTATATGTAACGATCGGTACTGCGGCAGTGGAATAGTTACTGTATATCTATCACTGTATATGTAACGATCGGTACTGCGGCAGGGGAATAGTTACTGTATATCTATCACTGTATATGTAATGATCGGTACTGCGGCAGTGGAATAGTTACTGTATATCTATCACTGTATATGTAACGATCGGTACTGCGGCAGTGGAATAGTTACTGTATATATCTATCATTGTATATGTAATGATCGGCACTGCTGCAGACTGCAGTGGAATAGTTACTGTATATCTATCACTGTATATGTAATGATCGGTACTGCGGCAGTGGAATAGTTACTGTATATCTATCACTGTATATGTTATGATCGGTACTGCGGCAGTGGAATAGTTACTGTATATCTATCACTGTATATGTAATGATCGGCACTGCTGCAGACTGCAGTGGAATAGTTGCTGTATATCTGTCACTGTATATGTAATGATCGGTACTGCGGCAGTGGAATAGTTACTGTATATCTATCACTGTATATGTAACGATCGGTACTGCGGCAGTGGAATAGTTACTGTATATCTATCACTGTATATGTAACGATCGGTACCCGGCAGTGGAGTAGTTACTATGGACCTCTTTCAGAGTCGGTCGTTGCGGCCGCACAGTCGTACGGGAAAAGGGGCCGGATATGCAAATGATGCACACGCATGTTGCGTCCCTAAGGTCGGATTGTTAGCTGGCCGACCAAGGGGAGGATGCGGTCGGATCGCTAAAAAAACGCCCCCATCTCGTACGCATTACACGTCATCTCCGGCCATATAAGGATTAATCGAGACCATCGGGAACCATCGGAACTGGTCGTAGAGCTTAAGGCTGACCATACCCTCTCTTAAGCTCTACGATCATGTCAGTGTAAAACATCCCATGTCACATGTGCCATGACACTACTTTGTTAATTATGCACTCCCATAAACCATATGCACTCCCATAAAACGCCATTCGCATAATTAGGCACGCCTGCGTTCGGATCTCCACACCCCCGTTTTCAAGCACCTGCCCCTGTTACCACCCACAAACGCCTCCATCTGTCACTCAAACTACCGACCTGGCTGTGTTCAAGGAGAGAGAAATTTCTGATCGTAGCCGCTAGTTTGCGCACGCGCATTGCGAACTGCACGCATGCGCAGTTTAGCGAACAGCAGTGGCGTACAACCGTGTGGCCGCAACGACCGACTCTGAATGAGGTCCTGTATATTTATCACTGTATATGTAACGATCGGTACTGCGGCAGTGGAATAGTTACTGTATATCTATCACTGGTTTAGGCATCAAGGAGGGAGGGTTAGGGTGAGGGTTAGGATACCGACCAACAGGTGTCTGTATCCTAACCCTGTCGGAATGCCGGCTTCCCGTATGTAACATGTTGTACATCGTGGTGTGTGTATCATCTGTACTTCTAAGATCATTTTGCATGCTGTGACGTTCCTGGTACCTTCCATTAGGAATAATTGTTTTTTTAATGACATTTTATTAGAGCTAATAAACATATTCTTGCGTGTAAAGATGCCTGCATCTCCTTATATCCTGTGACTGCTGGATAAGCTCCAGTTGTGTAATACCTCTGGCTTTCCTGCTTTTGAGCTTAGTGTCTCCAAGCTCCGCAGTCTGCCAGCTACCAAGCACAGCACTGGTCCTTAGTGAGTCGTCAGTGGGGATTATCTGACTGCAATCAGGTGTCTAAGCAGGGTGACCGCACATTGGGGGTCATTCAGACCCATTCGCGAGCAAAGTACGCTCGCAAACGTGTCGATGTTGCCCCACTGCGCATGCGCACGATGGAGGGAGCTCCGTCGTGCGCATGCGCGAGACCCGGATAGCGACGGGCTCTACGTCGCTCCGGGTCTCGCACCAAAGGGGGTGTGCTGTCGATGTTGATGGACAGCACGCCCCCTTTGGTGGGCGTGCCGGGGGCGTGACTACCAGACGGAGGCGTTCCCATTTGAACGCCTACCGTCTGAGTCCGGCCCCACTGACATCACTAGTGATGTCAGTGGGAGTGATTTTGGCTCTGATAGAGCCAAAATCACTCCAGGGCTTGCGGTCCCTGAGACCCTACCGCAGGGTTTCGTCGCAAGCCCGATAGTCGCGATGATCTTTGACTATCGCGACCATCTTTTTGGCCGCTCGCATAAGCTGTGGGTGGTCACCCACAGCTATGCGAGCGGCCAGGAGGCCGCTCCAAATTTAGCTGGGATGGCCCTGATTCAGAGCGAGCGCTCTGGTCAGAGCGTTCAGCTATGAATCAGGCCCATAGTCACAAGTAAGTGGTTCCAGGTGCAGGAGCTGGTGGTGGCAGCAAATTACAGATGTGTCCACATACATCTAACCTGCCTACACATTAAACATCCCTTCTAGTTAGCGCCGAGCATCTTTTTGTGCGACTTTTTACCTTCCAGTACATCTTATTCACACAGCGATGCAAATAGTATGCACGAGCAGCTTCAGCCACACTGTAATGTAGCATTTTGCGTGCAGATACACCCGCAGTCACACACAGAACATACACATACCGCATATCATATAAATCAGAAGCTGCTTGTGCTATCTACAGTGTTCACATCGCTGTGTGACTAAGACGAACTAGAAGGTAAAAAAATTGCATGAAAAGAAGCTCGGTGCTACCGCATCACAGGGCAGGCGCATATCACACAGGGCAGGCGCATATCACACAAGGCAGGCGCATATCACACAGGGCAGGCGTATATCACACAGGGCAGGCGTATATCACACAGGGCAGGCGCATATCACACAGGGCAGGCGCATATCACACAGGGCAGGCGCATAACACACTGGGCAGGCGCATCTCAAACAGGGCAGGCGCATCTCACACAGGGCAGGCGCATAACACACAGGGCAGGTGTATATCACACAGGGCAGGCGCATAACACACAGGGCTGGCGCATCTCACACAGGGCAGGCGCATAACACACAGGGCAGGCGCATAACACACAGGGCAGGCGTATATCACACACGGCAGGCGCATCACACACAGGGCAGGCGTATATCACACAGGGCAGGCGTATATCACACAGGGCAGGCGCATAACACACAGGGCAGACGTATATCACACAGGGCAGGCGCATATCACACAGGGCAGGCGCATAACACACAGGCGCCAGGCGCATCTCACACAGGGCAGGCGCATAACACACAGGGCAGGCGCATAACACACAGGGCAGGCGCATCTCACACAGGGCAGGCGCATAACACACAGGGCAGGCGCATAACACACAGGGCAGGCGTATATCACACAGGGCAGGCGCATCTCACACAGGGCAGGCGAATATATCACACAGGGCAGGCGCATCTCACACAGGGCAGGCGCATCTCACACAGGGCAGGCGCATAACACAGGGCAGGCGCATCTCACAGAGGGCAGGCGCATCACACACAGGGCAGGCGCATCACACACAGGGCAGGCGCATCACACACAGGGCAGGCGCATCTCACACAGGGCAGGCGCATCTCACACAGGGCAAGCGCATAGCACACAGGGCAGGCGCATCTCACACAGGGCAGGCGCATCTCACACAGGGCAGGCGTATATCACACAGGGCAGGCGTATATCACACAGCGCAGGCGCATAACACACAGGGCAGGCGTATATCACACAGGGCAGGCGCATAACACACAGGGCAGGCGCATCTCACACAGGGCAGGCGCATAACACACAGGGCAGGCGCATAACACACAGGGCAGGCGTATATCACACAGGGCAGGCGCATCTCACACAGGGCAGGCGAATATATCACACAGGGCAGGCGCATCTCACACAGGGCAGGCGCATCTCACACAGGGCAGGCGCATAACACACAGGGCAGGCGCATCTCACACAGGGCAGGCGCATCACACACAGGGCAGGCGCATCTCACACAGGGCAGGCGCATAACACACAGGGCAGGCGCATAACACACAGGGCAGGCGCATCACACACAGGGCAGGCGCATCACACACAGGGCAGGCGCATAACACACAGGGCAGGCGCATCTCACACAGGGCAGGCGCATCTCACACAGGGCAGGCGCATAACACACAGGGCAGGCGCATCTCACACAGGGCAGGCGTATATCACACAGGGCAGGCGTATATCACACAGCGCAGGCGCATAACACACAGGGCAGGCGCATAACACACAGGGCAGGCGCATATCACACAGGGCAGGCGCATAACACACAGGGCAGGCGCATAACACACAGGGCAGGCGCATCTCACACAGGGCAGGCGCATCTCACACAGGGCAGGCGCATCTCACACAGGGCAGGCGCATAACACACAGGGCAGGCGCATATCACACAGGGCAGGCGCATCTCACACAGGGCAGGCGTATATCACACAGGGCAGGCGTATATCACACAGGGCAGGCGTATATCACACAGGGCAGGCGCATCTCACACAGGGCAGGCGCATCTCACACAGGGCAGGCGCATCTCACACAGGGCAGGTGCATAACACACAGGGCAGGCGCATATCACACAGGGCAGGCGCATAACACACAGGGCAGGCGCATCTCACACAGGGCAGGCGCATAACACACAGGGCAGGCGTATATCACACAGGGCAGGCGTATATCACACAGGGCAGGCGCATCTCACACAGGGCAGGCGCATAACACACAGGGCAGGCGCATAACACACAGGGCAGGCGTATATCACACAGGGCAGGTGCATCTCACACAGGGCAGGCGAATATATCACACAGGGCAGGCGCATCTCACACAGGGCAGGCGCATCTCACACAGGGCAGGCGCATATCACACAGGGCAGGCGCATCTCACACAGGGCAGGCGCATATCACACAGGGCAGGCGCATATCACACAGGGCAGGCGTATATCACACAGGGCAGGCGTATAACACACAGGGCAGGCGTATATCACACAGGGCAGGCGTATCTCACACAGGGCAGGCGCATATCACACAGAGCAGGCGCATCTCACACAGGGCAGGCACATCTCACACAGGGCAGGCGCATCTCACACCGGGCAGGCGCATAACACACAGGGCAGGCGCATAACACACAGGGCAGGCGTATATCACACAGGGCAGGCGTATATCACACAGGGCAGGCGTATATCACACAGGGCAGGCGTATATCACACAGGGCAAGTGCATAATACACAGGGCAGGCGCATAACACACTGGGCAGGCGTATATCACACAGGGCAGGCGTATAACACACAGGGCAGGCGTATATCACACAGGGCAGGCGTATAACACACAGGGCAGGCGTATATCACACAGGGCAGGCGCATCTCACACAGGGCAGGCGCATAACACACAGGGCAGGCGCATAACACACAGGGCAGGCGTATATCACACAGGGCAGGTGCATCTCACACAGGGCAGGCGAATATATCACACAGGGCAGGCGCATCTCACACAGGGCAGGCGCATCTCACACAGGGCAGGCGCATCTCACACAGGGCAGGCGCATCTCACACAGGGCAGGCGCATCTCACACAGGGCAGGCGCATAACACACAGGGCAGGCGCATAACACACAGGGCAGGCGTATAACACACTGTGCAGGCGCATGTCACACAGGGCAGGCGTATATCACACAGGGCAGGCGTATCTCACACAGGGCAGGCGCATATCACACAGAGCAGGCGCACCTCACACAGGGCAGGCGCACGTCACACAGGGCAGGCGCATAACACACAGGGCAGGCGCATAACACACAGGGCAGGCGCATAACACACAGGGCTGGCGTATAACACACAGGGCAGGCGCATAACACACAGGGCAGGCGTATAACACACAGGGCAGGCGTATAACACACAGGGCAGGCGCATAACACACAGGGCAGGCGCATAACACACAGGGCAGGCGCATGTCACACAGGGCAGGCGCATATCACACAGGGCAGGCGTATCTCACACAGGGCAGGCGCATAACACACAGGGCAGGCGCATAACACACAGGGCAGGCGCATCACACACAGGGCAGGCGTATCTCGCACAGGGCAGGCGTATATCACACAGGGCAGGCGTATATCACACAGGGCAGGCGTATATCACACAGGGCAGGCGCATAATACACAGGGCAGGCGTATATCACACAGGGCAGGCGTATATCACACAGGGCAGGCGTATATCACACAGGGCAGGCGCATAACACACAGGGCAGGCGTATATCACACAGGGCAGGCGTATATCACACAGGGCAGGCGTATATCACACAGGGCAGGCGTATATCACACAGGGCAGGTGCATAACACACAGGGCAGGCGCATAACACACAGGGCAGGCGTATAACACACAGGGCAGGCGTATATCACACAGGGCAGGCGTATAACACACAGGGCAGGCGCATAACACACAGGGCAGGCGCATAACACACAGGGCAGGCGTATAACACACAGGGCAGGCGTATATCACACAGGGCAGGCGTATCTCGCACAGGGCAGGCGTATCTCGCACAGGGCAGGCGTATCTCGCACAGGGCAGGCGTATCTCGCACAGGGCAGGCGTATATCACACAGGGCAGGCGTATATCACACAGGGCAGGCGTATATCACACAGGGCAGGCGCATAATACACAGGGCAGGCGTATATCACACAGGGCAGGCGTATATCACACAGGGCAGGCGTATATCACACAGGGCAGGCGCATAACACACAGGGCAGGCGTATATCACACAGGGCAGGCGTATATCACACAGGGCAGGCGTATATCACACAGGGCAGGCGTATATCACACAGGGCAGGTGCATAATACACAGGGCAGGTGCATAATACACAGGGCAGGCGTATAACACACAGGGCAGGCGTATATCACACAGGGCAGGCGTATAACACACAGGGCAGGCGCATAACACACAGGGCAGGCGTATATCGCACAGGGCAGGCGTATAACACACAGGGTCTGCGGGCGAAATTGCAGGACCTGCACATGCACAGACCACTCACCTTCACTTCACATCTCTGAATCAGGCCCAGCGTTGTAATATGAGTGACCCGCGCCATGCAGCGTTATGCTTAATCTACGAGTTAGTACCAAAAGTACTAATTTAGTTCTCCCAGTACCGTATAAGCCACTTTATATGCGGCTAAAATGCGGAAAAGTCTGACAGTACATGAATCCTTACCCATGGCGAAGAGTCTGTCGCACCAAGCATCTTGTGCCCTATGGCCCTAAAACACTAAGTAAATGAGGACAAATCTGTATTCTGCTTTCTGGGAAGATCTCATTGGATGTTGTTGCTCATTATGTCCACCAGATGGCAGCATTATAACACCATGAATCCTTTGTGCCGAGTTCTTGAATTAATGACATCAGTGAAGTTACAGTATATAGACCTAATCATTCATACAATATACCTGTACAGTATGAAATTATTTGTTATATATTGTTACAAACGACACCTTGGGGAAAATGTAATAGCGTGTGAATTGCTGCCTATTGTTTTAAAGGGGGCAATCTATACCTCCCAACTGTCCCGATTTTGGCGGGACAGTCCCGCTTTTTGGGCACTGTCCCATCCGCAGCCCAGAGGGGTAACTTAGGGAGGTCCAACGGGGTATGTGCCCTGGGCACCGTTGGCTGGCGTCCAGGTCAGGGGTTAGTGTGTACCGCGGACCGCACTGAACAAGAACAAACACCCCGCCGCCGGCCCCAGGTAGTGCACTCGTACTACCCAGCGGCGGTGTATTTGTTTTAGCAGCCAATGAAAGTCAGACAGGCTCATTGGCTGCTGCACCCAGGGCCGGTGCCGGTCTGGAGCTCACTCATTATCTCCCAGCACTGGGTGAAAGGAGAGACGTCATGTGCAGAGCGGGACCAAAGGAGCGAACGGCGGTGGGCGCAGGAGCGGGGATTTAGGCAAGTATTGTCTGTGTGTGTGTGTGTACGTGTTTTATGTGTAAAAGGCACTAGTACTGGGGGCACTGTATTTTGGGCACTATATAAGGGGCACTGTATATCGGGCACTATATAACGGACACTACTGGGGGCACTGCATAATGGGCATTATATATTTGGCACTACTGGGGGCACTGCATAAGGGGCACTACCACAGGGGGCACTACTACTGGGGGCATTAAGGTGCATATGGAATGGAATGCTCCCAGACTGAAGAGATACGGTGATGTCATATTAACATACCCCTATTTTTCAGTGGCACACGCACATGAGGGGGCTCCAATTTTCATCTTGCCCTGGGCTCCAAATACCCTAAGTTACGCCACTGCGAGAGCCGCAGTGAATAGATTCCGTGAGCATGCGCACGGCATCTACTAAATTGAGAAAGGGACTGGGGATAGCCCAGCAGCTCCCCGAGTGCTGGGCGTGACTCATTGGTACGGCATTTCCCGCAAGGCGCCACACATACACACACACAGTCACGCACACACTGCAGTGAGGCCACGCCCCCTTATCGATCCCAATTGTTTTTTGAAAAAAAAAATGCAGGGAGGTATCAGCAATCATTTCAACGTAAAAACCGCCCTGATAGAGGTGGATTGTAAAGCGTAGACCAATACGCTAGCACCATATAAATAACAGTAATTAATATTAATTTTAAGAATTATGTTTGCTGAGAAATATTGTCACAGTCCATCTGTGTCGTGCTTGTAAGCTCTTGGGGGCAGTAAGTGCTCTTCCTATCTGGCTCTGGGAGTGGCTGGATCACGGCAATTGTTAGTGATCACAGGAACGGGGGCTGAGGGCTAAACGGGATGAGTCAGTGGAAAAAGGGGGCAGCTGAGCTCTACAGATCTCTTTATTATGGTGTTCCCACACTCAGGACCCCTGGGAGGGTGTGAGCAGAGCCCCCCGCCCTCCTCGCTGCATCCGGGTGTGACACAGGACTGGAGATATCACAATGTCAGAGGAAAGATGGTGTTACCAGCGACTCCCTGCCGTGTCTTGTGTCATACCGTATGTCTCTTGTATGATTGGTGGTGTCACCCACTGATACATAGCACAGGTACAGCCAGGCGTCACCCACTGATACATAGCACAGGTACAGCCAGGCGTCACCCACTGATACATAGCACAGGTACAGCCAGGCGTCACCCACTGATACATAGCACAGGTACAGCCAGGCGTCACCTACTGATACATAGCACAGGTACAGGTGTCACCTACTGATACATAGCACAGGTACAGGTGTCACCCACTGATACATAGCACAGGTACAGCCAGGCGTCACCCACTGATACATAGCACAGGTACAGGTGTCACCCATGGATACATGGCACAGGTACAGCCAGACGTCACCCACTGATACATAGCACAGGTACAGCCAGGCGTCACCTACTGATACATAGCACAGGTACAGCCAAGCGTCACCTACTGATACATAGCACAGGTACAGGTGTCACCCACTGATACATAGCACAGGTACAGCCAGGCGTCACCCACTGATACATAGCACAGGTACAGGTGTCACCCACTGATACATGGTACAGGTACAGCCAGGCGTCACCCACTGAAGCATAGCACAGGTACAGCCAGGCGTCACCCACTGATACATAGCACAGGTACAGGTGTCACCTGCTGATACATAGCACAGGTACAGGTGTCACCCGCTGATACATATCACAGGTACAGGTGTCACCCACTGATACATAGCACAGGTACAGGTGTCACCCGCTGATACATAGCACAGGTACAGGTGTCACCCACTGATACATAGCACAGGTACAGTCAGGTATCACCCGCTGATACATAGCACAGGTACAGGTGTCACCCACTGATAGATAGCACAGGTACAGCCAGGCCTCTGATACATAGCACAGGTACAGCCAGGCGTCACCCACTGATACATAGCACAGGTACAGGTGTCACTCACTGATACATAGCACAGGTACAGGTGTCACCCGCTGATACATAGCACAGGTACAGGTGTCACCCGCTGATACATAGCACAGGTACAGCCAGGCGTCACCCACTGATACATAGCACAGGTACAGCCAGGTGTCACCCACTGATACATAGCACAGGTACAGCCAGGCGTCACCCACTGATACATAGCACAGGTACAGCCAGGTGTCACCCGCTGACACATGGCACAGGTACAAGTGTCACCCACTGATACATAGCACAGGTACAGCCAGGCGTCACCCACTGATACATAGCACAGGTACAGGTGTCACCCACTGATACATGCTACAGGTACAGCCAGGCGTCACCCACTGATACATAGCACAGGTACAGCCAGGCGTCACCCACTGATACATAGCTCAGGTACAGGTGTCACCTGCTGATACATAGCACAGGTACAGGTGTCACCTGCTGATACATAGCACAGGTACAGGTGTCACCCACTGATACATAGCACAGGTACAGTCAGGTATCACCCGCTGATACATAGCACAGGTACAGGTGTCACCCACTGATACATGGCACAGGTACAGCCAGGCGTCACCCACTGATACATAGCACAGGTACAGGTGTCACCCACTGATAGATAGCACAGGTACAGCCAGGCGTCACCCTCTGATACATAGCACAGGTACAGCCAGGCGTCACCCACTGATACATAGCACAGGTACAGGTGTCACTCACTGATACATAGCACAGGTACAGGTGTCACCCGCTGATACATAGCACAGGTACAGGTGTCACACGCTGATACATAGCACAGGTACAGCCAGGCGTCACCCACTGATACATAGCACCGGTACAGCCAGGTGTCACCCGCTGACACATGGCACAGGTACAGGTGTCACCCACTGATACATAGCACAGGTACAGCCAGGCGTCACCCACTGATACATAGCACAGGTACAGCCAGGTGTCACCCACTGATACATAGCACAGGTACAGGTGTCACCCACTGATACATAGCACAGGTACAGCCAGGCGTCACCCACTGATACATAGCACAGGTACAGCCAGGTGTCACCCACTGATACATAGCACAGGTACAGCCAGGCATCACCCACTGATACATAGCACAGGTACAGCCAGGCGTCACCCTCTGATACATAGCACAGGTACAGCCAGGCATCACCCACTGATACATGGCATAGGTACAGCCAGGCGTCACCCTCTGATATATAGCACAGGTACAGCCAGGCGGCACCCACTGATACATAGCACAGGTACAGGTGTCACCCACTGATAGATAGCACAGGTACAGCCAGGCGTCACCCTCTGATACATAGCACAGGTAAAGCCAGGCGTCACCCGCTGATACATGGCACAGGTACAGCCAGGCGTCACCCGCTGATACATAGCACAGGTACAGCCAGGCGTCACCCGCTGATACATGGCACAGGTACAGCCAGGCGTCACCTGCTGATACATAGCACAGGTACAGCCAGGCGTCACCCGCTGATACATGGCACAGGTATAGCCAGGCGTCACCCACTGATACATAGCAGAGGTACAGCCAGGCGTCACCCGCTGATACATAGCACAGGTACAGCCAGGCGTCACCCTCTGATACATAGCACAGGTACAGGTGTCACCCACTGATACATAGCACAGGTACAGCCAGGCGTCACCCACTGATACATAGCACATGTACAGCCAGGCGTCACCCACTGATACATAGCACAGGTACAGCCAGGCGTCACCTACTGAAACATAGCACAGGTACAGCCAGGCATCACCCACTGATACATAGCACAGGTACAGCAAGGCGTCACCCACTGATACATAGCACAGGTACAGCCAGGCATCACACACTGATACATAGCACAGGTACAGGTGTCACCCACTGATACATAGCACAGGTACAGCCAGGCAGCACCCGCTGATACATAGCACAGGTACAGCCAGGTGTCACCCGCTGATACATAGCACAGGTACAGCCAGGTGTCACCTACTGATACATAGCACAGGTACAGGCGTCACCCACTGATACATAGCACAGGTACAGCCAGGCGTCACCCACTGATACATAGCACAGGTACAGCCAGGCACCACCCACTGATACATAGCACAGGTACAGCCAGGCGTCACCCACTGATACATAGCACAGGTACAGCCAGGTGTCACCTACTGATACATAGCACAGGTACAGGCGTCACCCACTGATACATAGCACAGGTACAGCCAGGCGTCACCCACTGATACATAGCACAGGTACAGGTGTCACCTGCTGATACATAGCACAGGTACAGGTGTCACCTGCTGATACATAGCACAGGTACAGGTGTCACCCGCTGATAGCACAGGTACAGCCAGGCGTCACCCTCTGATACATAGCACAGGTACAGCCAGGCGTCACCCACTGATACATAGCACAGGTACAGGTGTCACTCACTGATACATAGCACAGGTACAGGTGTCACCCGCTGATACATAGCACAGGTACAGCCAGGCGTCACCCAGGGATACATAGCACAGGTACAGGTGTCACCCATGGATACATGGCACAGGTACAGCCAGGCGTCACCCACTGATACATAGCACAGGTACAGCCAGGCGTCACCTACTGATACATAGCACAGGTACAGCCAGGCGTCACCTACTGATACATAGCACAGGTACAGCCAGGCGTCACCCACTGATACATAGCACAGGTACAGCCAGGTGTCACCTACTGATACATAGCACAGGTACAGGTGTCACCCACTGATACATAGCACAGGTACAGCCAGGCGTCACCTACTGATACATAGCACAGGTACAGCCAGGCATCACCCACTGATACATAGCACAGGTACAGCCAGGTGTCACCTACTGATAAATAGCACAGGTACAGTTGTCACCCACTTATACATAGCACAGGTACAGGTGTCACCTGCTGATATATAGCACAGGTACAGGTGTCACCTGCTGATACATAGCACAGGTACAGGTGTCACCCGCTGATACATAGCACAGGTACAGGTGTCACCCACTGATGCATAGCACAGGTACAGTCAGGTATCACCCGCTGATACATAGCACAGGTACAGGTGTCACCCACTGATACATGGCACAGGTACAGCCAGGCGTCACCCACTGATACATAGCACAGGTACAGGTGTCACCCACTGATAGATAGCACAGGTACAGCCAGGCGTCACCCTCTGATACATAGCACAGGTACAGCCAGGCGTCACCCACTGATACATAGCACAGGTACAGGTGTCACTCACTAATACATAGCACAGGTACAGGTGTCACCCGCTGATACATAGCACAGGTACAGGAGTCACCCGCTGATACATAGCACGGGTACAGCCAGGCGTCACCCACTGATACATAGCACAGGTACAGCCAGGTGTCACCCACTGATACATAGCACAGGTACAGCCCGGCGTCACCCACTGATACATAGCACAGGTACAGCCAGGTGTCACCCGCTGACACATGGCACAGGTACAGGTGTCACCCACTGATACATAGCACAGGTACAGCCAGGCGTCACCCACTGATACATAGCACAGGTACAGCCAGGTGTCACCCACTGATACATAGCACAGGTACAGCCAGGCGTCACAATCTGATACATGGCACAGGTACAGCCAGGCGTCACCCGCTGATACATAGCACAGGTACAGCCAGGCATCACCCACTGATACATAGCACAGGTACAGCCAGGCGTCACCTTCTGATACATAGCACAGGTACAGCCAGGCGTCACCCACTGATACATGGCATAGGTACAGCCAGGCGTCACCCTGTGATATATAGCACAGGTACAGCCAGGCGTCACCCTCTGATACATAGCACAGGTACAGCCAGGCGTCACCCGCTGATACATGGCACAGGTACAGCCAGGCATCACCCGCTGATACATGGCACAGGTACAGCCAGGCGTCACCCGCTGATACATGGCACAGGTACAGCCAGGCGTCACCTGCTGATACATAGCACAGGTACAGCCAGGCGTCACCCGCTGATACATGGCACAGGTATAGCCAGGCGTCACCCACTGATACATAGCACAGGTACAGCCAGGCGTCACCCGCTGATACATGGCACAGGTACAGCCAGGCATCACCCACTGATTCATAGCACAGGTACAGCCAGGTGTCACCCTCTGATACATAGCACAGGTACAGGTGTCACCCACTGATACATAGCACAGGTACAGCCAGGCGTCACCCACTGATACATAGCACAGGTACAGGCGTCACCCACTGATACAAAGCACAGGTACAGGTGTCACCTGCTGATACATAGCACAGGTACAAGTGTCTCCCGCTGATAGCACAGGTACAGCCAGGCGTCACCATCTGATACATAGCACAGGTACAGCCAGGCATCACCCACTGATACATAGCACAGGTACAGGTGTCACTCACTGATACATAGCACAGGTACAGGTGTCACCCGCTGATACTTAGCACAGGTACAACCAGGCGTCACCCACTGATACATAGCACAGGTACAGGTGTCACCCATGGATACATGGCACAGGTACAGCCAGGCGTCACCCACTGATACATTGCACAGGTACAGCCAGGCGTCACCTACTGATACATAGCACAGGTACAGCCAGGCGTCACCCACTGATACATAGCACAGCTACAGCCAGGTGTCACCTACTGATACATAGCACAGGTACAGGTGTCACCCACTGATACATAGCACAGGTACAGCCAGGCGTCACCTACTGATACATAGCACAGGTACAGCCAGGCGTCACCCACTGATACATAGCACAGGTACAGCCAGGTGTCACCTACTGATACGTAGCCCAGGTACAGGTGTCACCCTCTGATACATAGCACAGGTACAGCCAGGCGTCACCCACTGATACATAGCACAAGTACAGATGTCACCCACTGATACATGGTACAGGTACAGCCAGGCGTCACCCACTGATACATAGCAAAGGTACAGCCAGGCGTCACCCACTGATACATAGCACAGGTACAGGTGTCACCTGCTGATACATAGCACTGGTACAGGTGTCACCTGCTGATACATAGCACAGGTACAGGTGTCACCTGCTGATACATAGCACAGGTACAGGTGTCACCTGCTGATACATAGCACAGGTACAGGTGTCACCCACTGATACATAGCACAGGTACAGTCTGGTATCACCCGCTGATACATAGCACAGGTACAGGTGTCACCCACTGATACATGGCACAGGTACAGCCAGGCGTCACCCACTGATACATAGCACAGGTACAGGTGTCACCCACTGATAGATAGTACAGGTACAGCCAGGCGTCACCCTCTGATACATAGCACAGGTACAGCCAGGCGTCACCCACTGATACATAGCACAGGTACAGGTGTCACTCACTGATACATAGCACAGGTACAGGTGTCACCCGCTGATACATAGCACAGGTACAGGTGTCACCCGCTGATACATAGCACAGGTACAGCCAGGCGTCACCCACTGATACATAGCATAGGTACAGCCAGGTGTCACCCACTGATACATAGCACAGGTACAGCCAGGCGTCACCCACTGATACATAGCACAGGTACAGCCAGGTGTCACCCGCTGACACATGGCACAGGTACAGGTGTCACCCACTGATACATAGCACAGGTACAGCCAGGCGTCACCCACTGATACATAGCACAGGTACAGCGAGGTGTCACCCACTGATACATAGCACAGGTACAGGTGTCACCCGCTGATACATAGGACAGGTACAGCCAGGCGTCACCTACTGATACATAGCACAGGTACAGCCAGGCGTCACCTGCTGATACATAGCACAGGTACAGCCAGGCATCACCCACTGATACATAGCACAGGTACAGCCAGGCGTCACCCTCTGATACATAGCACAGGTACAGCCAGGCATCACCCACTGATACATGGCATAGGTACAGCCAGGCGTCACCCACTGATACATAGCACAGGTACAGGTGTCACTCACTGATACGTAGCACAGGTACAGGTGTCACGCGCTGATACATAGCACAGGTACAGCCAGGCGTCACCCAGGGATACATAGCACAGGTACAGGTGTCACCCATGGATACATGGCACAGGTACAGCCAGGCGTCACCCACTGATACATAGCACTGGTACAGCCAGGCGTCACCTACTGATACATAGCACAGGTACAGCCAGGCGTCACCTACTGATACATAGCACAGGTACAGCCAGGCGTCACCCACTGATACATTGCACAGGTACAGCCAGGTGTCACCTACTGATACATAGCACAGGTACAGGTGTCACCCACTGATACATAGCACAAGTACAGCCAGGCGTCACCTACTGATACATAGCACAGGTACAGCCAGGCGTCACCCACTGATACATAGCACAGGTACAGCCATGTGTCACCTACTGATACATAGCACAGGTACAGGTGTCACCCACTGATACATAGCACAGGTACAGCCAGGCGTCACCCACTGATACATGGTACAGGTACAGCCAGGCGTCACCCACTGTTACATAGCACAGGTATAGGTGTCACCTGCTGATACATAGCACAGGTACAGGTGTCACCTGCTGATATATAGCACAGGTACAGGTGTCACCTGCTGATACATAGCACAGGTACAGGTGTCACCCGCTGATACATAGCACAGGTACAGGTGTCACCCACTGATGCATAGCACAGGTACAGTCAGGTATCACCCGCTGATACATAGCACAGGTACAGGTGTCACCCACTGATACATGGCACAGGTACAGCCAGGCGTCACCCACTGATACATAGCACAGGTACAGCCAGGCGTCACCCACTGATACATAGCACAGGTACAGGTGTCACTCACTAATACATAGCACAGGTACAGGTGTCACCCGCTGATACATAGCACAGGTACAGGAGTCACCCGCTGATACATAGCACAGGTACAGCCAGGCGTCACCCACTGATACATAGCACAGGTACAGCCAGGTGTCACCCACTGATACATAGCACAGGTACAGCCCGGCGTCACCCACTGATACATAGCACAGGTACAGCCAGGTGTCACCCGCTGACACATGGCACAGGTACAGGTGTCACCCACTGATACATAGCACAGGTACAGCCAGGCGTCACCCACTGATACATAGCACAGGTACAGCCAGGTGTCACCCACTGATACATAGCACAGGTACAGCCAGGCGTCACAATCTGATACATGGCACAGGTACAGCCAGGCGTCACCCGCTGATACATAGCACAGGTACAGCCAGGCATCACCCACTGATACATAGCACAGGTACAGCCAGGCGTCACCCTCTGATACATAGCACAGGTACAGCCAGGTGTCACCCACTGATACATGGCATTGGTACAGCCAGGCGTCACCCTCTGATATATAGCACAGGTACAGCCAGGCGTCACCCACTGATACATAGCACAGGTACAGGTGTCACCCACTAATAGATAGCACAGGTACAGCCAGGCGTCACCCTCTGATACATAGCACAGGTACAGCCAGGCGTCACCCGCTGATACATGGCACAGGTACAGCCAGGCATCACCCGCTGATACATGGCACAGGTACAGCCAGGCGTCACCCTCTGATACATGGCACAGGTACAGCCAGGCGTCACCTGCTGATACATAGCACAGGTACAGCCAGGCGTCACCCGCTGATACATGGCACAGGTATAGCCAGGCGTCACCCACTGATACATAGCACAGGTACAGCCAGGCGTCACCCGCTGATACATGGCACAGGTACAGCCAGGCATCACCCACTGATACATAGCACAGGTACAGCCAGGCGTCACCCTCTGATACATAGCACAGGTACAGGTGTCACCCACTGATACATAGCACAGGTACAGCCAGGCGTCACCCACTGATACATAGCACAGGTACAGCCAGGCATCACATACTGATACATAGCACAGGTACAGGTGTCACCCACTGATACATAGCACAGGTACAGCCAGGCAGCACCCGCTGATACATAGCACAGGTACAGCCAGGTGTCACCCGCTGATACATGGTACAGGTACAGCCAGGCGTCATCCACTGATACATAGCACAGGTACAGCCAGGCATCACACACTGATACATAGCACAGGTACAGCCAGGCGTCACCCACTGATACATAGCACAGGTACAGCCAGGTGTCACCTACTGATACATAGCACAGGTACAGGTGTCACCCACTGATACATAGCACAGGTACAGCCAGGCGTCACCCACTGATACAAAGCACAGGTACAGGTGTCACCTGCTGATACATAGCACAGGTACAGGTGTCACCTGCTGATACATAGCACAGGTACAGGTGTCTCCCGCTGATAGCACAGGTACAGCCAGGCGTCACCATCTGATACATAGCACAGGTACAGCCAGGCATCACCCACTGATACATAGCACAGGTACAGGTGTCACTCACTGATACATAGCACAGGTACAGGTGTCACCCGCTGATACTTAGCACAGGTACAACCAGGCGTCACCCACTGATACATAGCACAGGTACAGGTGTCACCCATGGATACATGGCACTGGTACAGCCAGGCGTCACCCACTGATACATAGCACAGGTACAGCCAGGCGTCACCTACTGATACATAGCACAGGTACAGCCAGACGTCACCCACTGATACATAGCACAGCTACAGCCAGGTGTCACCTACTGATACATAGCACAGGTACAGGTGTCACCCACTGATACATAGCACAGGTACAGCCAGGCGTCACCTACTGATACATAGCACAGGTACAGCCAGGCGTCACCCACTGATACATAGCACAGGTACAGCCAGGTGTCACCTACTGATACATAGCGCAAGTACAGGTGTCACCCACTGATACATAGCACAGGTACAGCCAGGCGTCACCCACTGATACATAGCACAAGTACAGGTGTCACCCACTGATACATGGTACAGGTACAGCCAGGCATCACCCACTGATACATAGCACAGGTACAGCCAGGCGTCACCCACTGATACATAGCACAGGTACAGGTGTCACTCACTGATACATAGCACAGGTACAGGTGTCACCCGCTGATACATAGCACAGGTACAGGTGTCACCCGCTGATACTTAGCACAGGTACAGCCAGGCGTCACCCACTGATACATAGCACAGGTACAGCCAGGTGTCACCCACTGATACATAGCACAGGTACAGCCAGGCGTCACCCACTGATACATAGCACAGGTACAGCCAGGTGTCACCCGCTGACACATGGCACAGGTACAGGTGTCACCCACTGATACATAGCACAGGTACAGCCAGGCGTCACCCACTGATACATAGCACAGGTACAACCAGGTGTCACCCACTGATACATAGCACAGGTACAGGTGTCACCCGCTGATACATAGCAGAGGTACAGCCAGGCGTCACAATCTGATACATGGCACAGGTACAGCCAGGCGTCACCCGCTGATACATAGCACAGGTACAGCCAGGCATCACCCACTGATACATAGCACAGGTACAGCCAGGCGTCACCCTCTGATACATAGCACAGGTACAGCCAGGCGTCACCCACTGATACATGGCATAGGTACAGCCAGGCGTCACCCTCTGATATATAGCACAGGTACAGCCAGGCGTCACCCACTGATACATAGCACAGGTACAGGTGTCACTCACTGATACATAGCACAGGTACAGGTGTCACCTGCTGATACATAGCACAGGTACAGGTGTCCCCACTGATACATAGCACAGGTACAGCCAGGCGTCACCTACTGATACATAGCACAGGTACAGCCAGGCGTCACCCAGTGATACATAGCACAGGTACAGCCAGGTGTCACCTACTGATACATAGCCAAGGTACAGGTGTCACCCACTGATACATAGCACAGGTACAGCCAGGCGTCACCCACTGATACATAGCACAAGTACAGGTGTCACCCACTGATACATGGTACAGGTACAGCCAGGCGTCACCCACTGATACATAGCACAGGTACAGCCAGGCGTCACCCACTGATACATAGCACAGGTACAGGTGTCACTCACTGATACATAGCACAGGTACAGGTGTCACCCGCTGATACTTAGCACAGGTACAGCCAGGCGTCACCCACTGATACATAGCACAGGTACAGCCAGGTGTCACCCACTGATACATAGCACAGGTACAGCCAGGCGTCACCCACTGATACATAGCACAGCTACAGCCAGGTGTCACCCGCTGACACATGGCACAGGTACAGGTGTCACCCACTGATACATAGCACAGGTACAGCCAGGCGTCACCCACTGATACATAGCACAGGTACAACCAGGTGTCACCCACTGATACATAGCACAGGTACAGGTGTCACCCGCTGATACATAGCAGAGGTACAGCCAGGCGTCACAATCTGATACATGGCACAGGTACAGCCAGGCGTCACCCGCTGATACATAGCACAGGTACAGCCAGGCATCACCCACTGATACAAAGCACAGGTACAGCCAGGCGTCACCCTCTGATACATAGCACAGGTACAGCCAGGCGTCACCCACTGATACATGGCATAGGTACAGCCAGGCGTCACCCTCTGATATATAGCACAGGTACAGCCAGGCGTCACCCACTGATACATAGCACAGGTACAGGTGTCACTCACTGATACATAGCACAGGTACAGGTGTCACCTGCTGATACATAGCACAGGTACAGGTGTCCCCACTGATACATAGCACAGGTACAGCCAGGCGTCACCTACTGATACATAGCACAGGTACAGCCAGGCGTCACCCACTGATACATAGCACAGGTACAGCCAGGTGTCACCTACTGATACATAGCCCAAGTACAGGTGTCACCCACTGATACATAGCACAGGTACAGCCAGGCGTCACCCACTGATACATAGCACAAGTACAGGTGTCACCCACTGATACATGGTACAGGTACAGCCAGGCGTCACCCACTGATACATAGCACAGGTACAGCCAGGCGTCACCCACTGATACATAGCACAGGTACAGGTGTCACTCACTGATACATAGCACAGGTACAGGTGTCACCCGCTGATACATAGCACAGGTACAGGTGTCACCCGCTGATACTTAGCACAGGTACAGCCAGGCGTCACCCACTGATACATAGCACAGGTACAGCCAGGTGTCACCCACTTATACATAGCACAGGTACAGCCAGGCGTCACCCACTGATACATAGCACAGGTACAGCCAGGTGTCACCCGCTGACACATGGCACAGGTACAGGTGTCACCCACTGATACATAGCACAGGTACAGCCAGGCATCACCCACTGATACATAGCACAGGTACAACCAGGTGTCACCCACTGATACATAGCACAGGTACAGGTGTCACCCGCTGATACATAGCAGAGGTACAGCCAGGCGTCACAATCTGATACATGGCACAGGTACAGCCAGGCGTCACCCGCTGATACATAGCACAGGTACAGCCAGGCATCACCCACTGATACATAGCACAGGTACAGCCAGGCGTCACCCTCTGATACATAGCACAGGTACAGGTGTCACCCACTGATACATAGCACAGGTACAGCCAGGCGTCACCCACTGATACATAGCACAGGTACAGCCAGGCATCACATACTGATACATAGCACAGGTACAGGTGTCACCCCCAGATACATAGCACAGGTACAGCCAGGCAGCACCCGCTGATACATAGCACAGGTACAGCCAGGTGTCACCCGCTGATACATGGTACAGGTACAGCCAGGCGTCATCCACTGATACATAGCACAGGTACAGCCAGGCATCACACACTGATACATAGCACAGGTACAGCCAGGCGTCACCCACTGATACATAGCACAGGTACAGCCAGGTGTCACCTACTGATACATAGCACAGGTACAGGTGTCACCCACTGATACATAGCTCAGGTACAGCCAGGCGTCACCCACTGATACAAAGCACAGGTACAGGTGTCACCTGCTGATACATAGCACAGGTACAGGTGTCACCTGCTGATACATAGCACAGGTACAGGTGTCTCCCGCTGATAGCACAGGTACAGAAAGGCGTCACCATCTGATACATAGCACAGGTACAGCCAGGCATCACCCACTGATACATAGCACAGGTACAGGTGTCACTCACTGATACATAGCACAGGTACAAGTGTCACCCGCTGATACTTAGCAAAGGTACAACCAGGCGTCACCCACTGATACATAGCACAGGTACAGGTGTCACCCATGGATACATGGCACTGGTACAGCCAGGCGTCACCCACTGATACATAGCACAGGTACAGCCAGGCGTCGCCTACTGATACATAGCACAGGTACAGCCAGGCGTCACCCACTGATACATAGCACAGCTACAGCCAGGTGTCACCTACTGATACATAGCACAGGTACAGGTGTCACCCACTGATACATAGCACAGGTACAGCCAGGCGTCACCTACTGATACATAGCACAGGTACAGCCAGGCGTCACCCACTGATACATTGCACAGGTACAGCCAGGTGTCACCTACTGATACATAGCCCAAGTACAGGTGTCACCCACTGATACATAGCACAGGTAAAGCCAGGCGTCACCCACTGATACATAGCACAAGTACAGGTGTCACCCACTGATACATGGTACAGGTACAGCCAGGCGTCACCCACTGATACATAGCACAGGTACAGCCAGGCGTCACCCACTGATACATAGCACAGGTACAGGTCTCACTCACTGATACATAGCACAGGTACAGGTGTCACCCGCTGATACAAAGCACAGGTACAGGTGTCACCCGCTGATACATAGCACAGGTACAGCCAGGCGTCACCCACTGATACATAGCACAGCTACAGCCAGGTGTCACCTATTGATACATAGCACAGGTACAGGTGTCACCCACTGATACATAGCACAGGTACAGCCAGGCGTCACCTACTGATACATAGCACAGGTACAGCCAGGCGTCACCCACTGATACATAGCACAGGTACAGCCAGGTGTCACCTACTGATACATAGCCCAAGTACAGGTGTCACCCACTGATACATAGCACAGGTAAAGCCAGGCGTCACCCACTGATACATAGCACAAGTACAGGTGTCACCCACTGATACATGGTACAGGTACAGCCAGGCGTCACCCACTGATACATAGCACAGGTACAGCCAGGCGTCACCCACTGATACATAGCACAGGTACAGGTGTCACTCACTGATACATAGCACAGGTACAGGTGTCACCCGCTGATACATAGCACAGGTACAGGTGTCACCCACTGATACATAGCACAGGTACAGCCAGGCATCACCCACTGATACATAGCACAGGTACAGCCAGGCGTCACCCTCTGATACATAGCACAGGTACAGCCAGGCGTCACCCACTGATACATGGCATAGGTACAGCCAGGCGTCACCCTCTGATATATAGCACAGGTACAGCCAGGCGTCACCCACTGATACATAGCACAGGTACAGGTGTCACTCACTGATACATAGCACAGGTACAGGTGTCACCTGCTGATACATAGCACAGGTACAGGTGTCACCCACTGATACATAGCACAGGTACAGCCAGGCGTCACCTACTGATACATAGCACAGGTACAGCCAGGCGTCACCCACTGATACATAGCACAGGTACAGCCAGGTGTCACCTACTGATACATAGCCCAAGTACAGGTGTCACCCACTGATACATAGCACAGGTACAGCCAGGCGTCACCCACTGATACATAGCACAAGTACAGGTGTCACCCACTGATACATGGTACAGGTACAGCCAGGCGTCACCCACTGATACATAGCACAGGTACAGCCAGGCGTCACCCACTGATACATAGCACAGGTACAGGTGTCACTCACTGATACATAGCACAGGTACAGGTGTCACCCGCTGATACTTAGCAGAGGTACAGCCAGGCGTCACCCACTGATACATAGCACAGGTACAGCCAGGTGTCACCCACTGATACATAGCACAGGTACAGCCAGGCGTCACCCACTGATACATAGCACAGGTACAGCCAGGTGTCACCCGCTGACACATGGCACAGGTACAGGTGTCACCCACTGATACATAGCACAGGTACAGCCAGGCGTCACCCACTGATACATAGCACAGGTACAGCCAGGTGTCACCCACTGATACATAGCACAGGTACAGGTGTCACCCGCTGATAAATAGCAGAGGTACAGCCAGGCGTCACAATCTGATACATGGCACAGGTACAGCCAGGCGTCACCCGCTGATACATAGCACAGGTACAGCCAGGCATCACCCACTGATACATAGCACAGGTACAGCCAGGCGTCACCCTCTGATACATAGCACAGGTACAGCCAGGCGTCACCCACTGATACATTGTATAGGTACAGCCAGGCGTCACCCTCTGATATATAGCACAGGTACAGCCAGGCGTCACCCACTGATACATAGCACAGGTACAGGTGTCACTCACTGATACATAGCACAGGTACAGGTGTCACCTGCTGATACATAGCACAGGTACAGGTGTCACCCGCTGATACATAGCACAGGTACAGCCAGGCGTCACCCACTGATACATAGCACAGGTACAGCCAGGTGTCACCTACTGATACATAGCACAGGTACAGCCAGGCGTCACCCACTGATACAAAGCACAGGTACAGGTTTCACCTGCTGATACATAGCACAGGTACAGGTGTCACCTGCTGATACATAGCACAGGTACAGGTGTCTCCCGCTGATAGCACAGGTACAGCCAGGCGTCACCCTCTGATACATAGCACAGGTACAGCCAGGCATCACCCACTGATACATAGCACAGGTACAGGTGTCACTCACTGATACATAGCACAGGTACAACCAGGCGTCACCCACTGATACATAGCACAGGTACAGGTGTCACCCATGTATACATGGCACAGGTACAGCCAGGCGTCACCCACTGATACATAGCACAGGTACAGCCAGGCGTCACCTACTGATACATAGCACAGGTACAGCCAGGCGTCACCCACTGATACATAGCACAGGTACAGCCAAGTGTCACCTACTGATACATAGCACAGGTACAGGTGTCACCCACTGATACATAGCACAGGTACAGCCAGGCGTCACCTACTGATACATAGCACAGGTATAGCCAGGCGTCACCCACTGATACATAGCACAGGTACAGCCAGGTGTCACCTACTGATACATAGCCCAGGTACAGGTGTCACCCACTGATACATAGCACAGGTACAGCCAGGCGTCACCCACTGATACATAGCACAAGTACAGGTGTCACCTGCTGATACATGGTACAGGTACAGCCAGGCGTCACCCACTGATACATAGCACAGGTACAGCCAGGCGTCACCCACTGATACATAGCACAGGTACAGGTGTCACTCACTGATACATAGCACAGGTACAGGTGTCACCCGCTGATACAAAGCACAGGTACAGGTGTCACCCGCTGATACATAGCACAGGTACAGCCAGGCGTCACCCACTGATACATAGCACAGCTACAGCCAGGTGTCACCTATTGATACATAGCACAGGTACAGGTGTCACCCACTGATACATAGCACAGGTACAGCCAGGCGTCACCTACTGATACATAGCACAGGTACAGCCAGGCGTCACCCACTGATACATAGCACAGGTACAGCCAGGTGTCACCTACTGATACATAGCCCAAGTACAGGTGTCACCCACTGATACATAGCACAGGTAAAGCCAGGCGTCACCCACTGATACATAGCACAAGTACAGGTGTCACCCACTGATACATGGTACAGGTACAGCCAGGCGTCACCCACTGATACATAGCACAGGTACAGCCAGGCGTCACCCACTGATACATAGCACAGGTACAGGTGTCACTCACTGATACATAGCACAGGTACAGGTGTCACCCGCTGATACATAGCACAGGTACAGGTGTCACCCACTGATACATAGCACAGGTACAGCCAGGCATCACCCACTGATACATAGCACAGGTACAGCCAGGCGTCACCCTCTGATACATAGCACAGGTACAGCCAGGCGTCACCCACTGATACATAGCACAGGTACAGCCAGGTGTCACCTACTGATACATAGCACAGGTACAGCCAGGCGTCACCCACTGATACAAAGCACAGGTACAGGTTTCACCTGCTGATACATAGCACAGGTACAGGTGTCACCTGCTGATACATAGCACAGGTACAGGTGTCTCCCGCTGATAGCACAGGTACAGCCAGGCGTCACCCTCTGATACATAGCACAGGTACAGCCAGGCATCACCCACTGATACATAGCACAGGTACAGGTGTCACTCACTGATACATAGCACAGGTACAACCAGGCGTCACCCACTGATACATAGCACAGGTACAGGTGTCACCCATGTATACATGGCACAGGTACAGCCAGGCGTCACCCACTGATACATAGCACAGGTACAGCCAGGCGTCACCAACTGATACATAGCACAGGTACAGCCAGGCGTCACCCACTGATACATAGCACAGGTACAGCCAGGTGTCACCTACTGATACATAGCACAGGTACAGGTGTCACCCACTGATACATAGCACAGGTACAGCCAGGCGTCACCTACTGATACATAGCACAGGTATAGCCAGGCGTCACCCACTGATACATAGCACAGGTACAGCCAGGTGTCACCTACTGATACATAGCCCAGGTACAGGTGTCACCCACTGATACATAGCACAGGTACAGCCAGGCGTCACCCACTGATACATAGCACAAGTACAGGTGTCACCTGCTGATACATGGTACAGGTACAGCCAGGCGTCACCCACTGATAC
Source organism: Taudactylus pleione (assembly GCA_031769625.1). Classification (NCBI taxonomy): domain Eukaryota; kingdom Metazoa; phylum Chordata; class Amphibia; order Anura; family Myobatrachidae; genus Taudactylus; species Taudactylus pleione. The sequence continues at coordinate 963,328 of JAUIMM010000302.1, read as the reverse complement.
ATAGCACAGGTACAGCCAGGCGTCACCCACTGATACATAGCACAGGTACAGGTGTCACTCACTGATACATAGCACAGGTACAGGTGTCACCCGCTGATACAAAGCACAGGTACAGGTGTCACCCGCTGATACATAGCACAGGTACAGCCAGGCGTCACCCACTGATACATAGCACAGCTACAGCCAGGTGTCACCTATTGATACATAGCACAGGTACAGGTGTCACCCACTGATACATAGCACAGGTACAGCCAGGCGTCACCTACTGATACATAGCACAGGTACAGCCAGGCGTCACCCACTGATACATAGCACAGGTACAGCCAGGTGTCACCTACTGATACATAGCCCAAGTACAGGTGTCACCCACTGATACATAGCACAGGTAAAGCCAGGCGTCACCCACTGATACATAGCACAAGTACAGGTGTCACCCACTGATACATGGTACAGGTACAGCCAGGCGTCACCCACTGATACATAGCACAGGTACAGCCAGGCGTCACCCACTGATACATAGCACAGGTACAGGTGTCACTCACTGATACATAGCACAGGTACAGGTGTCACCCGCTGATACATAGCACAGGTACAGGTGTCACCCGCTGATACATAGCACAGGTACAGGTGTCACCCACTGATACATAGCACAGGTACAGCCAGGCATCACCCACTGATACATAGCACAGGTACAGCCAGGCGTCACCCTCTGATATATAGCACAGGTACAGCCAGGCGTCACCCACTGATACATAGCACAGGTACAGGTGTCACTCACTGATACATAGCACAGGTTCAGGTGTCACCTGCTGATACATAGCACAGGTACAGGTGTCACCCGCTGATACATAGCACAGGTACAGCCAGGCGTCACCCACTGATACATAGCACAGGTACAGCCAGGTGTCACCTACTGATACATAGCACAGGTACAGCCAGGCGTCACCCACTGATACAAAGCACAGGTACAGGTTTCACCTGCTGATACATAGCACAGGTACAGGTGTCACCTGCTGATACATAGCACAGGTACAGGTGTCTCCCGCTGATAGCACAGGTACAGCCAGGCGTCACCCTCTGATACATAGCACAGGTACAGCCAGGCATCACCCACTGATACATAGCACAGGTACAGGTGTCACTCACTGATACATAGCACAGGTACAACCAGGCGTCACCCACTGATACATAGCACAGGTACAGGTGTCACCCATGTATACATGGCACAGGTACAGCCAGGCGTCACCCACTGATACATAGCACAGGTACAGCCAGGCGTCACCTACTGATACATAGCACAGGTACAGCCAGGCGTCACCCACTGATACATAGCACAGGTACAGCCAGGTGTCACCTACTGATACATAGCACAGGTACAGGTGTCACCCACTGATACATAGCACAGGTACAGCCAGGCGTCACCTACTGATACATAGCACAGGTATAGCCAGGCGTCACCCACTGATACATAGCACAGGTACAGCCAGGTGTCACCTACTGATACATAGCCCAGGTACAGGTGTCACCCACTGATACATAGCACAGGTACAGCCAGGCGTCACCCACTGATACATAGCACAAGTACAGGTGTCACCTGCTGATACATGGTACAGGTACAGCCAGGCGTCACCCACTGATACATAGCACAGGTACAGCCAGGCGTCACCCACTGATACATAGCACAGGTACAGGTGTCACCTGCTGATACATAGCACTGGTACAGGTGTTACCTGCTGATACATAGCACAGGTACAGGTGTCACCTGCTGATACATAGCACAGGTACAGGTGTCACCCGCTGATACATAGCACAGGTACAGGTGTCACCCACTGATACATAGTACTGGTACAGTCAGGTATCACCCGCTGATACATAGCACAGGTACAGGTGTCACCCACTGATACATGGCACAGGTACAGCCAGGCGTCACCCACTGATACATAGCACATGTACAGGTGTCACCCACTGATAGATAGCACAGGTACAGCCAGGCGTCACCCTCTGATACATAGCACAGGTACAGCCAGGCGTCACCCACTGATACATAGCACAGGTACAGGTGTCACTCACTGATACATAGCCCAGGTACAGGTGTCACCCGCTGATACATAGCACAGGTACAGGTGTCACCCGCTGATACATAGCACAGGTACAGCCAGGCGTCACCCACTGATACATAGCACAGGTACAGCCAGGTTTCACCCACTGATACATAGCACAGGTACAGCCAGGCGTCACCCACTGATACATAGCACAGGTACAGCCAGGTGTCACCCGCTGACACATGGCACAGGTACAGGTGTCACCCACTGATACATAGCACAGGTACAGCCAGGCGTCACCCACAGATACATAGCACAGGTACAGCCAGGTGTCACCCACTGATACATAGCACAGGTACAGGTGTCACCCGCTGATACATAGCACAGGTACAGCCAGGCGTCACAATCTGATACATGGCACAGGTACAGCCAGGCGTCACCCGCTGATACATAGCACAGGTACAGCCAGGCATCACCCACTGATACATAGCACAGGTACAGCCAGGCGTCACCCTCTGATACATAGCACAGGTACAGCCAGACGTCACCCACTGATACATGGCATAGGTACAGCCAGGCGTCACCCTCTGATATATAGCACAGGTACAGCCAGGCGTCACCCACTGATACATAGCACAGGTACAGGTGTCACCCACTGATAGATAGCACAGGTACAGCCAGGCGTCACCCTCTGATACATAGCACAGGTACAGCCAGCCGTCACCCGCTGATACATGGCACAGGTACAGCCAGGCATCACCCGCTGATGCATGGCACAGGTACAGCCAGGCGTCACCCGCTGATACATGGCACAGGTACAGCCAGGCGTCACCTGCTGATACATAGCACAGGTACTGCCCGGCGTCACCCGCTGATTAATGGCACAGGTATAGCCAGGTGTCACCCACTGATACATAGCACAGGTACAGCCAGGCGTCACCCGCTGATACATGGCACAGGTACAGCCAGGCATCACCCACTGATACATAGCACAGGTACAGCCAGGCGTCACCCTCTGACACATAGCACAGGTACAGGTGTCACCCACTGATACATAGCACAGGTACAGCCAGGCGTCACCCACTGATACATAGCACAGGTACAGCCAGGCGTCACCCACTGATACATAGCACAGGTACAGCCTGGCGTCACCTACTGATTCATAGCACAGGTACAGCCAGGCGTCACCCACTGATACATAGCACAGGTACAGCCAGGTGTCACCCGCTGACACATGGCACAGGTACAGGTGTCACCCACTGATACATAGCACAGGTACAGCCAGGCGTCACCCACTGATACATAGCACAGGTACAGCCAGGTGTCACCCACTGATACATAGCACAGGTACAGGTGTCACCCGCTGATACATAGCACAGGTACAGCCAGGCGTCACAATCTGATACATGGCACAGGTACAGCCAGGCGTCACCCGCTGATACATAGCACAGGTACAGCCAGGCATCACCCACTGATACATAGCACAGGTACAGCCAGGCGTCACCCTCTGATACATAGCACAGGTACAGCCAGGCGTCACCCACTGATACATGGCATAGGTACAGCCAGGCGTCACCCTCTGATATATAGCACAGGTACAGCCAGGCGTCACCCACTGATACATAGCACAGGTACAGGTGTCACCCACTGATAGATAGCACAGGTACAGCCATGCGTCACCCTCTGATACATAGCACAGGTACAGCCAGGTGTCACCCGCTGATACATGGCACAGGTACCGCCAGGCATCACCTGCTGATACATGGCACAGATACAGCCAGGCGTCACCCGCTGATACATGGCACAGGTACAGCCAGGCGTCACCTGCTGATACATAGCACAGGTACAGCCAGGCGTCACCCGCTGATAAATGGCACAGGTATAGCCAGGCGTCACCCACTGACACATAGCACAGGTACAGCCAGGCGTCACCCGCTGATACATGGCACAGGTACAGCCTGGCATCACCCACTGATACATAGCACAGGTACAGCCAGGCGTCACCCTCTGATACATAGCACAGGTACAGGTGTCACCCACTGATACATAGCACAGGTACAGCCAGGCGTCACCCACTGATACATAGCACAGTTACAGCCAGGCGTCACCTACTGATACATAGCACAGGTACAGCCAGGCATCACCCACTGATACATAGCACAGGTACAGCCAGGCGTCACCCACTGATACATAGCACAGGTACAGCCAGGTGTCACCTACTGATACATAGCACAGGTACAGGTGTCACCCACTGATACATAGCACAGGTACTGCCATGCGTCACCCACTGATACATAGCACAGGTACAGGTGTCACCTGCTGATACATAGCACAGGTACAGGTGTCACCTGCTGATACATAGCACAGGTACAGGTGTCACCCGCTGATAGCACAGGTACAGCCAGGCGTCACCCTCTGATACATAGCACAGGTACAGCCAGGCGTCACCCGCTGATACATAGCACAGGTACAGGTGTCACTCACTGATACATAGCACAGGTACAGGTGTCACCCGCTGATACATAGCACAGGTACAGCCAGGCATCACCCACTGATACATAGCACAGGTACAGCCAGGTGTCACCCACTGATACATAGCACAGGTACAGGTGTCACCCCCTGATACATAGCACAGGTACAGCCAGGCATCACCCGCTGATACATAGCACAGGTACAGCCAGGCATCACCCGCTGATACATAGCACAGGCACAGCCAGGCATCACCCACTGATACATAGCACAGGTACAGCCAGGCGTCACCCACTGATACATAGCACAGGTACAGCCAGGCGTCACCCGCTGATACATAGCACAGGTACAGCCAGCCATCACCCGCTGATACATAGCACAGGTACAGGTGCCACCCACTGATACATAGCACAGGTACAGCCAGGCGTCACAGAAAGCCATCGCAGACTGAGTGGCGGGAGGTCGGCGTTTGGGGCTGGTGACAGGGGAGTGGTCCCAGATATGCAGGCGTGCCTGTCCGTTACATGGGCGTGCATAAATTAGCCACTGCGACGGCATATGCAGCCTGTGTACTCACTGAGGGCCTGATTCAGACCCGGTCGGAAGCGCTGAGCGCTCGCAACCGGGTCGATGTTTACCCACTGGGCATACGTACGACGGAGCCGGCTCCATTGTGCGAATGCGCGAGACCCGACTAGCGACGGGTGCTCCATCGCTCCGGGTCTCGCACCAAAGGGGGTGAGCTGTCGATGGTGATTGACAGCTCGCCGCATTTGGTAGGCGTGGCCGGGGGGGTGGCTTCACAAACGGAGGCGTTCCCAAGCGAATGCCTGCCGTTTGTGGGCGGCCCCACTGACATCACCAGTGATGTCAGTGGGAGAGCTTCCGGCTGTATTAGAGCCAGAAGCTCTCTGGGGCTTGCGGCCACGAGACCCTACCTCAAGGATCTCGTTGCAAACCTGATGGTCGCGATGGTCTTGACCATCGCGACCATCAACCTGGCCGCTCGCTATAGCTGTGGGTGGTCACCCACAACTATGCGAGCGGCCAAGAGGTTGCTCCAAAAAAAAACAAAAAAACGCCCTGATTCAGAGCGAGCGTACGTCTCTGAATCAGGCCCTGAGTGCGATGAGGTTAGTAATGTCTGAGTAAGGTCAGGGCTGCTGTAATTGTGCGTGAGGGGCCGATGTTACTCCATGTTCCTGATGTATACGCAGGACTGCGAGGTATTACGGATGTGAGATCGCGGTAGTGGACCACTCTGTGCTGGCCGTGCGACGGCTTTGTGATTGCAAACAGTAGCATATTTTTGCAGCAGACCTGCGTACGTAAACGCAGCCGCAATAGCGATCCGTAGTGAATCAGGCCCAATATTCCTTCCCCTCCAGCTCTCCCCCTGCAGGATCCCTCGTCCCTTGCGGCTGTGATGGATCACTGACCAGTTCCTGGCGTGTTATAACCTGCTCACACGCCACTGTTCAGCGCTGTTAGCAGCCATGTATTTATTATCCGCCTGTGCAGACACAGAACATCTGGCAGCGGCGGAGGGGCCTGGGGGTGACGTCTGCGCACTTGGACGGAGGACTTTACATTTCCTATGTTACAGTGTTTTAGCCGTTACTACCAGCAACAGATGTCATCCGTATTATACACCAGAGGTCATGTCCGTCCATATTTCTGCCAGCTTCTGTGCCAGCGCCTGAGTGCTTACAATGATGGCGCCTGCGCTCAGCGCCATGTCCCGTGCCGCGCCTACTGTCCCCGTGCACCTCCTGCACTGACTGGTGGCACTATGGGGGTCATTCAGACCCACTCGCGAGCGGCAGTACGCTCGCAAGTGGGTCGATGTTACCCACTGCGCATGCGCACGACGGAGGGAGCTCCGCCATGCGCATGCGCGAGACCCGACGAGCGAAGGACTTTCCTTCGCTCGGAGTGTCTCATCAAAGGGGGCATGCTGTCGATGGTGACTGACAGCACGCCCCCTTTGGTGGGCGTGCCGGGGGCGTGCCTGCCAGACGGAGGCGTTCCCATGGGATCGCCTACCGTCTGAAGCCGGCCCCACTGACATCACTAGTGATGTCAGTGGGAGTGATTTTGGCTCTGATAGAGCCAAAATCACTCCGGGCCTTGCGGTTGAGAAACCCAACCGCAGGCTTTTACTCGCAGTTCCGATGGTCGCGATGGTCAAGACCATCGCGACCATCATTTTGCACGCTCGTATATGCTGTGGGTGGTGACCCACAGCTATACGAGCGTCCAGGAGGACGCTCCATATTAATGGAGGTGGGCCCTGATTCAGAGCGAGCGCTCTGGTCAGAGCGTCCGGCTCTGAATCAGGGCCTATATTTATACTAATGTACATAATAATGAGGCAGCGCCAGATGAGAATAGGAGTAAATGAATAATAAAGCATAATGAGTCTCTCCGCCAAACGCCCCATCGCGGTCTATAAAGAGCAGAATGAGGCCTCTTACACCATAGCTTGGGTCAGAAATTCTAGCATACGACTGAGAGTATGTGTAATGTATATATCCCGCTGCCAGGAGGTGCATGAGAAACCTGGCACGTACATGTCAGGAGGACAACTCCTCGCTGTATTCCTGAGATTCCTCACAAGCGCAGGGTGTACGGCCATAGCGAGGAACCGTCTCATGTGGCAACATGGCTGATAATGATAAAATGGGACCAGGTAACTCGGACCCCTCTCAGCCAACATGGCACCGGGTGAGAGCCAGGATTTCCTAATAGATGCTACGCTATGCCCTTGTCTGAGGGTGACACGAACGCTGCCCCACTACAATATGGATGCTGCCTCAATACAACATGGCCGCTCTCTTACATTGATGCCAAGTAAAACTGAATATTGTTCATAATTCCACCCAACATGGAGAAATTCCCTTATAATTATAAAAATGAAATTATAGAGAAACACTGGGCCTGCTAGGTGACAGCATAATGCACAGCAGATAGAAACAGGGACAATGCAGGTCCTGGATAATCATAGGGACTTTAGCTTCATCATATTCACAATGTGTAGGCTGAGGGGACTCTGTGTGTCCTATACAGCGACAGTCCATAGACGGAAGGGACATTGTGAGTCCAGGACAGTGACAGTCCATAGATCGAAGGGACTCAGTGGGTCCTGGATAGTCACATTCCATAGACGGAAGGGACATTGTGAGTCCAGGACAGTGACAGTCCATAGATCGAAGGGACTCAGTGGGTCCAGGATAGTCACATTCCATAGGCGGAAGGGACTCAGTGGGTCCTGGACAGTCGCATTGCATAGACAGAAGGGACTCAGTGGGTCCTGGACAGTCACATTCCATAGACGGAAGGGACGGACTCAGTGGGTCCTGGACAGTCACATTCCATAGACGGAAGGGATTCTGGGTCCTGGACAGTCGCATTGCATAGACAGAAGGGACTCTGGGTCCTGGACAGTCGCATTGCATAGACAGATGGGACTCTGGGTCCTGGACAGTCGCATTGCATAGGCGGAAGGGACTCAGTGGGTCCTGGACAGTCACATTCCATAGACGGAAGGGATTCTGGGTCCTGGACAGTCGCATTGCATAGACAGAAGGGACTCTGGGTCCTGGACAGTCGCATTCCATAGGCGGAAGGGACTCAGTGGGTTCTGGACAGTCACATTCCATAGACGGAAGGGACTCAGTGGGTCCTGGACAGTCGCATTGCATAGACAGAAGGGACTCAGTGGGTCCTGGATAGTCGCATTGCATAGGCGGAAGGGACTCAGTGGGTCCTGGACAGTCACATTCCATAGACGGAAGAGATTCTGGGTCCTGGACAGTCGCATTGCATAGACAGAAGGGACTCTGGGTCCTGGACAGTCGCATTCCATAGGCGGAAGGGACTCAGTGGGTCCTGGACAGTCACATTCCATAGGCGGAAGGGACTCAGTGGGTTCTGGACAGTCACATTCCATAGGCGGAAGGGACTCAGTGGGTCCTGGATAGTCACATTCCATAGACAGAAGGGACTCTGGGTCCTGGACAGTCACATGCCATAGACGGAAGGGACTCTGTGGGTCCTGGACAGTCACATTCCATAGACGGAAGGGACTCAGTGGGTCCTGGACAGTCACATTCCATAGACGGAAGGGACTCAGTGGGTCCTGGACAGTCACATTCCATAGACGGAAGGGACTCAGTGGGTCCTGGACAGTCACATGCCATAGACGGAAGGGACTCTGTGGGTCCTGGACAGTCACATGCCATAGACGGAAGGGACTCAGTGGGTCCTGGACAGTCGTATTGCATAGACAGAAGGGACTCTGGGTCCTGGACAGTCGCATTGCATAGACAGAAGGGACTCTGGGTCCTGGACAGTCGTATTCCATAGGCGGAAGGGACTCAGTGGGTTCTGGACAGTCACATTCCATAGACGGAAGGGACTCAGTGGGTCCTGGACAGTCACATTCCATAGACGGAAGGGACTCAGTGGGTCCTGGACAGTCACATTCCATAGACGTAAGGTACTCAGTGGGTCCTGGACAGTCGCATTGCATAGACAGAAGGGACTCAGTGGGTCCTGGATAGTCGCATTGCATAGGCGGAAGGGACTCAGTGGGTCCTGGACAGTCACATTCCATAGACGGAAGGGATTCTGGGTCCTGGACAGTCGCATTTGCATAGAGAGAAGGGACTCTGGGTCCTGGACAGTCGCATTCCATAGGCGGAAGGGACTCAGTGGGTCCTGGACAGTCACATTCCATAGGCGGAAGGGACTCAGTGGGTCCTGGACAGTCACATTCCATAGGCGGAAGGGACTCAATGGGTCCTGGACAGTCACATTCCATAGGCGGAAGGGACTCAGTGGGTCCTGGATAGTCACATTCCATAGACAGAAGGGACTCTGGGTCCTGGACAGTCACATGCCATAGACGGAAGGGACTCTGTGGGTCCTGGACAGTCACATTCCATAGACGGAAGGGACTCAGTGGGTCCTGGACAGTCGCATTCCATAGGCGGAAGGAACTCAGTGGGTCCTGGACAGTCGCATTCCATAGGCGGAAGGGACTCAGTGGGTCCTGGACAGTCACATTCCATAGACGGAAGGGACTCAGTGGGTCCTGGACAGTCACATTCCATAGACGGAAGGGACTCTGTGGGTCCTGGACAGTCACATGCCATAGACGGGAGGGACTCAGTGGGTCCTGGACAGTCACATGCCATAGACGGAAGGGACTCAGTGGGTCCTGGACAGTCACATACCATAGACAGAAGGGACTCTGGGTCCTGGACAGTCACAATGTGTAGACGTAGGGCACCTGTGTGTTGGTGACTAAGCCCTAGCATGTTGCTGGGTGTCTGGCTGTTCTTGGTATGTGACAATCAGTGGCAGATATGAATGAATGGTATTCAGACATCCTGTCCTACCAGTTTATATTCCACATGCCCCATGTCAGAGAGCGATACAGGGACAACATGAGAGAATCAGTCTCCTCTGAGGTTTTGTTACAGGTAACGCTCAGCATGTTGAGGGCAGCACCGTGGGGGTTACAGGACCACTAATGACAAGTTTACTGGACATTTGTCATTTTCTTTTTCATAGACTGGAACTTAGGAAGCCCAGAGAATGAGAATTAGGAATGTTATTGTGTAGTTGGTCAATAATGAAAATAACAACATTTCCTGGGACAGCGAGGACAATCTGCAAAGTCTAAGACAGTCCCTAAGGTTAGCGGCATCAGGTAAACTAGACACGTCCATGCTCATCCAGGGAAACCCTTTCACCTGACCAAAGCATTACCCCGACCGCTAGTCTGTCCAGGCCGGGGAGCCCCCCAATAAAGGGGTCTCCCTCTCCAGGGCACCCCGGACCTAGGCTGATAGCCCGGGGATATCCCCGGCACCCCTGGCCGGTGGGTGACGGGTTGATAGTGTAGTGTGGTGTGGTGTAAAATAATAGATGAGATAATATTGTCTTTTGCTGTGGAATTACAGGTCCCAACATGCATCCCCTGTATGCTGGTACTTGGAGAACCACAAGTACCAGCATGCGGGGCAATATGGGCCCACTGGTACCTGTAGTTCCACAGCAAAAACAATATTAAAAAAACCACAGAACTCACACAGTGACAGTACAAGTTTAATAACACATACAGTCAGGTGCATAAATATTGGGACATTGGCAGAATTGTCAGATTTTGGCCTCTATTCACCACCACAATGGCTTTGAAATGAAACAAACAAGATGTGATTTACCTGCAGACTTTCAGTTTTAAACGGTTTCTATATGTGCCACCCACTTTTTAAGGGGCCAAAAGTAATGGGACTATCAACTCAAAAGCTATTTCATGGACCGGTGTGGGCTATTCCCTCGTTATTTCATTATGAATTAAGCAGGTACAAGGTCTGGAGTTGATTCTAGATGTGACATTTGCATTTGGAATCAGTTGCTGTCGACTCTCAATATGAGATCCAAAGAGCTGTCACCATCAGTGAAGCAAGCCATCATTAGGCTGAAAAATCAAAACAAACCCATCAGAGAGATAGCAAAAACATTAGGTGTGGCCAAATCAACTGTTTGGAACATTCTTAAAAAGAAAGAACGCACCGGAGAGCTCAGCAACACCAAAATACCCGGAAGACCACGGAAAACAACTGTGGTGGGTGACAGAAGAATTATTTCCCTGGTGAAGAAAAACCCCTTCACAACAGTTGGCCAAATCAAGAACACTCTCCAGGAGGTAGGTGTATATGTGTCAAAGTCAACAATCAAGAGAAGACTTCACAAGAGTGAATATAGAGGGTTCACCACAAGATGTAAACCATTGGTGAGCCACAAAAACAGGAAGACCAGATTAGAGTTTGCCAAACAACATCTAAAAAAGCCATTACAGTTCTGGAACAACATCCTATGGACAGATGAGACAAAGATCAACTTGTACCAGAGTGATGAGAAGAGAAGAGTATGGAGAAGGAAAGGAACTGCTCATGATCCAAAAAATACCACCTCATCAGTGAAGCATGGTGGTGGTAGTGTCATGGCGTGGGCATGTATGGCTGCCAATGGAACTGGTTCCCTTGTATTTATTGATGATGTGACTGCTGACAAAAGCAGCAGAATGAATTCTGAAGTGTTTCGGGCAATATTATATGCTCATATTCAGTCAAATGCTTCAGAACTCATTGGATGGCGCTTCACAGTGCAGACTGACAATGACCCGAAGCATACTGCAAAAGGAACTGCCTAGGAAGTTACATGTGATACAGTATGTGGTTTATGCCTGAACTGTAACTTGGCCAACAATAATCCTTCTTTTCTCCCAGTGGTCGGCGTACGCTGTCGTTGTGTGTCATGTATGACGCTGTTGGTATGTTGCAATTTTGCTAATTTTTGTAGATTTTTCTGTTGCTAATGTCTAAGGTCCTGACTCAGAAATGGCCGCTAACGCTGCAGCCGCTAATTTGTACATACGGGCTGTGCGAAATTATACAAATGGCGCATCCGCCAGGGTATGTATTTAGGCGCCCACAGACGGCATCGCAAATCTAAGCGGCTGCGTACAATACCGCAGCTTGGTCACAGATCGGTCAATTATCAGCCATTTTGAATGCACAGTCGCAGAGATGCCCCCAAACGTCCCCTGATTGGTCAATCACTTTGCGAATAAATCCTCACTGCGAATAATAATAATAAACTGAAACTTGAGGCAGGCGCAGATCAGCCATAATCGCTCAGCTGCGTAAACATCGGCGTTGCACCCATCTGTGACTCATGCCCTAAGTACCGATAAAGGAATTGAGATTAACTGCGCCTGATTCAGCGCTGCACACATGATGTTGCACGCAACTGGCCGATGTTTTCAGTCTGCGGGTGCGTCAAAGTCGCGCTGCTCCTGCGTTCTGGTGGTCGCCGTTCTACGACGCAGATCAAAGTTACACACAGAGGCCCTGATTCAGAGTCGGTCTTTTTTTTTTTTTTTTTTTGGAACAGCCTCCTGGCCGCTCGCATAGCTGTGTGTGACCACCCACAGCTATAGCAAGCGGCCAGGAAGATGGTCGCGATGGTAAAGACCACCGCGACCATCGGGCTTGCGACGAGACCCTTGTGGTAGGAGAAAGACACTGATTTTGCAAGACCTCGTACATCGTACATCGGATCGTACATCAAGCAAACCAGCATACGATGCGTGTCACATCGTACACGTTAGGTCGTAATCTTACCATGTGCGGCACGCTGTACTGTCCGAGAGCGGGGAGTGCGGCACGCTGTACTGTCCGAGAGCGCGGGGTGCGGCACGCTGTACTGGCTGAAGTCTCTGGCGCTCACAGTGTCTCTCTCCTCTCCGCCTCCGTCCGAGAGCGGGGGGTGCGGCACGCTGTACTGTCCGAGAGCGCGGGGTGCGGCACGCTGTACTGGCTGGAGTCTCTGGCGCTCACAGTGTCTCTCTCCTCTCCGCCTTCGTCCGAGAGCGGGGGGTGCGGCACGCTGTACTGGCTGGAGTCTCTGGCGCTCACAGAGTCTCTCTCCTCTCCGCCTCCGTCCGAGAGCGGGGGGTGCGGCACGCTGTACTGTCCGAGAGCGGGGGCGCGGCACGCTGTACTGGCTGGAGTCTCTGGCGCTCACAGTGTCTTTCTCCTCTCCGCCTCCGTCCGAGAGCGGGGGGTGCGGCACGCTGTACTGGCTGGAGTCTCTGGCGCTCACAGTGTCTCTCTCCTCTCCGCCTCCGTCCGAGAGCGGGGGGTGCGGCACGCTGTACTGTCCGAGAGCGGGGGGTGCGGCACGCTGTACTGGCTGGAGTCTCTGGCGCTCACAGTGTCTTTCTCCTCTCCGCCTCCGTCCGAGAGCGGAGAGTGCGGCACGCTGTACTGTCCGAGAGCGGGGGGTGCGGCACGCTGTACTGGCTGGAGTCTCTGGTACTTACAGTGTCTTTCTCCTCTCCGCCACCGTCTGAGAGCGGGGGGTGCGGCACGCTGTACTGTCCGAGAGCGGGAGGTGCGGCACGCTGTACTGGCTGGAGTCTCTGGTACTTACAGTGTCTTTCTCCTCTCCGCCACCGTCCGAGAGCGGGGGGTGCGGCACGCTGTACTGGCTGGGGTCTCTGGCACTCACAGTGTCTTTCTCCTCTCCGCCTCTGTCCGAGAGCGGGGAGTGCGGCATGCTGTACTGGCTGGAGTCTCTGGCGCTCACAGTGTCTCTCTCCTTTCCGCCTCTGTCCGAGAGCGGGGAGTGCGGCACGCTGTACTGGCTGGAGTCTCTGGCGCTCACAGTGTCTCTCTCCTTTCCGCCTCTGTCCGAGAGTGGGGAGTGCGGTACGCTGTACTGGCTGGAGTCTCTGGCGCTCACAGTGTCTCTCTCCTCTCCGCCTCCGTCCGAGAGCGGGGGGTGCGGCACGCTGTACTGTCCGAGAGCGGGGGGTGCGGCACGCTGTACTGGCTGGAGTCTCTGGCGCTCACAGTGTCTCTCTCCTCTCCGCCTCCGTCCGAGAGCGGGGGGTGCGGCACGCTGTACTGTCCGAGAGCGGGGGTGCGGCCCGCTGTACTGGCTGGAGTCTCTGGCGCTCACAGTGTCTTTCTCCTCTCCGCCTCCGTCCGAGAGCGGGGGGTGCGGCACGCTGTACTGGCTGGAGTCTCTGGCGCTCACAGTGTCTCTCTCCTCTCCGCCTCCGTCCGAGAGCGGGGGGTGCGGTGCGCTGTACTGTCCGAGAGCGGGGGTGCGGCATGCTGTACTGGCTGGAGTCTCTGGCGCTCACAGTGTCTTTCTCCTCTCCGCCTCTGTCCGAGAGCGGGGGATGCGGCACGCGGTACTGGCTGGAGTCTCTGGCGCTCACAGTGTCTCTCTCCTCTCCGCCTCCGTCCGAGAGCGGGGGGTGCGGCACGCTGTACTGTCCGAGAGCAGGGGGTGCGGCACGCTGTACTGGCTGGAGTCTCTGGTACTTACAGTGTCTTTCTCCTCTCCGCCACCGTCCGAGAGCGGGGGGTGCGGCACGCTGTACTGGCTGGAGTCTCTGGCACTCACAGTGTCTTTCTCCTCTCCGCCTCTGTCCGAGAGCGGGGAGTGCGGCATGCTGTACTGGCTGGAGTCTCTGGCGCTCACAGTGTCTCTCTCCTTTCCGCCTCTGTCCGAGAGCGGGGAGTGCGGCACACTGTACTGGCTGGAGTCTCTGGCGCTCACAGTGTCTCTCTCCTTTCCGCCTCTGTCCGAGAGCGGGGAGTGCGGCACGCTGTACTGGCTGGAATCTCTGGCGCTCACAGTGTCTCTCTCCTCTCCGCCTCCGTCCGAGAGCGGGGGGTGCGGCACGCTGTACTGTCCGAGAGCGGGGGGTGCGGCACGCTGTACTGGCTGGAGTCTCTGGCGCTCACAGTGTCTCTCTCCGCCTCCGTCCGAGAGCGGGGGGTGCAGCACGCTGTACTGTCCGAGAGCGGGGGTGCGGCACGCTGTACTGGCTGGAGTCTCTGGCGCTCACAGTGTCTCTCTCCTCTCCGCCTCTGTCCGAGAGCGGGGGGTGCGGCACGCTGTACTGTCCGAGAGCGGGGGGTGCGGCACGCTGTACTGGCTAGAGTCTCTGGCGCTCACAGTGTCTTTCTCCTCTCCGCCTCCTTCCGAGAGCGGGGGGTGCGGCACGCTGTACTGTCCGAGAGCGGGGGGTGCGGCACGCTGTACTGGCTGGAGTCTCTGGTACTTACAGTGTCTTTCTCCTCTCCGCCACCGTCCGAGAACGGGGGGTGCGGCACGCTGTACTGGCTGGAGTCTCTGGCACTCACAGTGTCTTTCTCCTCTCCGCCTCTGTCCGAGAGCGGGGAGTGTGGCATGCTGTACTGGCTGGAGTCTCTGGCACTCACAGTGTCTCTCTCCTTTCCGCCTCTGTCCGAGAGCGGGGAGTGCGGCACGCTGTAATGGCTGGAGTCTCTGGCGCTCACAGTGTCTCTCTCCTCTCCGCCTCCGTCCGAGAGCGGGGGGTGCGGCACGCTGTACTGTCCGAGAGCGGGGGGTGCGGCACGCTGTACTGGCTGGAGTCTCTGGCGCTCACAGTGTCTCTCTCCTCTCCGCCTCCGTCCGAGAGCAGGGGGTGCGGCACGCTGTACTGTCCGAGAGCGGGGGGTGCGGCACGCTGTACTGGCTGGAGTCTCTGGCGCTCACAGTGTCTTTCTCCTCTCCGCCTCCGTCCGAGAGCGGGGGGTGCGGCACGCTGTACTGGCTGGAGTCTGTGGCGCTCACAGTGTCTCTCTCCTCTCCGCCTCCGTCCGAGAGCGGGGGGAGCGGCACGCTGTACTGTCCGAGAGCGGGGGGTGCGGCACGCTGTACTGGCTGGAGTCTCTGGTACTTACAGTGTCTTTCTCCTCTCCGCCACCATCCGAGAGCGGGGGGTGCGGCACGCTGTACTGGCTGGAGTCTCTGGCACTCACAGTGTCTTTCTCCTCTCCGCCTCTGTCCGAGAGCGGGGAGTGCGGCACGCTGTACTGGCTGGAGTCTCTGGCGCTCACAGTGTCTTTCTCCTCTCCGCCTCTGTCCGAGAGTGGGGTGTGCGGCACGCTGTACTGGCTGGAGTCTCTGGCGCTCACAGTGTCTCTCTCCTCTCCGCCTCTGTCCGAGAGTGGGGAGTGCGGCACGCTGTACTGGTTGGAGTCTCTGGCGCTCACAGTGTCTCTCTCCTCTCCGCCTCTGCCGAGAGCGGGGAGTGCGGCACGCTGTACTGGCTGGAGTCTCTGGTGCTCACAGTGTCTCTCTCCTCTCCGCCTCCGTCCTAGAGCGGGGAGTGCGGCACGCTGTACTGGCTGGAGTCTCTGGCGCTCACAGTGTCTCTCTCCTCTCCGCCTCTGTCCGAGAGCGGGGGTGCGGCACGCTGTACTGGCTGGAGTCTCTGGCGCTCACAGTGTCTCTCTCCTCTCCGCCTCTGTCCGAGAGCGGGGGGTGCGGCACGCTGTACTGTCCGAGAGCGGGGGGTGCGGCACGCTGTACTGGCTAGAGTCTCTGGCGCTCACAGTGTCTTTCTCCTCTCCGCCTCCGTCCGAGAGCGGGGGGTGCGGCACGCTGTACTGTCCGAGAGCGGGGGGTGCGGCACGCTGTACTGGCTGGAGTCTCTGGTACTTACAGTGTCTTTCTCCTCTCCGCCACCGTCCGAGAACGGGGGGTGCGGCACGCTGTACTGGCTGGAGTCTCTGGCACTCACAGTGTCTTTCTCCTCTCCGCCTCTGTCCGAGAGCGGGGAGTGCGGCATGCTGTACTGGCTGGAGTCTCTGGCACTCACAGTGTCTCTCTCCTTTCCGCCTCTGTCCGAGAGCGGGGAGTGCGGCACGCTGTACTGGCTGGAGTCTCTGGCGCTCACAGTGTCTCTCTCCTCTCCGCCTCCGTCCGAGAGCGGGGGGTGCGGCACGCTGTACTGTCCGAGAGCGGGGGGTGCGGCACGCTGTACTGGCTGGAGTCTCTGGCGCTCACAGTGTCTCTCTCCTCTCCGCCTCCGTCCGAGAGCAGGGGGTGCGGCACGCTGTACTGTCCGAGAGCGGGGGGTGCGGCACGCTGTACTGGCTGGAGTCTCTGGCGCTCACAGTGTCTTTCTCCTCTCCGCCTCCGTCCGAGAGCGGGGGGTGCGGCACGCTGTACTGGCTGGAGTCTGTGGCGCTCACAGTGTCTCTCTCCTCTCCGCCTCCGTCCGAGAGCGGGGGGAGCGGCACGCTGTACTGTCCGAGAGCGGGGGGTGCGGCACGCTGTACTGGCTGGAGTCTCTGGTACTTACAGTGTCTTTCTCCTCTCCGCCACCGTCCGAGAGCGGGGGGTGCGGCACGCTGTACTGGCTGGAGTCTCTGGCACTCACAGTGTCTTTCTCCTCTCCGCCTCTGTCCGAGAGCGGGGAGTGCGGCACGCTGTACTGGCTGGAGTCTCTGGCGCTCACAGTGTCTTTCTCCTCTCCGCCTCTGTCCGAGAGCGGGGGGAGCGGCACGCTGTACTGTCCGAGAGCGGGGGGTGCGGCACGCTGTACTGGCTGGAGTCTCTGGTACTTACAGTGTCTTTCTCCTCTCCGCCACCGTCCGAGAGCGGGGGGTGCGGCACGCTGTACTGGCTGGAGTCTCTGGCACTCACAGTGTCTTTCTCCTCTCCGCCTCTGTCCGAGAGCGGGGAGTGCGGCACGCTGTACTGGCTGGAGTCTCTGGCGCTCACAGTGTCTTTCTCCTCTCCGCCTCTGTCCGAGAGTGGGGTGTGCGGCACGCTGTACTGGCTGGAGTCTCTGGCGCTCACAGTGTCTCTCTCCTCTCCGCCTCTGTCCGAGAGTGGGGAGTGCGGCACGCTGTACTGGTTGGAGTCTCTGGCGCTCACAGTGTCTCTCTCCTCTCCGCCTCTGCCGAGAGCGGGGAGTGCGGCACGCTGTACTGGCTGGAGTCTCTGGTGCTCACAGTGTCTCTCTCCTCTCCGCCTCCGTCCTAGAGCGGGGAGTGCGGCACGCTGTACTGGCTGGAGTCTCTGGTGCTCACAGTGTCTCTCTCCTCTCCGCCTCTGTCCGAGAGTGGGGAGTGCGGCATGCTGCACTGGCTGGAGTCTCTGGCGCTCACAGTGTCTTTCTCCTCTCCGCCTCTGTCCGAGAGCGGGGAGTGCGGCACGCTGTACTGGCTGGAGTCTCTGGCACTCACAGTGTCTTTCTCCTCTCCGCCTCTGTCCGAGAGCGGGGAGTGCGGCATGCTGTACTGGCTGGAGTCTCTGGCGCTCACAGTGTCTCTCTCCTTTCCGCCTCTGTCCGAGAGCGGGGAGTGCGGCACGCTGTACTTGCTGGAGTCTCTGGCGCTCACAGTGTCTCTCTCCTTTCCGCCTCTGTCCGAGAGCGGGGAGTGCGGCACGCTGTACTGGCTGGAGTCTCTGGCGCTCACAGTGTTTCTCTCCTCTCTGCCTCCGTCCGAGAGCGGGGGGTGCGGCATGCTGTACTGTCCGAGAGCGGGGGGTGCGGCACGCTGTACTGGCTGGAGTCTCTGGCGCTCACAGTGTCTCTCTCCTCTCCGCCTCCGTCCGAGAGCGGGGGGAGCGGCACGCTGTACTGGCTGGAGTCTCTGGCGCTCACAGTGTCTCTCTCCTCTCCGCCTCCGTCCGAGAGCGGGGGGTGCGGCACGCTGTACTGTCCGAGAGCGGGGGGTGCGGCACGCTGTACTGTCCGAGAGCGGGGGGTGCGGCACGCTGTACTGGCTGGAGTCTCTGGTACTTACAGTGTCTTTCTCCTCTCCGCCACCGTCCGAGAGCGGGGGGTGCGGCACGCTGTACTGGCTGGAGTCTCTGGCACTCACAGTGTCTTTCTCCTCTCCGCCTCTGTCCGAGAGCGGGGAGTGCGGCATGCTGTACTGGCTGGAGTCTCTGGCGCTCACAGTGTCTCTCTCCTTTCCGCCTCTGTCCGAGAGCGGGGAGTGCGGCACGCTGTACTGGCTGGAGTCTCTGGCGCTCACAGTGTCTCTCTCCTTTCCGCCTCTGTCCGAGAGCGGGGAGTGCGGCACGCTGTACTGGCTGGAGTCTCTGGCGCTCACAGTGTTTCTCTCCTCTCTGCCTCCGTCCGAGAGCGGGGGGTGCGGCACGCTGTACTGTCCGAGAGCGGGGGGTGCGGCACGCTGTACTGGCTGGAGTCTCTGGCGCTCACAGTGTCTCTCTCCTCTCTGCCTCCATCCGAGAGCGGGGGGTGCGGCACGCTGTACTGTCCGAGAGCGGGGGGTGCGGCACGCTGTACTGGCTGGAGTCTCTGGTACTTACAGTGTCTTTCTCCTCTCCGCCACCGTCCGAGAGCGGGGGGTGCGGCACGCTGTACTGTCCGAGAGCGGGGGGTGCGGCACGCTGTACTGGCTGGAGTCTCTGGCGCTCACAGTGTCTTTCTCCTCTCCGCCTCCGTCCGAGAGCGGGGGGTGCGGCACGCTGTACTGTCCGAGAGCGGGGGGTGCGGCACGCTGTACTGGCTGGAGTCTCTGGTACTTACCGTGTCTTTCTCCTCTCCGCCACCGTCCGAGAGCGGGGGATGCGGCATGCTGTACTGGCTGGAGTCTCTGGCACTCACAGTGTCTTTCTCCTCTCCGCCTCTGTCCGAGAGCAGGGAGTGCGGCATGCTGTACTGGCTGGAGTCTCTGGCGCTCACAGTGTCTCTTTCCTTTCCGCCTCTGTCCGAGAGCGGGGAGTGCGGCACGCTGTACTGGCTGGAGTCTCTGGCGCTCACAGTATCTCTCTCCTCTCCGCCTCCGTCCGAGAGCGGGGGTTGCGGCACGCTGTACTGTCCGAGAGCGGGGGGTGCGGCACACTGTACTGGCTGGAGTCTCTGGCGCTCACAGTGTCTTTCTCCTCTCCGCCTCCGTCCGAGAGCGGGGGGTGCGGCACGCTGTACTGTCCGAGAGCAGGGGGTGCGGCACGCTGTACTGGCTGGAGTCTCTGGTACTTACAGTGTCTTTCTCCTCTCCGCCACCGTCCGAGAACGGGGGGTGCGGCACGCTGTACTGGCTGGAGTCTCTGGCACTCACAGTTTCTCTCTCCTCTCCGCCTCTGTCCGAGAGTGGGGAGTGCGGCATGCTGCACTGGCTGGAGTCTCTGGCGCTCACAGTGTCTCTCTCCTCTCCGCCTCTGTCCGAGAGCGGGGAGTGCGGCACGCTGTACTGGCTGGAGTCTCTGGCGCTCATAGTGTCTCTCTCCTCTCCGCCTCCGTCCGAGAGCGGGGGGTGCGGCACGCTGTACTGGTTGGAGTCTCTGGCGCTCACAGTGTCTTTCTTTTCTCCGCCTCCGTCCTAGAGCGGGGAGTGCGGCACGCTGTACTGGCTGGAGTCTCTGGCGCTCACAGTGTCTTTCTCCTCTCCGCCTCCGTCCTATAGCGGGGAGTGTGGCACGCTGTACTGGCTGGAGTCTCTGGCGCTCACAGTGTTTCTCTCCTCTCTGCCTCCGTCCGAGAGCGGGGGGTGCGGCATGCTGTACTGTCCGAGAGCGGGGGGTGCGGCACGCTGTACTGGCTGGAGTCTCTGGCGCTCACAGTGTCTCTCTCCTCTCCGCCTCCGTCCGAGAGCGGGGGGAGCGGCACGCTGTACTGGCTGGAGTCTCTGGCGCTCACAGTGTCTCTCTCCTCTCCGCCTCCGTCCGAGAGCGGGGGGTGCGGCACGCTGTACTGTCCGAGAGCGGGGGGTGCGGCACGCTGTACTGTCCGAGAGCGGGGGGTGCGGCACGCTGTACTGGCTGGAGTCTCTGGTACTTACAGTGTCTTTCTCCTCTCCGCCACCGTCCGAGAGCGGGGGGTGCGGCACGCTGTACTGGCTGGAGTCTCTGGCACTCACAGTGTCTTTCTCCTCTCCGCCTCTGTCCGAGAGCGGGGAGTGCGGCATGCTGTACTGGCTGGAGTCTCTGGCGCTCACAGTGTCTCTCTCCTTTCCGCCTCTGTCCGAGAGCGGGGAGTGCGGCACGCTGTACTGGCTGGAGTCTCTGGCGCTCACAGTGTCTCTCTCCTTTCCGCCTCTGTCCGAGAGCGGGGAGTGCGGCACGCTGTACTGGCTGGAGTCTCTGGCGCTCACAGTGTTTCTCTCCTCTCTGCCTCCGTCCGAGAGCGGGGGGTGCGGCACGCTGTACTGTCCGAGAGCGGGGGGTGCGGCACGCTGTACTGGCTGGAGTCTCTGGCGCTCACAGTGTCTCTCTCCTCTCTGCCTCCGTCCGAGAGCGGGGGGTGCGGCACGCTGTACTGTCCGAGAGCGGGGGGTGCGGCACGCTGTACTGGCTGGAGTCTCTGGTACTTACAGTGTCTTTCTCCTCTCCGCCACCGTCCGAGAGCGGGGGGTGCGGCACGCTGTACTGTCCGAGAGCGGGGGGTGCGGCACGCTGTACTGGCTGGAGTCTCTGGCGCTCACAGTGTCTTTCTCCTCTCCGCCTCCGTCCGAGAGCGGGGGGTGCGGCACGCTGTACTGTCCGAGAGCGGGGGGTGCGGCACGCTGTACTGGCTGGAGTCTCTGGTACTTACCGTGTCTTTCTCCTCTCCGCCACCGTCCGAGAGCGGGGGATGCGGCATGCTGTACTGGCTGGAGTCTCTGGCACTCACAGTGTCTTTCTCCTCTCCGCCTCTGTCCGAGAGCAGGGAGTGCGGCATGCTGTACTGGCTGGAGTCTCTGGCGCTCACAGTGTCTCTTTCCTTTCCGCCTCTGTCCGAGAGCGGGGAGTGCGGCACGCTGTACTGGCTGGAGTCTCTGGCGCTCACAGTATCTCTCTCCTCTCCGCCTCCGTCCGAGAGCGGGGGTTGCGGCACGCTGTACTGTCCGAGAGCGGGGGGTGCGGCACGCTGTACTGGCTGGAGTCTCTGGCGCTCACAGTGTCTTTCTCCTCTCCGCCTCCGTCCGAGAGCGGGGGGTGCGGCACGCTGTACTGTCCGAGAGCAGGGGGTGCGGCACGCTGTACTGGCTGGAGTCTCTGGTACTTACAGTGTCTTTCTCCTCTCCGCCACCGTCCGAGAACGGGGGGTGCGGCACGCTGTACTGGCTGGAGTCTCTGGCACTCACAGTTTCTCTCTCCTCTCCGCCTCTGTCCGAGAGTGGGGAGTGCGGCATGCTGCACTGGCTGGAGTCTCTGGCGCTCACAGTGTCTCTCTCCTCTCCGCCTCTGTCCGAGAGCGGGGAGTGCGGCACGCTGTACTGGCTGGAGTCTCTGGCGCTCATAGTGTCTCTCTCCTCTCCGCCTCCGTCCGAGAGCGGGGGGTGCGGCACGCTGTACTGGTTGGAGTCTCTGGCGCTCACAGTGTCTTTCTTTTCTCCGCCTCCGTCCTAGAGCGGGGAGTGCGGCACGCTGTACTGGCTGGAGTCTCTGGCGCTCACAGTGTCTTTCTCCTCTCCGCCTCCGTCCTATAGCGGGGAGTGTGGCACGCTGTACTGGCTGGAGTCTCTGGCACTCACAGTGTCTTTCTCCTCTCCACCTCTGTCCGAGAGCGGAGGGAGCGGCACGCTGTACTGGCTGGATTCTCTGGCACTCACAATGTCTTTCTCCGCCTCCGATAGGGAGGTTGTGGCACGTTATACAAGCTGGGATCTCTAGTACTCACTCCGGCTGGGTGACTATGCCCTGGATCGGTCAGTCGTACGGATTAAGGAGAGCTCAGTGTATATAGGAGCTTCTGTATCTGGTCCACTGTCCTGTGTATAGCAAATGATTGTGGGCAGTTAACCCTTATCGACGCGTTTCGCTGTTGTCCAAGAACTTTTTCAAGCTCTAAATTGTACCTATGGTATCTATCTATCTATCTATCTATCTATCTATCTATCTATCTATCTTTCTATCTATCTCATATCTATGTATCTCTCTCATATCTATCTATCTATCTATCTATCTATCTATCTATCTATCCATCTCATATTTATCTATCTCATATCTATCTATCTATCTAACTATCTATCTATCTATCTATCTATCTATCTATCTATCTATCTATCTATCTATCTATCTATCTATCTATCTATCTTGCAACCATTTTCCTGCCAGAAGAACATCTAAGTTATGGGATTCTTCACATGGGGTGGGGGTGTGATTGAGAGGACCAATCACAAGCCTCCATCTTTTATACTGCAGCTTTTGATTGGTTCTCCCACTCCCCCATGATTGTAGGTGAGGCTGTGAGAGGAACAGTGGTGACCCCAGATCTCTGGCTAGAGGTAGGGGCTGTTACTGTAGGCATAGCCATCAAACATTCACCATCGATGGTGCCACCAGTACTTTATTTTGATGGCAGCAAACCATAGATGGAAATCATGGGACAATTAAATGCGGTGGGCCAATCATAATAGGAGTAGCGGGGCTCGATGGCGACAGAGCTAAGCGCCATGGGACGTGCGACAGTAGAACAAAAATATTGGCACCATTAAGTTTAACCTCTGTCATCGTTGGCAAAGAAACATCGGACCTTATCCATCGATGAGAGAACCATCAACCATTGGTAGCAAACCATCGATGCATGCTAACCACCGAAGGTTGATGGACATCACAACACGTTAGTAACTGTTCCTCAGCAGGTGGCAGTGCAAATGCAGCCCAGTTTATGTGACTGAGGCCACTGCCCCTTTAAAAATTAAATTGCCAGCTCTTGTGGTCTCAGCTGATGCCTGAGCTGGGGCAGGAGGTGTTCTAAGTATTCACAAAAATAGCAGCAGAAAAACAAAGGTTTGCTAACGGCAAATGGTGGGGAGGCAGGAAAGGTGTTAGAGGCAGCTGCTGTCTGTCACTTTAAGAGGTAGGGCATGAGGAGTGACCCTGCTGTGGGGTTTGGCTCTGGCTGCCTTTTTGGGATCTGACCGAGCATGGTTATGTGTATGTGTGAGAGAGGGCCTGGGAGAGACAGCTGTGTCTGAGAGCAGGGGAGCGACAGGAGGCACAGGGGAGAAGGGCAAAGAGGGCCAGCAACAGGGGAGAGAGAGAGAGGTATAAGGGGGGCAAGAGAGAGACCCAAGAGGGGTTCAGGGGGAAAGAGAGAGAGACCCAAGGGGGGTGGTGGGCAGAAGAAAGTGACATAAGAGGGGGTATAAGGGCAAAAGAGTGAGTCCCAAGAGGGGTGCAGGGGTAAAAGCAGAAGAGAGACCCCAGGAGTGCACAGAGGCCGGGGCAGGAGAAGGTAGCCGCTCAGGTCGGGTGCCAGAAGCCATGGCCAGCTTTAACTTGCCCCCCGATGCAGAGGAGAAGGACTTTATCCAGGCGTACGAAGATGTCCGGGAGAAATATAAAGGTACAAACTTCATTCATTGATTGTTTAACTCTTTGTGCTCTGCCCGTCACTGCTGCTATTGTGTAACGCTGCACCTGGCAATGGGTGGGCACCTTGTGTCTATTACCTGGCTACCAGGTGACATAGCCCATAGCCTGGGACCTGGGGTCAGCCAATGATTTACATCCGCAGAGGGCAGGAAAAGGACGAGCAACCTGTCAAGACAGAATTACCTTAGATGTTGGGTGACATGAGTCCAGATTTGGGGTTGTTAGGAATGGTCAGTGACCTTATCATCTGCGCCATCCTGAAGGTGAGGCTCTAGAGCAGGGGTCAGCCTCCTGTTGCTCTCTTCAGGTAATGCTGGGACTTGTGGTACATGTTTACAGGCTTGTGTGTCTGTATTTCTCTTAGTGTGACAGTAAATGCAGGGTGCAGACGTCTCTCACATTGTGTGCGTTTAACCATTAGGTGACAGTAGAACTGGTTGGTTACAGGAAGTGACATTTGGTTCTGGTTTAACACATCCAGATTTCAGAGCTGGCTGGGAAAGTGGCTGCTGAGAGCAGGGGGGCAGCCCGGAGCTGGGAGCTGGGAGCTGGGAGCCAGACTCTGAAAACTTGGAATGAAATATAAATAGCTCCCGTTACTCACTGGAATCAACTGTATGAGGCGTCAGCTGGGAGCGGCCTGAGGAAGATCCAAAACTACTGACAAATCCAAATCAGGGTCACATAGGACCCCCCAAATCAGGGTCACATAGCATCCCCAAATCAGGGTCACATAGGACCCCCCAAATCAGGGTCACATAGGACCCCCAAATCAGAGTCACATAGGACCCCCAATTCAGGGTCACATAGCATCCCAATTCAGAGTCACATAGCATCCCCAAATCAGGGTCACATAGCATCCCAATTCAGAGTCACATAGCATCCCCAAATCAGGGTCACATAGCATCCCCAAATCAGGATCACATAGGACCCCCAAATCAGGGTCACATAGCATCCCCAAATCAGGGTCACATGGCATCCCCAAATCAGGGTCACATAGCATCCCCAAATCAGGGTCGCATAGGACCCCCAAATCAGGGTCACATAGCATCCCCCAAATCAGGGTCACATAGCATCCCCCAAATCAGGGTCACATAGGACCCCCCAAATCAGAGTCACATAGCATCCCCAAATCAGGGTCACATAGGACCCACAAATCAGAGTCACATAGCATCCCCAAATCAGGGTCACATAGCATCCCCAAATCAGGATCACATAGGACGCCAAATCAGGGTCACATAGCATCCCCAAATCAGGGTCACATGGCATCCCCAAATCAGGGTCACATAGCATCCCCAAATCAGGGTCACATAGGACCCCCAAATCAGGGTCACATAGCATCCCCCAAATCAGGGTCACATAGCATCCCCCAAATCAGGGTCACATAGGACCCCCCAAATCAGAGTCACGTAGCATCCCCAAATCAGGATCACATAGGACCCACAAATCAGAGTCACATAGGACCCCCAAATCAGGGTCACATAGCATCCCCAAATCAGGGTCACATAAGACCCCCAAATCAGGGTCACATAGGACCCCCCAAATCAGAGTCACATAGCATCCCCAAATCAGGGTCACATAGCATCCCCAAATCAGGGTCACATAACATCCCCAAATCAGGGTCACATAGGACCCCCAAATCAGGGTCACATAGGACCCCCAAATCAGGGTCACGTAGGGCCCTCTAATCAAAGTCCTATCAAACATATCAAATCAGGGTCACACACGACTCTTATATCCTGTAAGTGCCATGCAGGACCTCCATTCTATTGTCACTGTAATGTCAGGGGGGGATAAAGGGATTCCTGCCCCTTGGAGGAGCTGGCTCCCCGCATGGTCCCTCCCGCAGGCTCCTGGTTGATGTTCCCGGGAAGAGCTGTATGATGAGGAGCAGATTACAGTCTCTGGTGACACACTGTCTGTGGTGTAAATGAGGGTCTGTCTCCTGCTAGTTGCTCCCTCAGGTGGTGTAAAATGGCTGCTTACTGTGAGACTGGTGGTGTCCCAGCAGCAATAATCCCTTTATCCACCTGCTCTGCTGGGCACCGGCATCGGGCATCTACTACCACTCCCATCATGTAACACGCAGGATAGAGGAGGTGTGACTGCTGATGTACATGCTGTGGGGGCTCATCCTCTGCCCCTCCCCCCATGATAGTTATTGGGGTGCTGTACAATGGAGGATCAGGTACCGGGATATCACGTGTCCTTTGTGTGTGGAGCTGGTGCCTGTGGTGAGGTGGTTACCCCAGTTATATATGGTATGTCACCATAAACACTCATTAGCACAGAAGGGCAATAAACTCATATTACCCGTCTGACTGTATAAACCGCCAATAAATAGCGTTTCCCGAACATATACCATACTGGAGGTATTTACACAGCACTGTCACCAACTTCCAGGGCTCATGAAGATGTTTCCCTGATCATGTAATCTCTTGTACAGTGTTACTTCTGTATGCTGGGTGTAATTCTCTGATTATGCTGTATATGTAGGGGATACTGCATAGTACCACTTCTCTGTTCTGTATGCTGGGTGTAATGTAAGGGTTACTGCATAGAACCACTTCTCTGTTCTGTATGCTGGGTGTAATGTAAGGGTTACTGCATAGTACTACCTCTCTGTTCTGTATGCTGGGTGTAATGTAAGGGTTACTGCATAGTACCACTTGTCTGTTCTGTGTGCTGGGTGTAATGTAAGGGTTACTGCATAGTACCACTTCTCTGTTCTGTATGCTGGGTGTAATGTAAGGGTTACTGCATAGTACCACTTCTCTGTTCTGTATGCTGGGTGTAGTGTAAGGGTTACTGCATAGTACCACCTCTCTGTTCTGTATGCTGGGTGTAATGTAAGGGTTACTGCACAGTACCACCTCTATGTTCTGTATGCTGGGTGTAATGTTAGGGTTACTGCATAGTACTACCTCTCTGTTCTGTATGCTGGGTGTAATGTAATGGTTACTGCATAGTACCACCTCTCTGTTCTGTATGCTGGGTGTAATGTAAGGGTTACTGCATAGTACCACCTCTCTGTTCTGTATGCTGGGTGTAATGTAATGGTTACTGCATAGTACCACCTCTCTGTTCTGTATGCTGGGTGTAATGTAATGGTTACTGCATAGTACCACCTCTCTGTTCTGTATGCTGGGTGTAATGTTAGGGTTACTGCATAGTACCACCTCTCTGTTCTGTATGCTGGGTGTAATGTAATGGTTACTGCATAGTACCACCTCTCTGTTCTGTATGCTGGGTGTAATGTAAGGGTTACTGCATAGTACCACCTCTCTGTTCTGTATGCTGGGTGTAATGTAAGGGTTACTGCATAGTACCACCTCTCTGTTCTGTATGCTGGGTGTAATGTAAGGGTTACTGCATAGTACCACTTCTCTGTTCTGTATGCTGGGTTTCTCTTTTAGCGTTACTGCATAGTACCACTTCTCTGTTCTGTGTGCTGGGTGTAATGTAAGGGTTACTGCATAGTACCACCTCTCTGTTCTGTATGCTGGGTGTAATGTAAGGGTTACTGCATAGTACCACCTCTCTGTTCTGTATGCTGGGTGTAATGTAAGGGTTACTGCATAGTACCACTTCTCTGTTCTGTGTGCTGGGTGTAATGTAAGGGTTACTGCATAGTACCACCTCTCTGTTCTGTATGCTGGGTGTAATGTAAGGGTTACTGCATAGTACCACCTCTCTGTTCTGTATGCTGGGTGTAATGTAAGGGTTACTGCATAGTACTACCTCTCTGTTCTGTATGCTGGGTGTAATGTAAGGGTTACTGCATAGTACCACCTCTCTGTTCTGTATGCTGGGTGTAATGTAAGGGTTACTGCATAGTACCACCTCTCTGTTCTGTATGCTGGGTGTAATGTAAGGGTTACTGCATAGTACCACCTCTCTGTTCTGTATGCTGGGTGTAATGTAAGGGTTACTGCATAGTACCACCTCTCTATTCTGTATGCTGGGTGTAATGTAAGGGTTACTGCATAGTACTACCTCTCTGTTCTGTATGCTGGGTGTAATGTTAGGGTTACTGCATAGTACCACCTCTCTGTTCTGTATGCTGGGTGTAATGTAAGGGTTACTGCATAGTACCACCTCTCTGTTCTGTATGCTGGGTGTAATGTAATGGTTACTGCATAGTACCACCTTTCTGTTCTGTATGCTGGGTGTAATGTAAGGGTTACTGCATAGTACCACCTCTCTGTTCTGTATGCTGGGTGTAATGTAAGGGTTACTGCATAGTACCACCTCTCTGTTCTGTATGCTGGGTGTAATGTAAGGGTTACTGCATAGTACCACCTCTCTGTTCTGTATGCTGGGTGTAATGTAAGGGTTACTGCATAGTACCACCTCTCTGTTCTGTATGCTGGGTGTAATGTAAGGGTTACTGCATAGTACCACCTCTCTGTTCTGTATGCTGGGTGTAATGTAAGGGTTACTGCATAGTACCACCTCTCTGTTCTGTATGCTGGGTGTAATGTAAGGGTTACTGCATAGTACTACCTCTCTGTTCTGTATGCTGGGTGTAATGCAAAGGTTACTGCATAGTACCACCTCTCTGTTCTGTATGCTGGGTGTAATGTAAGGGTTACTGCATAGTACCACTTCTCTGTTCTGTATGCTGGGTGTAATGTAAGGGTTACTGCATAGTACCACTTCTCTGTTCTGTATGCTGGGTGTAATGTAAGGGTTACTGCATAGTACCACCTCTCTGTTCTGTATGCTGGGTGTAATGCAGAGGTTACTGCATAGTACTACTTCACCGGCTTTGTGCGTCCAATCACTGGTAATCACTGGCTTTGTGCGTCCGATCACTGGTAATAACTGGTAATCAATGGCTTTGTGTGTCCGATCACTGGCAATCACTGGTAATCACTGGTAATCAATGGCTTTGTGTGTCCGATCACTGGCAATCACTGGTAATCACTGGCAATCACTGGTAATCACTGGCTTTGTGCGTCCGATCACTGGTAATCATTGGTAATCACTGGCATCCCGTCCAGCGGTATAGCATACTGATTCCCACTGTAGGACCTGATCATCAAAGGATCTGCTACCGACGCTGCGTTTTTCTATGCAGACATTTGGATTTGCGGCGTCGCCGGTAGTATAATCTAGGGATCTGGGAAATTTGCGTATATTTACACAGCGCCAGCGTACATATTCATAGCTGCGTCGGCATTGCGTACAGCTCTGATACCAGGCCCTATAGGGAAGTGATTCTCAGTATCTGTCCTTATTCTATGCATATAGGAAACCGCACAGTACAACTCTTGTTCTATATGCAGGGTGTGATTCTCAGTATCTGTCCTTACTCTATGCATATAGGAAACCGCACAGTACAACTTCTCTTGTTCTATATGCAGGATGTGATTCTCAGTATCTATCCTTATTCTATGCATATAGGAAACCGCACAGTACATCTTCTCTTGTTCTATATGCAGGATGTGATTCTCAGTATCTATCCTTATTCTATGTATATAGAAAACCACACAGTACAACTCTTGTTCTATATGCAGGGTGTGATTCTCAGTATCTGTCCTTATTCTATGCATATAGGAAACCGCACAGTACATCTTCTCTTGTTCTATATGCAGGGTGTGATTCTCAGTATCTGTCCTTATTCTATGCATAAAGGAAACCGCACAGTACAACTCTTGTTCTATATGCAGGATGTGATTCTCAGTATCTGTCCTTACTCTATGCATATAGGAAACCGCACAGTACAGCTTCTCTTGTTCTATATGCAGGGTGTGATTCTCAGTATCTGTCCTTACTCTATGCATATAGGAAACCGCACAGTACAACTCTTGTTCTATATGCAGGGTGTGATTCTCAGTATCTGTCCTTACTCTATGCATATAGGAAACTGCACAGTACAACTTCTCTTGTTCTATATGCAGGGTGTGATTCTCAGTATCTGTCCTTACTCTATGCATATAGGAAATCGCACAGTACAGCTTCTCTTGTTCTATATGCAGGGTGTGATTCTCAGTATCTGTCCTTACTCTATGCATATAGGAAATCGCACAGTACAGCTTCTCTTGTTCTATATGCAGGGTGTGATTCTCAGTATCTGTCCTTATTCTATGCATATAGAAAACCGCACAGTACAACTTCTCTTGTTCTATATGCAGGGTGTGATTCTCAGTATCTGTCCTTACTCTATCCATATAGGAAACCGCACAGTACAGCTTCTCTTGTTCTATATGCAGGGTGTGATTCTCAGTATCTGTCCTTACTCTATGCATATAGGAAACCGCACAGTTCAACTCTTGTTCTATATGCAGGGTGTGATTCTCAGTATCTGTCCTTACTCTATGCATATAGGAAACCGCACAGTACAACTCTTGTTCTATATGCAGGGTGTGATTCTCAGTATCTGTCCTTATTCTATGCATATAGGAAACCGCACAGTACATCTTCTCTTGTTCTATATGCAGGGTGTGATTCTCAGTAGCTGTCCTTACTCTATGCATATAGGAAACCGCACAGTACAGCTTCTCTTGTTCTATATGCAGGGTGTGATTCTCAGTATCTGTCCTTACTCTATGCATATAGGAAACCGCACAGTACAACTCTTGTTCTATATGCAGGGTGTGATTCTCAGTATCTGTCCTTACTCTATGCATATAGGAAACCGCACAGTACAACTCTTGTTCTATATACAAGATGTGATTCTCAGTATCTGTCCTTATTCTATGGATATAGGAAACCGCACAGTACAACTCTTGTTCTATATGCAGGGTGTGATTCTCAGTATCTGTCCTTATTCTATGCATATAGGAAACCGCACAGTACAACTCTTGTTCTATTTGCAGGGTGTGATTCTCAGTATCTGTCCTTATTCTATGCATATAGGAAACCGCACAGTACAACTCTTGTTCTATATGCAGGGTGTGATTCTCAGTATATGTCCTTATTCTATGCATATAGGAAACCACATAGTACAGCTTCTCTTGTTCTATATGCAGGGTGTGATTCTCAGTATCTGTCCTTACTCTATGCATATAGGAAACCGCACAGTACAGCTTCTCTTGTTCTATATGCAGGGTGTGATTCTCAGTATCTGTCCTTACTCTATGCATATAGGAAACCGCACAGTACAGCTTCTCTTGTTCTATATGCAGGATGTGATTCTCAGTATCTGTCCTTATTCTATGTATATAGAAAACCGCACAGTACAACTCTTGTTCTATATGCAGGATGTGATTCTCAGGGGTAAAGATACGAAGTTTCGAGTTTGGGTGAGACTGCAATCTCGGGTGAGTTTAGCCATGTTTTTCATCTTGCAAATTTACTAAAGAGAAACTCATGTGAGTTTGGAAGAAAGTTTTAATTTTTCGCTGAAAAACTCGGGTGAGATTACAAACTCGAATCAACTCACCATCGGCCAAACTCTGAAGTACTTTTCATGACAAAGTTGCAACTGGGGAATTTAGCTCCTATGAGCAGGGCCCTCTGCCCTCTTGTGCATCTCCTTACTATACCTTCATCTACTTCTTACTCTCTACCAGGGCACCTAACACTTGGTTGCTTTGCATTGTTGCTTATCTGGGTGTTATGGTCGAGAATGTAGCAATGTACATTATCCATGTCCTGTAATGTATTGTACTGTACTGTAAGTCACTGTAAATCAACCTATTTGTTTATGTGCTGTGTAAGGCGCTGCGGAACACTTGTGGCGCCATATAAATAAATAAACGATGATGATAATAATAATAATAATTTACCAAGAATCGAGATTACAATCTCGGATGAGAATGTAGCAAACTCGCAGAGAAATGTTTCGAATAGACCACCTCCTGAGCTGCGAGTTTTGCAGTAACATACACAGATCAGTGTGATTTCTGCATGTGTAGTTAATGTATAGAGATTTTCTTAAAAAAAAATCAACTAGGGTCCCCCTAAAAACCATAACCAGCCCCGGACTGGTCAGCCAATCCTGGTTTAAAAAATTATGGTGAACAAAACGAGTAGGGAACCAGCACATGGCTGCAGAGCCAGTGCTGGTTTTAAATATAGGGGGGAAAAAATTGCGTAGGGGTCCCCCTATATTTAAAGCTAGCACTGGACCCAAACCGATTGGGGTGTAATGCCACGGCCAAGAGGCCCTATCACCGGGTCACCATGGCCAAAGCATTCTCACACCCAGCCGGTCAGGCCAAGCCGGGGATCTCAGGGGAGGTGGGGATTCCCCTAAGAAGGGATCCCCTCTCTCCCGAAACTCCAGGCTTACGCTGAAGCAGGGGCTATTCCCTGCACCCCTGGAGCGGTGGGTACGGGAGTAATAATGTGCTAAATCGTAGAAAACTATTGTAATTTACAGTGGAACTACAGGTGCCAGCATGCCTGCCCTTTGGCACTTGTGGAACTACAAGTGCCAGCAGGCGGCCAGCACCCGTACCCCCACTGTAAAATAAATAGATTAAAAAAAACACTGTATACAGTAAACTTTAATACATACACCTAACCCTGTGCCAGCAGGTCTGTCCTCTTATTCTATATGCATGATGTGAGTCTCAGTATCTGTCCTTATTCTATACAAATATAAAACTGTACAGTACAACTTCTCTTGTACTATATGCTGGATGTGATTCTCAGTATCTGTCCTTACTCTATGCATATAGAAAATTGCACAGTACCACTTCTCTTCTATATGCAGGATGTGATTCTCAGTATCTGTTCTTATTCTATGCGTATAGAAAACCGCACAGTACAACTTCTCTTGTTCTGTATGGTGGATGTGATTCTCAGGGGTAAATTTACTAAGAATCCAGTCTGATTTCGTTTTTTTTCAAACTCTATTTGCATCGCCGAAACTTAGGTGATTTTCTTGTTTTTAAACTCGCAAAGTGAGTTTAGCTGAGAGTGAGATGGCCGATGGTGAAGCAGATCGATATATCTCCCCTGAGTAGCAAGTTTAGATGAGATTACTCACCTGAGATTGCAGTGTTTTCTCTCTGCCTAACTCTCCCGAGCAAGCAACCTGCACATATCAGTGAGATATGTGAAGGCTGCTTGTGTGGTCTACCTGTTAAACAAGGGTTAAATTTTTATAAAAAATTACGTAGGGTCCCCCCCCAAAAGCATAACCAGCCCTGGACTGCTCAGCCAGTCCTGGTTCCTAAAATTACGGGGAACAAAACGAGTAGGGTTCCCCCGTAATTTAGGAACCAGCACCTGGCTGCAAGGCCAGTGCCGGTTTTAAATATAGGGGGAAAAAATGTGTAGGGGTCCCCCGATATTAAAAACCAGCACCGGACCCAAACCACCCGGGGTGTAATGCCACAGCCAGGAGACCCTATCACCGGGTCGGTCCCCTTCTCTAGTAAAATCCGTTTGGAGTACCTGGAATAAAGATCCTATACTCACCTCGGTCCCCACTTCCCCTGAGATCCCCGACTTGGGCTGACCGACTTGGGGTGTTAATGTTTTTGGCCCTGGAGACCAGGTGATGGGGTCTCCTGGCTGTGCATTACACCCCTGTCAGTTTGGGTCCGGTGCTGGTTTTAAATATAGGGGGAACCCTATGCATTTTTCCCCCTTATATTTAAAACCAGCACTGACCCTGCAGTCAGGTGCTGGTTCCTAAATTACGGGGGAACCCTACTCATATTTTGTTCCCTGTAATTTTAGGAACCAGGACTGGCTGAGCAGCCCGGGGCTGGTTATGCTTTTTGGGGGTGGACCCTACGTCATTTAAAAAAAAAATAAGAACACTTTAAATTAAATACACATGCAGAAACATACACAAATCACAATGATCTGTGTATGTTTCTGCAAAACCGGCAGCTCAGGAGGTGGAGTGTTTGAAACTTTATCAGGAAGTTTGCATCGATCTCACCCGAGATTGAAATCTCGATTCTTGGTATATTCCCAAGTGGTATTTTTTTCATGAAAAGTACTTCAGAGTTTGGCCGATGGTGAGTTGTTTCGAGTTTGTGAGTGCGAAGAGAGAAATCTCTCCCAAACTCATCAGAGTTTGTCTTTAGTAAATTTGTGAGATGAAAAACATGGCTAAACTCACCCGAGATTATCATCTCAATCAAACTGGAATCTTAGTAAATTTACCCCTCTGTCCTTAATCTATGCATATACAAAACCGCACAGTACAACTTCTCTTGTTCTATATGCAAGATGTGAGTATCAGTATCTGTCCTTATTCTATACATATAGGAAACTGCACAGTACAACTTCTCTTGTTCTATATGCAGGGTGTGATTCTCAGTATCTGTCCTTATTCTATGTATATAGGAAACTGCACAGTACAACTTCTCTTGTTCTATATGCAGGGTGTGATTCTCAGTATCTGTCCTTATTCTATGCATATAGGAAAACGCACAGTACAACTTCTCTTTTTCTATTTGATTGGTATGATTCTCAGAATATGTTCCTCTGTATATACAGTATAGATAAGTACACAGTACCACTTCAATTGTACTATATGTTGGGTGTGATTCTCAGTATGGAAAACGGCATAGTACAACTTCTCTTGATCTTTACGATTGTGTAATTCTCGTGTGTATGTTCTTCTGTGTATATAGAGAAATGCACAGTATAACTTCTCGCTCTATATGATGGGTGTAATTCTCAGTATCTGTTCTGTTTCTAAGTTTATGGAAAAGGGCACAGTATAACTTTTCCTGCTTTGTATGTTGGGTCTCCTTCAGTATTTGCTATAATCCATCGGTTCCCAGACTGAGAGCCGCAGGGGGGGCCACAGGTCGGTGGTCCAGGACCAAATCTAATTGTTTATGGCCAGTGTGATAGGCAAACCTGACGCTGGTGACTGGTGGTCATCAAATACGTGGACAAATAAAAGCCCAACCACGTCCATCACCACATAACTGACCTAAGGGTGAGATATAGTATAATGACACATTGGGGGCTGCAGTCATATATGACATATTGGGGGTTGCAGTAATATTACATATTGGGGGTTGTAGTTATCTGACATATTGGGGGTTGCAGTAATATGACATATCGGGGGTTGCAGTAATATATGACATATTGGGGGTTGCAGTAATATGACATTGGGGGTTGCAGTAATATGACATATTGGGGGTTGCAGTAATATATGACATATTGGGGGTTGCAGTAATATATGACATATTGGGGGTTGCAGTAATATGACATATTGGGGGTTGCAGTAATATATGACATATTGGGGGTTGCAGTAATATATGATATATTGGGGGTTGCAGTAATATATGACATATTGGGGGTTGCAGTAATATATGACATATCGGGGGTTGCAGTAATATGACATATTGGGGGTTGCAGTAATATATGACATATTGGGGGTTGCAGTAATATGACATATTGGGGGTTGCAGTAATATATGACATATTGGGGGTTGCAGTAATATGACATATTGGGGGTTGCAGTAATATATGACATATTGGGGGTTGCAGTAATATTACATATTGGGGGTTGTAGTTATCTGACATATTGGGGGTTGCAGTAATATGACATATTGGGGGTTGCAGTAATATATGACATATTGGGGGTTGCAGTAATATGACATATTGGGGGTTGCAGTAATATGACATATTGGGGGTTGCAGTAATATATGACATATTGGGGGTTGCAGTAATATACGACATATTGGGGGTTGCAGTAATATATGACATATTGGGGTTTGCAGTAATATATGACATATTGGGGGTTGCAGTAATATGACATATTAGGGGTTGCAGTAATATGACATATTGGGAGTTGCAGTAATATATGACATGTTGGGGGTTGCAGTAATATATGACATGTTGGGGGTTGCAGTAATATATGACATATTGGGGGCTGCAGTAATATATGACATGTTGGGGGTTGCAGTAATATATGACATGTTGGGGGTTGTAGTAGTCTATGATATATTAGGAGTTGCAGTAAACTGACATATTGGGAGTTGCAGTAATATATGACATATTGGGGGTTGCAGTAATATATGACATATTGGGGGCTGCAGTAATATATGACATGTTGGGGGTTGCAGTAATATATGACATGTTGGGGGTTGTAGTAGTCTGATATATTAGGGGTTGCAGTAAACTGACATATTGGGAGTTGCAGTAATATATGATATATTGGGGTTTGCAGTAATATATGACATATTGGGGGCTGCAGTAATATATGACATGTTGGGGGTTGCAGTAATATATGACATGTTGGGGGTTGTAGTAGTCTATGATATATTAGGGGTTGCAGTAAACTGACATATTGGGATTTGCAGTAATATATGATATATTAGGTGTTGTAGTAGTCTGACATATTGGGGGTTGTAGTAGTCTGACATATTGGGGGTTGCAGTAATATATGATATATTAGGTGTTGTAGCAGTCTGATATATTGGGGGTTGTAGTAGTCTGACATTGGGGGTTGTAGTAGTCTGAAATATTGGGGGTTGTAGTAGTCTGACATATTGGGGGTTGCAGTAATCTGACATTGGGGGTTGTAGTAATCTGATATATTGGGGGTTGTAGTAGTCTGACATATTGGGGGTTGCAGTAATCTGACATATTGGGGGTTGCAGTAATCTGACATATTGGGGGTTGTAGTAGTCTGACATTGGGGGTTGTAGTAGTCTAATAAAAACACACTTGGGTCCTAATTGCGCTGTTATGTCAGGATTGGTACGCAGCCTAATAATTCTGATGGAGGCCACATAACACAGGGTCAGGGCCGTCTGTAGATGGAGGAATGCCCGCAGGATGGGCAGGGACATATAAACAAGGTGGTGCAGGCGGATGGCGTTTCGGCCTCATCCGATCATACGTGGTGGAATGTGGCAATGGCTTTTGGTGTACGCTGTCACCGGCTCCCCGGCTGTGCACACAGAAGATGAGTCCGCAGGATCACAGCGCCATAAGGGAACCAGTGTAGGCGGCCGCACTGGAACTAGTGAATCCTCTTAGTGGGGAGAGGAAACCATACAAACTCAGGAAGAACATACAAACTCCACACAGATAATGCAGGAATGCGAGTCGCTGGCCCTTGGTGGTGCCCACGTGCTTAGCGATTTGCAGGGCCAGCCTTTGCAGATGTGTGAGCTTCTTGTACCAGTACCCCTGCTTATTAGTGCTCAGTATAACGCTGTTGTCGGTGTCCATACATGGACTAGGCTGTAACGACGAAAATAGCCCCCCCCCCCCCACCCCCCTCAAGTCACGTTACCCCAGTTTTACACATAATAAAGTGAGTACAGAATGGACACTTGTGCAGGATTTCACATGTTGTTCGAAGTGTCTCCCCCTCTGTCAGTGGCCGCACTTAGGACCTCATTCAGACCCGCTCGCAAGCGGGTCGATGGTGAGGCCCTATGCACGCGCAGCGGCCGCAGTGCGCATGCGCAAGCCCCGGAGCGAATGACAATTTCACTCGCTCTGGGGCTTGCTACAAAAGGGGCCCCATTTTGTAGACTGGGAGGGGGGGGGGGTGGCCGGTCAAACGGTGGCAATCCTTCAGGAAGGAACACCTGATGTTTGTAGGCGGCCCTACTGACATCAGCAGTGATGTCAGTAGGGAGCTTCCTGCTCTGTTAAAGCAGGAAGCTACCTGGGGCTTGCGGAAGACGAGACCCAACCCCAAGGGTCTCGTCGCAAGTCCCGACGGTCACCCACAGCTTAGCGAGTGGCCAGGAGGTCGGCTTTTAAAGAAGAAGCGGCCGCCCTCATTCAGAGCAAGCGCTTGCATTTTGCGAGCGGCTCTGAATGAGGTCCTTAGTGTGTCACTCACTAATGACTGGGTAGAGGCTGTATGTCACTCACTAATGACTGGGTAGAGGCTGTGTGTCACTCACTCACTAATGACTGGGTAGAGGCTGTGTGTCACTCACTCACTAATGACTGGGTAGAGGCTGTGTGTCACTCACTAATGACGGGGTAGAGGCTGTGTGTCACTCACTCACTAATGACGGGGTAGAGGCTGTGTGTCACTCACTCACTAATGACGGGGTAGAGGCTGTGTGTCACTCACTAATGACGGGGTAGAGGCTGTGTGTCACTCACTCACTAATGACGGGGTAGAGGCTGTGTGTCACTCACTAATGACGGGGTAGAGGCTGTGTGTCACTCACTCAGTAATGACGGGGTAGAGGCTGTGTGTCACTCACTAATGACGGGGTAGAGGCTGTGTGTCACTCACTCAGTAATGACGGGGTAGAGGCTGTGTGTCACTCACTAATGACGGGGTAGAGGCTGTGTGTCACTCACTAATGACGGGGTAGAGGCTGTGTGTCACTCACTAATGACGGGGTAGAGGCTGTGTGTCACTCACTCAGTAATGACGGGGTAGAGGCTGTGTGTCACTCACTAATGACGGGGTAGAGGCTGTGTGTCACTCACTCAGTAATGACGGGGTAGAGGCTGTGTGTCACCACATGTCCCTGTCATTACTATGAGGCGGGGGTGAGTGTGTGACACCTTCATGTTGCTGACACTCTGTCTCCTCATTGGGGTTGTTCGTATTTCATGCTCAGGATTTGGGGTACCCCCTGAGTATCCCCTTCCATCACAGAGCTGCTGATATGGGGACCCTCTTACAAACAAGCATTAGAATGGGCCGTGGACTCACATTGGGGCTTTGTCTGATGGCTGCTGATATAACACAAATAGGGGCTTATATACTAAGCCAGTGATTCCCTCTGCGCAGTTGTGCAGCTCGCTGGTTCCTCACCCACCGTTATGTTATATCTGTATTGTGTGGCTTATTCACATTGTCTGGTTCAGTAATCTACACTAATATAATAAGAACGTTGTCTCTGTCTGTTTCTTCCAAGTTGGCGCAAAAACTACTGAACTGATTTTCATGAAAACTGCATCATTGTATAGTGGGGACTCATAGAAATAACCAGCACTGTGATTCATCTCCATCAGCAACATTACAGCTGAGCAATAACAAAAACAAAATGTATCATCACCCTCACACCATGCGCACGGCCGGGGAGGGGAGAGGGGCTTTGGGTCCTCCATGAATAGGATAGGCTACATAGCAGTCTATGCACAGGGCACACAGTGACATGGGAGAGATAGGTGTGGCACCATGCGTGTGGCTGGTAAGGGGTACAGTGACATTGGTGTGAGTGCTGGGCGAGGGCGCTGCTACCATTAGTCTGTATAGCGCTGCTGGTCACATGGCCACTCCCGCGATAGGACCCCTGTGCAAAGCAATACAGCTATATCACCTCAAATAAATAAATGTTGGCAGAAGCGATTCCATCGCGGGCGAAATCGCAGGCAACAGCTAGTACTATATATAAAAGCAGGTCATATATACTAAGGGCCTCATTTACAGCAGGGCATATGTCCGCTTTCATACTGTGCATTTGTACCAAAACGTATCTTGTGACTGGCGAGGTGGGACGGAGATGGGCAGCGTAACTGATTGTGTAGCGGTGACCTGTACATGTAGCTGTAGCTGGTGACACATAATGAGAGACGCTGTACAGGAGGGGGCAGGCCTGGCATAATGATATGTGATGTTAGTGATGCCGCCAGCAGCGCTGTGATTGGCTGATTCCCCGGCTCATAGTACAGTACTTCGGTCATTAGCGCTGTATTTATATAATGCCAAGCTGGGCATCCACCCGGATTTCCCATTGGCCGCCTGTGCGAAAGAGGGTTCTCTCTGTATTTATTACGTGGTAAATGGGATGTGGTTATGTCTGTATTTTCTCTTTGTATATATGACTATATTACATTATATGGCAGTGTCCGGCTGCATCTCCTCAGCGCCATGTGATGTAACTATACATATGTAATTCCGTCCTAGGCTGAATCTGGCCCTTAGGCAGGTGTGATAGGCAGACGTGTGCCTCAGCCATATTTGGTTCCCATAGCCTGGAGGTGGTCTCCCGCCTTGTATATACAGTCAGGTGCATAAATATTGGGACATTGACAGAATTTTCATATTTTGGCCTCTAGTCACCACCACAATGGCTTTGAAATGAAACAAACAAGATGTGCTTTACCTGCAGACTTTCAGATTTAATTTGAGGGTAATTACATCCAAATCAGGTGAACGGTGTAGGAATTACAACGGTTTCTATATGTACCTCCCACTTTTTTAAGGGGCCAAAAGTAATGGGATAAACTAAACAATCCTAAATCTAACTTTCACTTTTTAATACTTTGTTGCAAATCCTTTGCAGGCAATTACAGCCTGAAGTCTGGAACGCACAGACATCACCAGACGCTGGGTTTCATCCCCGGTGATGCTCTGCCAGGCCTCTACTGCAAATGTCTTCAGTTCCTGCTTGTTCTTGGGTCATTTTCCCTTCAGTTTTGTCTTCATCAAGTGAAATGCATGCTCAATCAGATTCAGGTCAGGGGATTGACTTGGCCATTGCATAACATTCCACTTTTTAGCCTTAAAAAACTCTTTGGTTGCTTTTGCAGTATGCTTCGGGTCATTGTCCATCTGCACTGTGAAGCGCTGTCCAATGAGTTCTGAAGCATTTGACTGAATATGAGCATATAATATTGCCCAAAACACTTCAGAATTCATTCTGCTGCTTTTATCAGCAGTCACATCATCAATAAATACAAGGGAACCAGTTCCATTGGCAGCCATACATGCCCACGCCATGACACTACCACCACCATGCTTCACTGATGAGGTGGTATGTTTTGGATCATGGGCAGTTCCTTTCCTTCTCCATACTCTTCTCTTCCCATCACTCTGGTACAAGTTGATCTTTGTCTCATCTGCCCATAGGATGTTATTCCAGAACTGTAATGGCTTTTTTTAGATGTTGTTTGGCAAACTCTAATTTGGTCTTCCTGTTTTTGAGGCTCACCAATGGTTTACATCTTGTGGTGAACCCTCTATATTCACTCTTGTGAAGTCTTCTCTTGATTGTTGACTTTGACACATATACACCTACCTCCTGGAGAGTGTTCTTGATTTGGCCAATTGTTGTGAAGGGGTTTTTCTTCACCAGGGAAATAATCTTCTGTCAGTCACCCAACACAGTTGTTTTCCATGGTCTTCCGGGTCTTTTGGTGTTGCTGAGTTCTCTGGTGCGTTCTTTCTTTTTAAGAATGTTCCAAACAGATGATTTGGCCACACCTAATGTTTTTGCTATCTCTCTGATGGGTTTGCTTTGATTTTTCAGCCTAATGATGGCTTGCTTCATTGATAGTTACAGCTCTTTGGATCTCATATTGAGAGTCGACAGCAACTGATTCCAAATGCAAATGTCACACCTAGAATCAACTCCAGACCTTTTACCTGCTTAATTGATAATGAAATAACGAGGGTATAGACCACACCTGTCCATGAAATAGCTTTTAAGTTGATAGTCCCATTACTTTTGGCCCCTTAAAAAGTAGGAGGCACATATAGAAACCGTTGTAATTCCTACACTGTTCACCTGATTTGGATGTAATTACCCTCAAATTAAATCTGAAAGTCTGCAGGTAAATCACATCTTGTTTGTTTAATTTCAAAGCCATTGTGGTGGTGAATAGAGGCCAAAATATGAAAATTCTGTCAATGTCCCAATATTTATGCACCTGACTGTAAGTATATAGGTGAGGACACTCATAGCCACTCTTTACAGAGCCATGCAGTCCACCTACACACCCTATATATAGCGTGTCACTGCTACCTATCCACCTCTGGGAGCCTGAGAAATGTCTCAGGAACAGATAACAGGGCCGAACCTTGTACCTGACACAGAACAGCTCACATAGCCCAGCTGGAAGTGCGCCCGTGTCCTGTCAGGGCCCCTTAATCCGCCTATGGGTTCACGATTCTCTCTTGTGCAGTAATATTACACTTTTAGCCTAAAAATAATCACACGGGGACCTGTACTTGGTGAACATTTTGTCAATTTAATTTAAATAAATTGGAAATGGAGCAGAGATTGAAAGGTGGGAACGAAAGCATCTATCCGTCAGCTGCGCTGATACGTGGGCGCCAGACGGTCATCCTTTGGTCTCATGTCGGTCAGTATGTGGTCAGCTCTGTCCATGCAGTGTGCTGTATCTTTATTATTATCATTTATTTATATGGCGCCACACGTGTTCCGCAGCGCCTTACATAGTACATAAACAAGTTGTAGACAAGTGACTTACAGAACAATACAATACAGGACCAGGACATGGATAATATATATTCCTACATTAGTGACCATAACACCCAGATAAGCAACAGAGCATAAGCAGCCAAGTGTTAGGTGCCCTAGTGGGGGGTAAGACGTAGATGAAGGTAGAGTAAGGAGAAGCACAAGAGGGTAGAGGGCCCTGCTCGTAAGAGCTTACATTCTAAAAGGGAGGGGCAGACAAACAGGGGTGACACAGATGGGGAGGAAGGAGTATCTGTATACATTGTGGAATCAATACCAGAGCCCCAGAAAATGCTGCAGAACGGATCCTTTTCCAGGTACGATCTTTCCTTTCCATGCACGGAAGAACACCCAGACTAACCAGGGAATGCCCAGAGTATGCTGTATGCTGCCATATTTCTGTGAAAGTCTGTCCCACACTCTGGGGTTACACGTGGAGGAACATGTCATGTGCTGTAGTATTGTTACAGAGAACCGACATCTTACTGGAATTAGGGGCTTATTCCTGCGCTCCCTGAGTCATATGACTAATGCAAGTCAGAAAACGGGGGGGGAGGCAGGATGTCACCCTATAGGCTTAGAGCTGTGTGTCATCTAGACAGCAGGGTAAAGCCCCAGAAGTGGGTGTTATTATATATCAGAGCAACCGCCGGCCTCACGTCTCGGAATAGACAGTGTCCCATCATAATTCCCAGCTGTGGAGACTCGTCAGACCCCGGTGATGGAGCAGGGGGGAGACTGTGTATAATTATTACTGGTGTAGCCATAGATAACGCACTGGGGGAGATATATATATATATATATATATATAATGCCCTCACCATAATAAAGCATGGAGTTTTTAGTTCTTATTTTGGTCAAAACATTCAAGCTTGCAGCCCCCCCCCCATTATATATAATGTTGTAACTGATGCACAATGTAATTACTTAGTAACATATCAAACAAGTCAAATAAATAAATATTCCAACACATCGCTACAAATGACTATAAATAAGAAGACAGAAGTAATTACATTTTGTAATTATAGGCTCCCATACCTCCCAGCATTGTATAACTGACCATTGGGACTCTGGGTCTCATTCAGACCCGCTCGCGAGCGCAGGACGCTCGTAAGCGGGTCGATGGTACCCAAATGCGCATGCGCACGACGGAGGCTTCTCCGTCGTGCGCATGCGCGAGACCCGCCGAGCAACGGGTCGATGGTGAGTGACAGCACGCCCCCTTTGGTGGGAGTGCCGGGGCGTGGCTGCCAGACGGAGGCGTTCCCATGGGAACGCCTACCGTCTGGGTCCGGCCCCACTGACATCACTAGTGATGTCAGTGGGAGTGATTTTGGCTCTGATAGCCAAAATCACTCCAGGGCTTGCGGCAGGGAGACCCTACCGCAGAGTCTCGTCGCAAGCCCGATGGTCGCGATGGTCTTGACCATCGCGACCATCATCATGGACGCTCGCATAAGCTGTGGGTGGTAACCCACAGCTATGCCGAGCGTCCAGGAGGACGCACCAAAAAAAACCAAATACGCCCTGATTCAGAGCGGGCGCTCGTTCAGAGCGTCCGGCTCTGAATCAGGCCCTCTACGCGAACAAAAAAGGGGGCGTGGCCTCACAGGGAGGGGCCATTGTCTCGCGTCACGCCCTCCTTTTTAAAACTCGGGGGGTGTGCCCAGTACTCTCGAAGAAGCTGGGCTGCCGCCAGGCTCCCCCCACGCTGTGAATAGATACCGCATCTATACACGCAGAGCAGCAGTGAGAGTGCTCCCAGCCCCCCGCGCTAGACACTGCGGCCCGCGGAAGGGACATCAGGACAGTCCCCAAAAAGTTGGAAGGTTTGGGCTCATCCTTGCACATAGGCAGATGCAGGATATATTACCTAAGAGGTCACGCAATGCGGTACATTTACTAAGCGGTTGCAATGTAGCACGGTAATGCCATTCAAAGCAAAACACCCCCTCATTGCACAGGGCTATGTAATAATAATAATAATAATAATAATAATAATAGATAAAAGGCCATTCCACCCAAGTCAGAACTATGACTATAATCTGCGGAGGAAGCTTCGGTGTATCCAGCGCTCGCTGGCACGGGCACAGGCGGGACGTAACACATCCTGCCCCAGCGAGTCCTTACTATCACTGGGAATCTGTGGCCCCAACCTCACAGCCCATTGCCGCCCGCCATCGCCTGACCCAGCTACAGCAATTCTACAAGTAGCATCAGGAACTTACCCAGACGGACAACTGGCTGTAACAGCTGCGGACCTGGATCTACTACGTACTGACGGCTGTTTATTTATATTACTCTATGGATAGCTATTTATCTGCCACTAGGAGGGATTCTGTGGAGATAAACGTGTGACGCGTAAATGTCGCA
Organism: Taudactylus pleione; assembly: GCA_031769625.1. Classification (NCBI taxonomy): domain Eukaryota; kingdom Metazoa; phylum Chordata; class Amphibia; order Anura; family Myobatrachidae; genus Taudactylus; species Taudactylus pleione. Next base: position 918,688 of record JAUIMM010000302.1, on the reverse strand, counting down.
GGAGGAGATGTATTATTACGGCGCACATTGTGCCAATAAAGCAGCTCCTGATTCGCCGTTTCTCGAACGAAGCAGGAAGCAATAGCTCCGATATGGTAACAGGTTTTCCGCCATAGTTCCCTGCAAGTCCTGCCGCGTATCAGCCATTGTATCTCTCATATAGTTATAATTATAGCACAGACAGAGAGGATATACTTAGTGTATGTGGCATCGCATAGCACATGGGAACACGGGACACGTATGGTATGGAGAAAACGGATATCCTGACTGCAATGTAAAAGTGACTACATAGCATGTGGGCCACAGTAAAAATGATATACTTAGTACACTGCGCATCGCACTAATACTGTACATAGCTGCGCCAAGTGCCTACCACGTGCAATCACCGGCCAATAATACAGAACATCCCCTTATAGTTACATACAGTCCCAGTGCCCACCATGTATATAGAAGTTATAATATTACTTTCTTTTATTTTTAAGTTACTAGGCGGTTTCCGTAGCAACGTCAATGCAATATACATAGTAACTGTGTGACTTGTAATATAAGTACGATATAACCTCCATACCCTCCATAAGCCATCCTACCTATCTACCCCCTCTCCTCCATTCTATCACATTACTCTATCATATCCCAAACTACCCACATACCCTCCATAAGCCATCCTACCTATCTACCCCCTCTCCTCCATTCTATCACATTACTCTATCATATCCCAAACTACCCACATACCCTCCATAAGCCATCCTACCTATCTACCCCCTCTCCTCCATTCTATCACATTACTCTATCATTTCCCAAACCACCCACATAACCTCCATAAGCCATCCTACCTGACTACCCCCTCTCCTCCATTCTATCACATTACTCTATGATATCCCAAACCACCCACATACCCTCCATAAGCCATCCTACCTGACTACCCCTCTCCTCCATTCTATCACATTACTCTATCATATCCCAAACCACCCACATACCCTCCATAAGCCCTCCTACCTGACTACCCCCTCTCCTCCATTCTATCACATTACTCTATCATATCCCAAACTACCCACATACCCTCCATAAGCCATCCTACCTATCTACCCCCTCTCCTCCATTCTATCACATTACTCTATCATATCCCAAACTACCCACATACCCTCCATAAGCCATCCTACCTATCTACCCCCTCTCCTCCATTCTATCACATTACTCTGTCATTTCCCAAACCACCCACATAACCTCCATAAGCCATCCTACCTGACTACCCCCTCTCCTCCATTCTATCACATTACTCTATGATATCCCAAACCACCCACATACCCTCCATAAGCCATCCTACCTGACTACCCCTCTCCTCCATTCTATCACATTACTCTATCATATCCCAAACCACCCACATACCCTCCATAAGCCCTCCTACCTGACTACCCCCTCTCCTCCATTCTATCACATTACTCTATCATATCCCAAACCACCCACATATCCTCCATAAGCCATCCAACCTGACTACTCCCTCTCCTCCATTCTATCACATTACTCTATCATATCCCAAACCACCCACATACCCTCCATAAGCCCTCCTACCTGACTACCCCCTCTCCTCCATTCTATCACATTACTCTATCATATCCCAAACCACCCACATATCCTCCATAATCCATCCTACCTGACTACCCCCTCTCCTCCATTCTATCACATTACTCTATCATATCCCACACCACCCACATATCCCCCATAATCCATCCTACCTGACTACTCCCTCTCCTCCATTCTATCACATTACTCTATCATATCCCACCCACATATCCTCCATAACCATCCTACCTGACTACCCCCTCTCCTCCATTCTATCACATTACTCTATCATATCCCACACCACCCACATATGGGTGTTATTACCCGATAAGCCTGATACGGCCCATATCTGGCCACTGTCACATCTGCCATGCACCCAGCAGTATAATTACGGCCATACCTTGTTTTACAATGGGGCCCAGTCATCGCTATTTGCGCCCCTGATTACACCGGTTTTGTGTGTGGAAAACTCTTCCCTAACTGTAGCCTACAGGAACCCGAGGTGGGTGACACCGAGCTACAGCCGGGTGACTGACCTAAGGGTTAGACCTGGCAGGAATTATGCTGAGGACCCTGCTGAATGCCCCCCATGGGGACAGGAGTGACATTATTATATGGAATAGCGGAACTAACTTAATTAGAAGCAATATAGTAAAAAAAAAGCCCTGGAAGCTGCATGCCATGTTAGGAGTCAGGGAAATCACGTTATGCTGCGATGCATTGCAGGAGGGTATGTGAGGAATTTGGAGCTGGATTATCCGTCTTTGAAACGAGTTTGTTTTGCAGAGTGTTGTCTGTTTGATTTGTAGTTCCCCATCCACTGGTGACCTGCATGTTATTTACCAGCCGCTGCCCATTCTCAGACCAGTGCTTACTGCATGGCACAAAGGGCACTTCATGGGTCACCACCCAGGGTGGTCCCGAGCTCCTGGACAGAACTGAAGCTGTGCAGAATCCTATGACCTTGTGCGGGAAATCTATTCTCGGCATTGGCATTTAGGTGCTACTGTACCTCCCTCCTGCCCGGATTTTAGGGGAATGTTCTCTTGTCCCGGTTGCCAAGACTGGAGGTTATCCTGCTCACTGTCTCCCTGCATAGTATTTACCAGGGTATACAATCGGGAAACCGGCTGCCTTAATGCCGACAGCCGGCTTCCCGACTGTCGTATCCCGGCGAGGGTGAAATGCCGGGCGCCTGACATTTCCACCACCCCCCCCCCCGGAAGGGTTACGGTTAGGCTAGGGGGAGGGTTAGGGTTAGGCACCCCCGGGGGGGACTTAGGGTTAGGCACTTAGAGGGGAGATTAGGGTTAGGCACCCTAAGGAGGGTTAGGGTAAGGTTAGTTTATACGACGATCGGGATTTCCAGCGCTGTGGGGCTTCCGCTGCCGGGAACTCTGCTTTTGTCGGCCAGGCGCTGCCGGGAATCGAACCGCCGGCCATGCGCCCGGCGGTATTTCATTCCGATTCCTTTACCAGGGAGGGTCTGAGGTTGGGGGTGCAGGAGTATCCTAGCACTATACCTCCAGGGGACATAAAATGGGGCGCAGCTCTGTGATCCGATGTGATCCGATGTGATGTACAGGGAGATCTGAGTCTTGGGCTAGCAGGCGGCATATAGGGGCGCAGATAGACCCCCCCAGCCAACATGTGATGAGGTTTTATTGATGTGTGTTTATATGGTCACTGTGTATGAACACGTATGATCCCGCCAGACGCACTTCCTGTCATAGCGTAACGTCACTTGTTAGCGTATATATAACATGTAAAATACTCTGGGCCCCTGTATCTGCCCCCCATTCTCGATGCCTATGCTGGTGTACCCCCACACCTAGCACCCTGATGTATGCCTTAGAGAGGATGTACACGTAGAATGGGGGCTCTTGCTTGATATGTATATAACATGTAGAGACTGCAGGGATGTGACATGTTGGAGACACCCCAGCATTTGCTGTCTATGTACAGAGGATGAGGAGCTGAGACTGAAGCTCTCCATCTGTTATCTCAGTGCATTATGCTGTAATACGCTGTATTGTACCTGAGCCGCAATCCACGGGGATGGGGTCTTATGTCCATAAACAACAAGTTCAGCAACTACGTATTATCCCCCCCCATACCCCCCCCCCCCCGCAGTATGCCATGTGGGGGCAGGGGTGGGATTTTGCATAACACGTCACAGACACAGCTCAGAGGGGCATTCCAAAGCTTCTCTGCTCACTACATAACGTTGCCAATAGTGCTGGTATTGCTCCTCCATGGTAAACTTTCCCTCTCACCTACTCTTTCTGTTACTAAGACCATCTCCTCTATCCCCACTGCTTAGGTGTGACCCTGGACTCTCCTACACCTCCCACAGTCATGCTGTCTCCCGATGCTGCTTCATTTAGCTCTGCCACAACTCCAGGACCGTGGAAGGTAGCAAACCTCTTATAGTGCCCTTGTCATCTCCCATCTGGACTACTGTAACCTCCTACCCTTCAATCTCCTCCTCTGCCGTCTCTCCCTTACATCTATCCTGAATGCTGCTGCTGACCATGTCTACCTATCTCGTCACTCTGATTGCACCTCTCTCCTCCATTGCTGCCTCCCCTTCCCCTACAGAACCCATTTTATGCTCCTCCCCTTCACAGCACTCAGTCACCCCTCCCCCACCTACATGTCTAATGCGGGCCACACATCAGCGCTGCTATTCTCTGCAAAATGGTGGCCATCGTAGGCCGGCGATACGTCTGCAGATGGAAAAATTCAACGATTCCGGCCATTTATGGGGCTGGATAGGGGAATCTAATGTTTTCAACGTTTGAATATCCCCGTTCCCCCGAGACAGCCGTTAGTAGAACGGGTAATTTGCGGCAATCGGTCGCATATGTATAGGTCCCTTAACTTCATCTCATTCCACACTCCCCCCACCCTCCCCTCCCGGTTTGTCACCTGGCCCCCTCGCTGATCTTCCCAATTATACCCCACTCCCCTCACATCTGCTGTATGTACCCCTCCTCATCTCTTCCCAGCTCACCTGTCACTTATACCCCCCACTCCCCTCACTCTATATTACCTCACATCTGCTGTATGTACCCCTCCTCATCTCTTCCCAGCTCACCTGTCACTTATACCCCCACTCCCCTCACTCTATATTACCTCACATCTGCTGTATGTACCCCTCCTCATCTCTTCTCAGCTCACCTGTCACTTATACCCCCCACTCCCCTCACTCTATATTACCTCACATCTACTGTATCTACCCCCTCATCTCTTCCCAGTTCACCTGTCACTTATACCCCCACTTCCCTCACTCTATATAACCTCACATCTGCTGTATGTACCCCCCCTCATCTCTTCCCAGCTCACCTGTCACTTATACCCCCCACTCCCCTCACTCTATATTACCTCACATCTACTGTATCTACCCCCTCATCTCTTCCCAGCTCACCTGTCACTTATACCCCCACTTCCCTCACTCTATATAACCTCACATCTGCTATATGTACCCCCTCCTCATCTCTTCCTAGCTCACCTGTCACTTATACCCCCACTCCCCTCACTCTATATTACCTCACATCTGCTATATGAACCCCTCCTCATCTCTTCCCAGCTCACCTGTCACTTATACCCCCCACACCCCTCACTCTATATTACCTCACATCTGCTATATGTACCCCCTCCTCATCTCTTCCCAGCTCACCTGTCACTTATACCCCCCACTCTATATTACCTCACATCTGCTGTATGTACCCCTCCTCATCTCTTCCCAGCTCACCTGTCACTTATACCCCCCACTCCCCTCACTATATTACCTCACATCTGCTGTATGTACCCATCCTCATCTCTTCCCAGCTCAGCTGTCACTTATACCCCACTCCCCTCACTCTATATTACCTCACATCTGCTGTATGTACCCCTCCTCATCTCTTCCCAGCTCACCTGTCACTTATACCCCCCACTCCCCTCACTCTATATTACCTCACATCTGCTATATGTACCCCCTCCTCATCTCTTCCCAGCTCACCTGTCACTTATACCCCCACTCCCCTCACTCTATATTACCTCACATCTGCTATATGTACCCTTCCTCATCTCTTCCCAGCTCACCTGTCACTTATACCCCCACTCCCCTCACTCTATATTACCTCACATCTGCTGTATGTACCCCCTCCTCATCTCTTACCAGCTCACCGGTCACTTATACCCCCACTCCCCTCACTCTATATTACCTCACATCTGCTGTATGTACCCCTCCTCATCTCTTCCCAGCTCACCTGTCACTTATACCCCCCACTTCCCTCACTCTGTATTACCTCACATCTGCTGTATGTACCCCTCCTCATCTCTTCCCAGCTCACCTGTCACTTATACCCCCCACTCCCCTCACTCTGTATTACCTCACATCTGCTGTATGTACCCCTCCTCATCTCCTCCCAGCTCACCTGTCACTTATACCCCCACTCCCCTCACTCTATATTGCCTCACATCTGCTGTATGTACTCCTCCCCATCTCTTCCCAGCTCACCTGTCACTTATACCCCCCACTCCCCTCACTCTATATTACCTCACATCTGCTATATGTACCCCTCCTCATGTCTTCCCAGCTCACCTGTCACTTATACCTCCACTCCCCTAAACTCTATATTACCTCACATCTGCTATATGTACCCTTCCTCATGTCTTCCCAGCTCGCCTGTCACTTATAATCCCCCCCCTCACAGCCTTCCCAGGGCACAGGGTAAATGGGGGCAATTTATTATCCGTCACCCTCTTAGGCCCGTATTCAATTAGAGGCGAGTTTTTGCCGATGTGCGGTGTTCACCTGTTTTCAAAGTATCGCCGTAATCGATTCCAGGACGTTTCCGCCAAGGCGACAACTCCATAGGCGAAAAAGCCAGCAAAAGGCAGGAGAAAAGATTTTGGGGGGCTCTATACAGGGGATAGGTATTTGGGGGGTTCTATGGATGGGATAGGTATTTGGGGGGCTCTGTGGATGGGATAGGTATTTGGGGGGCTCTGTGGATGGGATAGGTATCTGGGGGGCTCTATGGATGGGATAGGTATCTGGGGGCTCTATGGATGGGATAGGTATCTGGGGGGCTCTATGGATGGTGTTTTTAGGATTGCAGGAGGCTGTAGCAGGTGTGTTTAAAAAAAAATATTCTGCACTTTACAACCCCCAAAATATACTAGTACCCATTTACATGTACCCCCAATTTAACTACAGCAATTATTGTTCATAGAAGACATTGCTTCATGTCATTTTTCCACACTTATGCACATAACAGCCCTTTGTCTCAATATAAGATCCCTATTTACTTTTATTATGGCTAATAATACACTTCTATATTGAATCCCTGGGTGAGTTAGGCTTTATTGGGGGTACAGAATGATTTCCCCCCAAAAAACTGACCTTTTCGCCGACTCCGCTATTCGCTGTATTTGCCCATATGCGTTTTCGCCTGTTTTACAATTAAAGAAGGTGAAAAGTGGGTGCGCACATTGAGTAAGCAGGCGAAAACTAAGCCTCAAAACACGCAAATTAGGTGAAAACATTTCGCTTTTCGCCGACCTCGGCTTTTCGCGGCTAATTGAATCCGCCCCTAGTTATATTATTATCTCATTGTTCAATTGATGTTTCTCCTGTACAGTCGTTTTGAACCTTTTTATATTGTATTGTTTTTTTCTGTAATTGTGCGTGGTACTACGGAGACAAGGTAACATATAAACAAAATATAAAATAGTATTAATAATGGTCACAGGATACTGTGCACAGTTCTACATCATTAATAGAAGACTGAACAATCAATCAAGAGTCTCCTTAGAGCTACAGTAACTTATGTATACAAAAAATAAAACCATCTATATTCCCTGCGATTGCTGCTTTATGTAAGTTCTGTCATTGTGCTGCTCCCAGCTGCAACTTACTTCCCTCAGTGTTTCCATGGTCTCCCCACTGGATGGCGCTGTTATGTTTCTGTCTGGGACCTGAACGAGAGCTCACTTTACGTATGATGGGCATAGATGCCAGAAAAAATGGCTGCAGATATCGCGGACATAAACTGTGACATATCTCCTAGTGTATCGATATCTGCGCTCCGCCACCGGGGAGAAGACATTCCATGGAAAGGAACAGGGGAAATGTCTGTCTGTTGGCCGTGGCTGAGCTTACACAGCTCGATGCATTTAACATAAAAAATATTGCATCGTACGGGCATGCTGGACAATCCGGCATGCTCAACCAATCGATATTTTACCCTCGGTTGCCCGCACACACACGGTAGCAATTATCAGGGGGATCTGCTGATATCGTGCGCCCCGATAATAAGTGTATGTCCGGCATTAGAAATCAGTGTGAGAGGGATCAAAGATATTGGGGTAGAGGTATTAAGACTTGGAGAGACATAAAGTACCAACCATTCAGCTCCAGTCATTATTCAAACACAGCCTGTAACTTGGCAGTTAGGAGCTGATTGGTTGGTACTTTATCTCACCCCTTGCTCCCTATTTGCCTGTGAGGCTCACATTTTGCCCATATAATGTAACAAAGCATTCTGAGGTGCTGGTAGTTTTGGAGGTGACAATGGGGTGTGATATGATAATGGGGTGTGATATGTCAACATAACGTCCTTGGCGGCCCAGCGGTGACTTACCTGCTCCTGACGGCTGCAGCAGCGTTTTCCGCATCCCGACCCTAATGTCAACTCTCTGACAATGCCAGCAATTCACATGTTGAAATTTGTAGGATATCGACATTATAACTGTTGACATTGTGGGGTCGACATTATGAAAGTTAAAATTGTTATTGAGTGAATTATTCAGTGAAACTGCATTTTCCCCGCATGGTAAACTGCGCACAGTGCTGGAATGTATGGGTTTCCCCGTGTGGTAAACTGCGCACAGTGCTGGAATCTGTGGGTTTCCCCGTGTGGTAAACTGCACAAAGTGGTGGAAGCTATGGGTTTCCTCGCGTGGTAAACTGCGCAAAGTGCTGGAATCTATGGGTTTCCCCGCGTGGTAAACTGCGCAAAGTGGTGGAAGCTATGGGTTTCCTCGCGTGGTAAACTGTGCAAAGTGCTGGAATCTATGGGTTTCCCAGAGTGGTAAACTGCGCACAGTGCTGGAATCTATGGGTTTCCCCGAGTGGTAAACTGCGCACAGTGCTGGAATCTATGGGTTTCCCTGCGTGGTAAACTGCGCAAAGTGGTGGAAGCTATGGGTTTCCTCGCGTGGTAAACTGTGCAAAGTGCTGGAATCTGTGGGTTTCCCCGAGTGGTAAACTGCGCACAGTGCTGGAATCTATGGGTTTCCCCGCGTGGTAAACTGCGCACAGTGCTGGAATCTATGGGTTTCCCTGCGTGGTAAACTGCGCACAGTGCTGGAATCTGTGGGTTTCCCCGCGTGGTAAACTGCGCACAGTGCTGGAATCTGTGGGTTTCCCCGCGTGGTAAACTGCGCACAGTGCTGGAACCTATGGGTTTCCCCGCGTGGTAAACTGCGCACAGTGCTGGAATCTATGGGTTTCCCCGTGTGGTAAACTGCACACAGTGCTGGAATCTGTGGGTTTCCCTGCGTGGTAAACTGCGCAAAGTGCTGGAATCTATGGGTTTCCTCGCGTGGTAAACTGCGCACAGTGCTGGAATCTATGGGTTTCCCCGCGTGGTAAACTGCGCACAGTGCTGGAACCTATGGGTTTCCCCGTGTGGTAAACTGCGCACAGTGCTGGAATCTATGGGTTTCCCCGCGTGGTAAACTGCGCAAAGTGCTGGAATCTATGGGTTTCCCCGCGTGGTAAACTGCGCAAAGTGCTGGAATGTATGGGTTTCCCCGCGTGGTAAACTGCGCAAAGTGGTGGAAGCTATGGGTTTCCCCGCATGGTAAACTGCGCAAAGTGCTGGAATCTGTGGGTTTCCCCGCGTGGTAAACTGTGCAAAGTGCTGGAATCTGTGGGTTTCCCCGCGTGGTAAACTGCGCAAAGTGCTGGAATCTCTGGGTTTCCTCGCGTGGTAAACTGCGCAAAGTGCTGGAATCTATGGGTTTCCCCGCGTGGTAAACTGCGCAAAGTGCTGGAATCTATGGGTTTCCCCGCGTGGTAAACTGCGCACAGTGCTGGAATCTGTGGGTTTCCTCGCGTGGTAAACTGCGCAAAGTGCTGGAATCTATGGGCTTCCCCGCATGGTAAACTGCGCAAAGTGCTGGAATCTATGGGTTTCCTCACGTGGTAAACTGCGCAAAGTGCTGGAATCTATGGGTTTCCCCGCGTGGTAAACTGCGCAAAGTGCTGGAATCTGTGGGTTTCCTCGCGTGGTAAACTGCGCAAAGTGCTGGAATCTGTGGGTTTCCCCGCTTGCTAAACTGCGCAAAGTGCTGGAATCTATGGGTTTCCTCGCGTGGTAAACTGCGCAAAGTGCTGGAATCTGTGGGTTTCCCCGCGTGGTAAACTGCACAAAGTGCTGGAATCTATGGGTTTCCCCGAGTGGTAAACTGCGCACAGTGCTGGAATCTATGGGTTTCCCCGAGTGGTAAACTGCGCAAAGTGCTGGAATCTATGGGTTTCCCCGCGTGGTAAACTGCGCAAAGTGCTGGAATCTGTGGGTTTCCTCGCGTGGTAAACTGCGCACAGTGCTGGAATCTATGGGTTTTCTTCGCGTGGTAAACTGCGCAAAGTGCTGGAATCTATGGGTTTCCTCGCGTGGTAAACTGCGCAAAGTGCTGGAATCTATGGGTTTCCCCGAGTGGTAAACTGCGCACAGTGCTGGAATCTATGGGTTTCCTCGCGTGGTAAACTGCGCAAAGTGCTGGAATCTGTGGGTTTCCCCGCTTGCTAAACTGCGCAAAGTGCTGGAATCTATGGGTTTCCTCGCGTGGTAAACTGCGCAAAGTGCTGGAATCTGTGGGTTTCCCCGCGTGGTAAACTGCACAAAGTGCTGGAATCTATGGGTTTCCCCGAGTGGTAAACTGCGCACAGTGCTGGAATCTATGGGTTTCCCCGAGTGGTAAACTGCGCAAAGTGCTGGAATCTATGGGTTTCCTCGCGTGGTAAAATGCGCAAAGTGGTGGAAGCTATGGGTTTCCTCGCGTGGTAAACTGCGCACAGTGCTGGAATGTATGGGTTTCCCCGAGTGGTAAACTGCGCAAAGTGCTGGAATCTATGTGTTTCCCCGAGTGGTAAACTGCGCAAAGTGGTGGAATCTGTGGGTTTCCCCGCGTGGTAAACTGCGCAAAGTGGTGGAAGCTATGGGTTTCCCCGCGTGGTAAACTGCGCAAAGTGCTGGAATCTGTGGGTTTCCCCGCGTGGTAAACTGCGCAAAGTGCTGGAATCTCTGGGTTTCCTCGCGTGGTAAACTGCGCAAAGTGGTGGAAGCTATGGGTTTCCTCGCGTGGTAAACTGCGCAAAGTGGTGGAAGCTATGGGTTTCCTCGCGTGGTAAACTGCGCAAAGTGCTGGAATCTATGGGTTTCTCCACGTGGTAAACTGCGCAAAGTGCTGGAATCTATGGGCTTCCCCGCGTGGTAAACTGCGCAAAGTGCTGGAATCTATGGGTTTCCCCGCGTGGTAAACTGCGCAAAGCCCATTACTGTAGACAACAGGCTCTCAAACTCTGTCCTCAGGACCCCCAACAGTGCATGTTTTACAGGTCTTTTCACAGAATCACAAGTGAAATTATTAGCTCCACCTGTGGATCTTTTGAAATGTGTCACTGAGTAATGATTACACCTCTGCACCTGCTGGGTGACCTGGGAAACGTGAATTGTGTGGGGTCTTGAGGACCGAGTTTGAGAACCGCTGCTGTAGTGCTGTAGACTGACTCTTGTGTTTAGGGCGGTTGTCTTCCTGCAAGACCACCTTCTGTTGAGTTTGGTTGGATGCAGGACGTTCTGCTGTAGAATGTGCAGGCATAATGCAGAATTCACAGCTCCGTCAGTGATGGCGGGACATCCCGATCTCGTGGCGGCTTGATCTGGCCACCTCCATGTTCCACACTCGGGATGAGGTTCTGATGTTGGAATTCAGTGCTTGGTCTTTTTCTAACATAGATTTGTCTTTTAAGCAGAAAAGTTCTAATTTACACTGATCTGTCCATGGAACTCTCTCTGTATAGTTGTCAGGCTCCTTCGTTTGGTCTTTATTAAAGGTTATATGGGCAGCAGTGTTCCTCTCGGCTATTATTGGCTTCCTCCTCGCTGTCCTCCCACGTGCACAGTTCTTGTTCAGTGTTTCCCTGATGGTGGACTCACAAACGTGGACGTTATTCAGTGTGAGAGAGGCCTGTACATCCACTGACGTTACCCCAGGGTTTTCTGTGATCTCCCTTTGTATTATGGGCCTGATCCATTACGGATCGCTATTGCGGCTGCGACTACGCACGCAGGTCTGCTGCAAAAATATGCTAATGACTGCAATCGCACAGCCAGCATAGAGACGCCCACTACCGCTATCTCACGTCCATAATACCTCGCAGTCCTGCGTTTACATCGGGAACATCGAGTAACATCGGGCCCTCACGCAGAATTACAGCAGCCCTGACCTTACTCAGACATTGCTAACCTCGTCGCACGCAGCGAGTACAGAAGCTGCGTATGCCGTCACAGTGGCTAATTTATGCATGCCCATGCAATGGCGTTCAAATGGACAGGCACGCCTGCGGTTCTCCAACCACTCCCCCGTTACCACCCCCAACATCCCGTCCCTCGGTCTGCGATGGCTTTGTATCTGCGTAGGTTATCACAGTGCGATCGTAATGGGAACTCACATATGCGCACTGCGATGCAGTACACATGTCTGTCCACCGAGGGTCCAGTGTAAGTGCAGTGTATGAGATGCAGGCTGTAGTACACGTGTCTGGCCACCGAGGGCCCAGTGCAAGTGCAGTGTATGAGATGCAGGCTGTAGTAGACGTATAAGTGCAGTGTATGAGATGCAGGCTGTAGTACACGTGTCTGGTCACAGAGGGCCCAGTGCAAGTGCAGTGTATGAGATGCAGGCTGTAGTAGACGTGTAAGTGCAGTGTATGAGATGCAGGCTGTAGTACACGTGTCTGGTCACAGAGGGCCCAGTGTAAGTGCAGTGTATGAGATGCAGGCTCTAGTACACGTGTCTGGCCACAGAGGGCCCAGTGTAAGTGCAGTGTATGAGATGCAGTCTGTAGTACACGTGTCTGGCCACAGAGGGCCCAGTGTAAGTGCAGTGTATGAGATGCAGGCTGTAGTACACGTGTCTGGCCACCGAGGGCCCAGTGTAAGTGCAGTGTATGAGATGCAGGCTGTAGTACACGTGTAAGTGCAGTGTATGAGATGCAGGCTGTAGTACACGTGTCTGGTCACCGAGGGCCCAGTGAAAGTGCAGTGTATGAGATGCAGGCTGTAGTACACGTGTCTGGTCACCGAGGGCCCAGTGTAAGTGCAGTGTATGAGATGCAGGCTGTAGTACACGTGTCTGGTCACCGAGGGCCCAGTGAAAGTGCAGTGTATGAGATGCAGGCTGTAGTACACGTGTCTGGTCACCGAGGGCCCAGTGTAAGTGCAGTGTATGAGATGCAGGCTGTAGTACACGTGTCTGGCCACCGAGGGCCCAGTGTAAGTGCAGTGTATGAGATGCAGGCTGCAGTACACGTGTCTGGCCACTGAGGGTCCAGTGTAAGTGCAGAGTATGAGATGCAGGCTGCAGTACACGTGTCTGGCCACAGAGGGTCCAGTGTAAGTGCAGTGTATGAGATGCAGGCTGCAGTACACGTGTCTGGCCACCGAGGGCCCAGTGTAAGTGCAGTGTATGAGATGCAGGCTCTAGTACACGTGTCTGGCCACAGAGGGTCCAGTGTAAGTGCAGTGTATGAGATGCAGGCTGTAGTACACGTGCCTGGCCACAGAGGGTCCAGTGTAAGTGCAGTGTATGAGATGCAGGCTGTAGTACACGTGTCTGGCCACCGAGGGCCCAGTGTAAGTGCAGTGTATGAGATGCAGGCTGCAGTACACGTGTCTGGCCACCGAGGGTCCAGTGTAAGTGCAGAGTATGAGATGCAGGCTGCAGTACACGTGTCTGGCCACAGAGGGCCCAGTGTAAGTGCAGTGTATGAGATGCAGGCTGCAGTACATGTGTCTGGCCACAGAGGGCCCAGTGTAAGTGCAGTGTATGAGATGCAGGCTGTAGTACATGTGTCTGGCCACCGAGGGCCCAGTGTAAGTGCAGTGTATGAGATGCAGGCTGTAGTACACGTGTCTGGCCACAGAGGGCCCAGTGTAAGTGCAGAGTATGACAGTGGTCTCCAACCTTAATTGTGGTGGGAGCTACTTGAGAAAAATGAGACGTCTTGAAGAGCCACATTTTAATTTTGAAAGCTAAAATCTGGCTAATAACCAAATTTGTCATAGAAAAATAACAATGCATTTATTAATACAGTGATAAAGGGCTCTATTTACTAAGCTTTGAATGGAGATAAAGTGCCAGCCAACCAGTGATACACAGCTCTCTCACCTCCTAATACACAGTTCTCTCACCTCCTCCTAATACACAGCTCTCTCACCTCCTCCTAATACACAGCTCTCACCTTCCCCTAATACACAGTTCTCTCACCTCCCCCTAATACAGAGCTCTCTCACCTCCTCCAAATACACTGCTCTCACCTTCCCCTAATACAGAGCTCTCTCACCTCCTCCAAATACACAGCTCTCACCTTCCCCTAATACAGAGCTCTCTCACCTCCTCCAAATACACAGCTCTCACCTTCCCCTAATACACAGCTCTCTCACCTCCTCCTAATACACAGCTCTCTCACCTCCTCCCAATACACAGCTCTCACCTCCTCCCAATACACAGCTCTCACCTTGCCCTAATACACATCTCTCACCTCCTCCTAATACACAGCTCTCACCTCCTCCTAATACACAGCTCTCACCTTCCCCTAATACACATCTCTCACCTCCTCCTAATACACATCTCTCACCTCCTCCTAATACACAGCTCTCACCTCCTCCTAATACACAGCTCTCACCTCCTCCTAATACACAGCTCTCACCTTCCCCTAATACACAGCTCTCACCTCCTAATACACAATTCTCTCACCTCCCCCTAATACACAGCTCTCTCACCTCCTCCTAATACACAGCTCTCACCTCCTCCTAATACACAGCTCTCACCTTCCCCTAATACACAGCTCTCACCTCCTCCTAATACACAGCTCTCTCACCTCCTCCTAATACACAGCTCTCACCTCCTAATACACAGCTCTCACCTCCCCCTAATACACAGCTCTCACCTCCCCCTAATACACAGCTCTCACCTCCCCCTAATACACAGCTCTCACCTCCCCCTAATACACAGCTCTCTCACCTCCTCCAAATACACTGCTCTCACCTTCCCCTAATACACAGCTCTCTCACCTCCTCCTAATACACAGCTCTCACCTTCCCCTAATACACAGCTCTCACCTCCTCCTAATACACAGCTCTCACCTCCTCCTAATACACAGCTCTCTCACCTCCTCCTAATACACAGCTCTCACCTCCTCCTAATACACAGCTCCCACCTCCTCCTAATACACAGCTCTCACCTCCTCCTAATACACAGCTCTCTCACCTCCTCCTAATACACAGCTCTCTCACCTCCTCCTAATACACAGCTCTCACCTCCTCCTAATACACAGCTCTCTCACCTCCTCCTAATACACTGCTCTCACCTCATCCTAATACACCACTCTCTCACCTCCTCCTAATACACAGCTCTCTCACCTCCTCCTAATACACAGCTCTCACCTCCTCCTAATACACAGCTCTCACCTCCTCCTAATACACAGCTCTCTCACCTCCTCCTAATACACAGCTCTCTCACCTCCTCCTAATACACAGCTCTCACCTCATCCTAATACACCGCTCTCTCACCTCCTAATACACAGCTCTCACCTCCTCCTAATACACAGCTCTCTCACCTCCTCCTAATACACATCTCTTACCTCCTAATACACAGCTCTCACCTCCTCCTAATACACAATTCTCTCACCTCCTCCTAATAAACAGCTCTCACCTCCCCCTAATACACAGCTCTTTCATCTCCTAATACACAGCTCTCTCACCTCCTCCTAATACACAGCTCTCTCACCTCCTAGTACACAGCTCTCACCTCCTCCTAATACACAGCTCTCACCTCCTCCTAATACACAGCTCTCTCACCTCCTCCTAATACACAGCTCTCTCACCTCCTAATACACATCTCTCACCTCCCCCTAATACACAGCTCTTTCATCTCCTAATACACAGCTCTCTCATCTCCTCCTAATACACATCTCTCACCTCCTCCTAATACACAGCTCTCACCTCCTCCTAATACACAGCTCTCACCTCCTAATACACAGCTCGCAATGCCCCCTGAGAGAGATCCAATCGGATCCTTCCCAGCACCCCCCGCGGTACAGGCGTCACCCACAGAATGACTTCTGGGTCATTCACTCGGAAGTCTTTTTATCGCAAAGGACAATTCTTACCGGGAGAGCTGTCCTTTGTGCTTTTTTTACAAGCAAATGGAGTCAATAAATACTGTTATGCTTGCGATGAGTGGCGTGAAGAATGCGATGCGTCATGCAGCACTCCATGTGGCTTATTTCCCCCCACACATGCCCCACCTTCCTCAGACTACACCTGCGTTTTCCTGCCTCACCTTGTGGCTTATTTCCCCCCACACATGCCCCACCTTCCTCAGACTACACTTCTGCTGTTTCCCACCTAACCATGTGGCTTATTTCCCCCCATACACGCTCCACCTTCCTCAGACTACACTTCTGCTGTTTCCCACCTCACCATGTGGCTTATTTCCCCCCATACACGCTACACCTTCCTCAGACTACACATATGCTGTTTCCCACCTCACCATGTGGCTTATTTCCCCCCACACACGCTCCACCTTCCTCAGACTACACTTCTGCTGTTTCCTGCCTCACCATGTGGCTTATTTTCCACCACACATGCTCCACCTTCCTCAGACTACACTTCTGCTGTTTCCTGCCTCACCATGTGACTTATTTCCCCCATACATGCTCCACCTTCCTCAGACTACACTTCTGCTGTTTCCTGCCTCACCATGTGGCTTATTTCCCCCCATATATGCCCCACCTTCCTCAGACTACACTTCTGCTGTTTCCCACCTCACCATGTGACTTCCCCCCCCCACACGCGCCCCACCTTCCTCAGACTACACTTCTGCTGGTTCCCGCCTCACCATGTGGCTTATTTCCCCCCATACACGCTACACCTTCCTCAGACTACACATATGCTGTTTCCCACCTCACCATGTGGCTTATTTCCCCCCACACATGCCCCACCTTCCTCAAACTACACTTCTGCTGTTTCCTGCCTCACCATGTGACTTATTTCCCCCCATACACGCTCCACCTTCCTCAGACTACACTTCTGCTGTTTCCTGCCTCACCATGTGGCTTATTTCCCCCCACACATGCCCCACCATCCTCAGACTACACTTCTGCTGTTTCCGACCTCACCATGTGGCTTATTTCCCCCCATACATGCTCCACCTACCTCAGACTACACTTCTGCTGGTTCCAGCCTCGCCATGTGACTTCCCCCCCCCCCACACGCGCCCCACCTTCCTAAGACTACACTTCTGCTGTTTCCCACCTCACCATGTGACTTCCCCCCCCCCATACGCGCCCCACCTTCCTAAGACTACACTTCTGCTGGTTCCCGCCTCACCATGTGGCTTATTTCCCCCCACACATGCCCCACCTTCCTCAAACTACACTTCTGCTGTTTCCTGCCTCACGATGTGGCTTATTTCCCCCCATACACGCTACACCTTCCTCAGACTACACTTCTGCTGTTTCCCACCTCATCATGTGACTTATTTCCCCCCATACATGCTCCACCTTCCTCAGACTACACTTCTGCTGATTCCCACCTCACCATGTGACTTATTTCCCCCCATACATGCTACACCTTCCTCAGACTACACTTCTGCTGTTTCCTGCCTCACCATGTGACTTATTTCCCCCCATACATGCCCCACCTTCCTCAGACTACACTTCTGCTGTTTCCTGCCTCACCATGTGGCTTATTTCTTCCCATACACATGCCCCACTTTCCTCAGACTACACTTCTGCTGTTTCCCACCTCACCATGTGACTTCCCCCCCCCACACGCGCCCCACCTTCCTAAGACTACACTTCTGCTGTTTCCTGCCTCATCATGTGGCTTATTTCCCCCCACACATGCCCCACCTTCCTCAAACTACACATATGCTGTTTCCTGCCTCACCATGTGGCTTATTTCCCCCCACACATGCCCCACCTTCCTCAGACTACACTTCAGCTGTTTCCTGCCTCACCATGTGGCTTATTTCCCCCCACACATGCCACACCTTCCTCAGACTACACTTCTGCTGTCTCCCGCCTCACCATGTGGCTTATTTCCCCCCATACACGCTCCACCTTCCTCAGACTACACTTCTGGTGTTTCCTGCCTCACCATGTGGCTTATTTCCCCCCATACACGCAACACCTTCCTCAGACTACACTTCTGCTGTTTCCCGCCTCACCATGTGGCTTATTTCCCCCCATACATGCCCCACCTTCCTCAGACTACACTTCTGCTGTTTCCCACCTCACCATGTGGCTTATTTCCCCCCATACACGCTCCACCTTCCTCAGACTACACTTCTGCTGTTTCCCACCTCACCATGTGACTTATTTCCCCCCATACACGCTCCACCTTCATCAGACTACACTTCTGCTGTTTCCTGCCTAACCATGTGGCTTATTTCCCCCCACACATGCCCCACCTTCCTCAGGCTACACTTCTGCTGTCTCCCGCCTCACCATGTGGCTTATTTCCCCCCACATATGCCCCACCTTCCTCAGACTACACTTTTGCTGTTTCCTGCCTCACCATGTGGCTTATTTCCCCCCACACACGCCCCACCTTCCTCAGAATACACTTCTGGTGTTTCCCACCTCACCATGTGACTTATTTCCCCCCACACATGCCCCACCTTCCTCAGACTACACTTCTGCTCTTTCCAGCCTCACCATGTGACTTATTTCCCCCCACACATGCCCCACCTTCCTCAGACTAGACGTATGCTGTTTCCAGCCTCACCATGTGACTTATTTCCCCCCACACATGCCCCACCTTCCTCAGACTACACGTATGCTGTTTCCAGCCTCACCATGTGACTTATTTCCCCCACACATGCCCCACCTTCCTCAGACTACACATATGCTGTTTCCAGCCTCACCATGTGACTTATTTCCCCCCACACATGCCCCACCTTCCTCAGACTACACTTCTGCTGTTTCCCACCTCACCATGTGGCTTATTTCCCCCATACACGCCCCACCTTCCTCAGACTACACTTCTGCTGTTTCCTGTCTCACCATGTGGCTTATTTCCCCCCACACATGCCCCACTTTCCTCAGACTACACTTCTGCTGTTTCCTGCCTTACCATGTGGCTTATTTCCCCCCATACATGCCCCACCTTCCTCAGACTACACTTCTGCTGTTTCCTGCCTTGCCATTTGACTTATTTCCCCCCACACATGTCCCACCTTCCTCAGACTACACTTCTGCTGTATCCCGTCTCACCATGTGACTTATTTCCCCCCACACATGTCCCACCTTCCTCAGACTACACTTCTGCTGTTTCCCGCCTCACCATGTGACTTATTTCCCCCCACACATGTCCCACCTTCCTCAGACTACACTTCTGCTGTTTCCCGTCTCACCATGTGACTTATTTCCCCCCACACATGCCCCACCTTCCTCAGACTACACTTCTGCTGTTTCCCACCTCACCATGTAGCTTATTTCCCCCCACACATGCCCCACCTTCCTCAGACTACACTTCTGCTGTTTCCTGCCTTACCATGTGGCTTATTTCCCCCCACACATGCCCCACCTTCCTCAGAATACACTTCTGGTGTTTCCTGCCTCACCATGTGGCTTATTTCCCCCCACACATGCCCCACCTTCCTCAGACTACACTTCTGCTGGTTCCCGCCTCACCATGTGACTTATTTCCCCCCACACATGCTCCACCTTCCTCAGACTACACTTCTGCTGTTTCCCGCCTCACCATGTGACTTATTTCCCCCCACACATGCTCCACCTTCCTCAGACTACACTTCTGCTGTTTCCCGCCTCACCATGTGGCTTATTTCCCCCCATACATGCCCCACCTTCCTCAGACTACACTTCTGCTGTTTCCTGCCTCACCTTGAGGCTTATTTCCCCCCACACATTTCCCACCTTCCTCAGGCTACACTTCTGCTGTCTCCCGCCTCACCATGTGACTTATTTCCCCCCATACACGCTCCACCTTCCTCAGACTACATTTCTGCTGTTTCCTGCCTCACCATGTGGATTATTTCCCCCCACACATGCCCCACCTTCCTCAGACTACACTTCTGCTGTTTCCTGCCTCACCATGTGGCTTATTTCCCCCCATACATGCCCCACCTTCCTCAGACTACACTTCTGCTGTTTCCCGCCTCACCATGTGGCTTATTTCCCCCCACACATGCCCCACCTACCTCAAACTACACTTCTGCTGTTTCCTGCCTCACCATGTGGCTTATTTCCCCCCACACATGCCCCACCTTCCTCAGACTACACTTCTGCTGTTTCCCACCTCACCATGTGGCTTATTTCCCCCCATACACGCTCCACCTTTCTCAGACTACACTTCTGCTGTTTCCCACCTCACCATGTGACTTATTTCCCCCCATACATGCCCCACCTTCCTCAGACTACACTTCTGCTGTTTCCCACCTCACCATGTGGCTTATTTCCCCCCATACATGCCCCACCTTCCTCAGACTTCACTTCTGCTGTTTCCCGTCTCACCATGTCACTTATTTCCCCCATACATGCCCCACCTTCCTCAGACTACACTTCTGCTGTTTCCTGCCTCACCATGTGGCTTATTTCCCCCCACACACGCCCCACCTTCCTCAGACTACACTTCTGCTGTTTCCTGCCTCACCATGTGACTTATTTCCCCCCCACACATGCCCCACCTTCCTCAGACTACACTTCTGCTGTATCCTGCCTCACCATGTGGCTTATTTCCCCCCACACATGCTCCACGTTCCTCAGACTACACTTCTGCTGTTTCCTGTCTCACCATGTGACTTATTTCCCCCCACACACGCCCCACCTTCCTCAGACTACACTTCTGCTGTTTCCTGCCTCACCATGTGACTTATTTCCCCCCCACACATGCCCCACCTTCCTCAGACTACACTTCTGCTGTATCCTGCCTCACCATGTGGCTTATTTCCCCCCACACATGCTCCATGTTCCTCAGACTACACTTCTGCTGTTTCCTGTCTCACCATGTGGCTTATTTCCCCCCATACATGCTCCTCCTTCCTCATACTACACTTCTGCTGTTTCCCACCTCACCATGTGGCTTATTTCCCCCCCACACATGCTCCACCTTCCTCAGACTACACTTATGCTGTTTCCCACCTTACCATGTGGCTTATTTCCCTCCATAGACGCTCCACCTTCCTCAGACTACACTTCTGCTGTTTCCCGCCTCACCATGTGGCTTATTAGCCCCCACAGATCCCCCACCCCATGCTCCACTCCTCCCTCAATCTACAATTCTATTATTTTCTGCCTCAGCTTATGGCTTCGCACTGTGGGATCAGAGGATTCATGATGCAGGAGGGTAAATTCTCAGTCCTTCTGGTGATCTGTAGAGAGTGACTTTATTTTGGGGTGTCCCCCATAACCTGACAGTTTATGGGACTTTTGCTGGTGCACAAACAGCTCCCGCTCTGTGACGTGAGGGTTGCAGTGGTCTCGGCAATGGAATGGATGTTAGTAGTTAGATGTGGTTAAATCTATTATCACACAGTGAACTGTGTCTCACACCATGTACTGAGCGGCATTGTCCTTGAAGATGGATCGTTCCGTCTCTCCCCGTCAGGGCCTCTATCTTAGGAATTTATTATATGCTGATACAGAAAGGCATTGGGGTATAGCACACAATAATGGGGGCTCTTTTTGGCAAATAAATAAGGTAATTAAACCTTAAATACAAGCTGATGTAATATGTCCTCTCCGTGTTGTGTTATTCAAATATATTATTACTGTAGCACCAACACCCCCCGCAGTGCAGTACGCAGGAAGTCGCATGTGCGTAAGCGTAAATCCCCCCCCCACCCCTATCCCCAATTCCTTTAGCTTTTACAAGTTTCTGAAACTTTTACTACATAATTGTGAATGTTATTAGGAGCCTCGCCCATACAGAAACTGGTATTTAATTTCAGCTGTGCTGTAAAAGGCTATTATATTCTATTTATAGGAATGGTTGCTTCCCATTATCCTTCTGTTACATTGAGTATAACTTATGGCAGTAACTTATTCCCCACAGAGACACTTAGTTCTTTTAATTTGTGTATCTTAAGCTGCTGTCGGCGACCACTGTTGCCTGATGTGATCTGCAGAGTTAGTATAGCGCCCCCTATGTGTAAAGGAAAGGAGTGACCAGTGTATGAGAAGATTCTATCACGCTGGACCATATCTGCTGTAATCCGCGACAAAAGTATTATTTTTTTTGTTCAAAAAAATGTACATTTATAAAAGTGTTTGAGGTACTGTATAAAAACATAGGACTCAAATGTAATTTTGTCTTACACTGTACGGATATGAGAAGGCAGCAGTGAGAGTCCCTATGCTGGGCTGTGATTACACTGTACAGATATGAGGAGGTAGCAGTGGGCATCCCTATGCTGGGCTGTGATTACACTGTACGGATATGAGGAGGCAGCAGTGGGCGTCCCTATGCTGTGATTACACTGTACGGATATGAGAAGGCAGCAGTGGGCATCCCTATGCTGGGCTGTACTTACACTGTACGGATATGAGGAGGCAGCAGTGGGTGTCCCTATGCTGGGCTGTACTTACACTGTACGGATATGAGAAGGCAGCAATGGGTGTCCCTATGCTGGGCTGTGATTACACTGTACGGATATGAGGAGGCAGCAGTGGGCGTCCCTATGCTGGGCTGTGATTACACTGTACGGATATGAGGAGGCAGCAGTGGGCATCCCTATGCTGGGCTGTGATTACACTGTACGGATATGAGGAGGCAGCAGTGGGCATCCCTATGCTGGGCTGTACTTACACTGTACGGATATGAGAAGGCAGCAATGGGCGTTCCTATGCTGGGCTGTGCTTACACTGTACGGATATGAGGAGGCAGCAGGGGGCGTCCCTGTGCTGGGCTGTGCTTACACTGTACAGATATGAGAATGCAGCAGTGAGTGTCCCTATGCTGGGCTGTGCTTACACTGTACGGATATGAGGAGGCAGCAGGGGGCGTCCCTATGCTGGGCTGTGCTTACACTGTACGGATATGAGAAGGCAGCAGTGGGCGTCCCTGTGCTGGGCTGTACTTACACTGTACAGATATGAGAATGCAGCAGTGAGTGTCCCTATGCTGGGCTGTGCTTACGCTGTACAGATATGAGAAGGCAGCAGTGGGCGTCCCTATGCTGGGCTGTGCTTACACTGTACAGATATGAGAAGGCGGCAGTGGGCGTCCCTATGCTGGGCTGTGCTTACGCTGTACAGATATGAGAAGGCAGCAGTGGGCGTCCCTATGCTGGGCTGTGCTTACACTGTACAGATATGAGAATGCAGCAGTGAGTGTCCCTATGCTGGGCTGTGCTTACGCTGTACAGATATGAGAAGGCAGCAGTGGGCGTCCCTATGCTGGGCTGTGCTTACACTGTACAGATATGAGAATGCAGCAGTGAGTGTCCCTATGCTGGGCTGTGCTTACGCTGTACAGATATGAGAAGGCAGCAGTGGGCGTCCCTATGCTGGGCTGTGCTTACACTGTACAGATATGAGAAGGCGGCAGTGGGCGTCCCTGTGCTGGGCTGTGCTTACACTGTACAGATATGAGAAGGCAGCAGTGGGCGTCCCTATGCTGGGCTGTGATTACACTGTACAGATATGAGAAGGCAGCAGTGGGCGTCCCTATGCTGGGCTGTGCTTACACTGTACGGATATGAGGAGGCAGCAGTGGGCGTCCCTGTGCTGGGCTGTGCTTACACTGTATGGATATGAGAAGGCAGCAGTGGGCGTCCCTATGCTGGGCTGTGATTACACTGTACAGATATGAGAAGGCAGCAGTGGGCGTCCCTATGCTGGGCTGTGCTTACACTGTACAGATATGAGAAGGCAGCAGTGGGCGTCCCTATGCTGGGCTGTGATTACATTGTACGTATATGAGAAGGCAGCAGTGGGCGTTCCTATGCTGGGCTGTGCTTACACTGTACGTATATGAGGAGGCAGCAGTGGGCGTCCCTATGCTGGGCTGTGATTACACTGTACGGATATGAGGAGGCAGCAGTGGGCATCCCTATGCTGGGCTGTGATTACACTGTACGGATATGAGGAGGCAGCAGTGGGCATCCCTATGCTGGGCTGTACTTACACTGTACGGATATGAGAAGGCAGCAATGGGCGTTCCTATGCTGGGCTGTGCTTACACTGTACGGATATGAGGAGGCAGCAGGGGGCGTCCCTATGCTGGGCTGTGCTTACACTGTACAGATATGAGGAGGCAGCAGTGGGCGTCCCTATGCTGGGCTGGGCTTACGCTGTACGGATATGAGAAGGCAGCAGTGGGCGTCCCTATGCTGGGCTGTGCTTACACTGAACGGATGAGAAGGCAGCAGTGGGCGTCCCTATGCTGGGCTGTGCTTACACTGAACGGATATGAGAAGGCAGCAGTGGGCGTCCCTATGCTGGGCTGGGCTTACGCTGTACGGATATGAGAAGGCAGCAGTGGGCGTCCCTATGCTGGGCTGTGCTTACACTGTACAGATATGAGAAGGCAGCTGTGGGTGTCACTATGCTGGGCTGTGCTTACACTGTACGGATATGAGAAGGCAGTAGTGGTGTCCCTATGCTGGGCTGTGATTACCCTGTACAGATATGAGAAGGCAGCAGTGGGTGTCCCTATGCTGGGCTGTGCTTACACTGTACAGATATGAGAAGGCAGCAGTGGGCGTCCCTATGCTGGGCTGGGCTGTGCTTACACTGTACGGATATGAGGAGGCAGCAGGGGGCGACCCTATGCTGGGCTGTGCTTACACTGTATGGATATGAGGAGGCAGCAGTGGGTGTCCCTATGCTGGGCTGTGCTTACACTGTACGGGTATGAGGAGGCAGCAGGGGGTGTCCCTATGTTGGGCTGTTCTTAGACTGTACAGATATGAGAAGGCAGCAGTGGGTGTCCCTATGCTGGGCTGTGCTTACGCTGTACAGATATGAGAAGGCAGCAGTGGGCGTCTCTATGCTGGCCTGTGCTTACACTGTACGGATGAGGAGGCAGCAGTGGGCATCCCTATGCTGGGCTGTGATTACACTGTACAGATATGAGGAGGCAGCAGTGGGCATCCCTATGCTGGGCTGTACTTACACTGTACGGATATGAGAAGGCAGCAATGGGCGTTCCTATGCTGGGCTGTGCTTACACTGTACAGATATGAGGAGGCAGCAGGGGGCGTCCCTATGCTGGGCTGTACTTACACTGTACAGATATGAGAAGGCAGCAGTGGGCGACCCTGTGCTGGGCTGTGCTTACACTGTACAGATATGAGAATGCAGCAGTGAGTGTCCCTATGCTGGGCTGTGCTTACACTGTGTGGATATGAGGAGGCAGCAGTGGGCGTCCCTATGCTGGGCTGTGCTTACACTGTACAGATATGAGAAGGCAGCAGTGGGCGTCCCTATGCTGGGCTGTGCTTACGCTGTACGGATATGAGAAGTCCCTATGCTGGGCTGAGCTTACGCTGTACGGATATGAGAAGTCCCTATGCTGGGCTGTGATTACACTGTACGGATATGAGAAGGCAACAGTGGGTGTCACTATGCTGGGCTGTGCTTACACTGTACGGATATGAGAAGGCAGAAGTGGTGTCTCTATGCTGGGCTGTGATTACACTGTGTGGATATGAGGAGGCAGCAGTGGGCGTCCCTATGCTGGGCTGTGATTACACTGTATGTATATGAGGAGGCAGCAGTGGGTGTCACTATGCTGGGCTGTGCTTACACTGTACGGATATGAGAAGGCAGCAGTGGGTGTCCCTATGCTGGGCTGTGATTACACTGTGTGGATTTGAGGAGGCAGCAGTGGGCGTCCCTATGCTGGGCTGTGCTTACACTGTACGGATATGAGAAGGCAGAAGTGGTGTCTCTATGCTGGGCTGTGATTACACTGTGTGGATATGAGGAGGCAGCAGTGGGCGTCCCTATGCTGGGCTGTGATTACACTGTATGTATATGAGGAGGCAGCAGTGGGTGTCACTATGCTGGGCTGTGCTTACACTGTACGGATATGAGAAGGCAGCAGTGGGTGTCCCTATGCTGGGCTGTGATTACACTGTACGGATATGAGGAGGCAGCAGTGGGTGTCCCTATGCTGGGCTGTGCTTACACTGTACGGATTTGAGGAGGCAGCAGTGGGCATCCCTATGCTGGGCTGTGCTTACACTGTACGGATATGAGAAGGCAGAAGTGGTGTCCCTATGCTGGGCTGTGATTACACTGTGTGGATTTGAGGAGGCAGCAGTGGGCATCCCTATGCTGGGCTGTGATTACACTGTACAGATATGAGGAGGTAGCAGTGGGCATCCCTATGCTGGGCTGTGATTACACTGTACGGATATGAGGAGGCAGCAGTGGGCGTCCCTATGCTGTGATTACACTGTACGGATATGAGAAGGCAGCAGTGGGCATCCCTATGCTGGGCTGTACTTACACTGTACGGATATGAGGAGGCAGCAGTGGGTGTCCCTATGCTGGGCTGTACTTACACTGTACGGATATGAGAAGGCAGCAATGGGTGTCCCTATGCTGGGCTGTGCTTACACTGTACGGATATGAGAAGGCAGAAGTGGTGTCCCTATGCTGGGCTGTGATTACACTGTGTGGATTTGAGGAGGCAGCAGTGGGCATCCCTATGCTGGGCTGTGATTACACTGTACAGATATGAGGAGGTAGCAGTGGGCATCCCTATGCTGGGCTGTGATTACACTGTACGGATATGAGGAGGCAGCAGTGGGCGTCCCTATGCTGTGATTACACTGTACGGATATGAGAAGGCAGCAGTGGGCATCCCTATGCTGGGCTGTACTTACACTGTACGGATATGAGGAGGCAGCAGTGGGTGTCCCTATGCTGGGCTGTACTTACACTGTACGGATATGAGAAGGCAGCAATGGGTGTCCCTATGCTGGGCTGTGATTACACTGTACGGATATGAGGAGGCAGCAGTGGGCGTCCCTATGCTGGGCTGTGATTACACTGTACGGATATGAGGAGGCAGCAGTGGGCATCCCTATGCTGGGCTGTGATTACACTGTACGGATATGAGGAGGCAGCAGTGGGCATCCCTATGCTGGGCTGTACTTACACTGTACGGATATGAGAAGGCAGCAATGGGCGTTCCTATGCTGGGCTGTGCTTACACTGTACGGATATGAGGAGGCAGCAGGGGGCGTCCCTGTGCTGGGCTGTGCTTACACTGTACAGATATGAGAATGCAGCAGTGAGTGTCCCTATGCTGGGCTGTGCTTACACTGTACGGATATGAGGAGGCAGCAGGGGGCGTCCCTATGCTGGGCTGTGCTTACACTGTACGGATATGAGAAGGCAGCAGTGGGCGTCCCTGTGCTGGGCTGTACTTACACTGTACAGATATGAGAATGCAGCAGTGAGTGTCCCTATGCTGGGCTGTGCTTACGCTGTACAGATATGAGAAGGCAGCAGTGGGCGTCCCTATGCTGGGCTGTGCTTACACTGTACAGATATGAGAAGGCGGCAGTGGGCGTCCCTATGCTGGGCTGTGCTTACGCTGTACAGATATGAGAAGGCAGCAGTGGGCGTCCCTATGCTGGGCTGTGCTTACACTGTACAGATATGAGAATGCAGCAGTGAGTGTCCCTATGCTGGGCTGTGCTTACGCTGTACAGATATGAGAAGGCAGCAGTGGGCGTCCCTATGCTGGGCTGTGCTTACACTGTACAGATATGAGAATGCAGCAGTGAGTGTCCCTATGCTGGGCTGTGCTTACGCTGTACAGATATGAGAAGGCAGCAGTGGGCGTCCCTATGCTGGGCTGTGCTTACACTGTACAGATATGAGAAGGCGGCAGTGGGCGTCCCTGTGCTGGGCTGTGCTTACACTGTACAGATATGAGAAGGCAGCAGTGGGCATCCCTATGCTGGGCTGTGCTTACACTGTACGGATATGAGGAGGCAGCAGTGGGCGTCCCTATGCTGGGCTGTACTTACACTGTATGGATATGAGAAGGCAGCAGTGGGCGTCCCTATGCTGGGCTGTGATTACACTGTACAGATATGAGAAGGCAGCAGTGGGCGTCCCTATGCTGGGCTGTGCTTACACTGTACGGATATGAGGAGGCAGCAGTGGGCGTCCCTGTGCTGGGCTGTGCTTACACTGTATGGATATGAGAAGGCAGCAGTGGGCGTCCCTATGCTGGGCTGTGATTACACTGTACAGATATGAGAAGGCAGCAGTGGGCGTCCCTATGCTGGGCTGTGCTTACACTGTACAGATATGAGAAGGCAGCAGTGGGCGTCCCTATGCTGGGCTGTGATTACATTGTACGTATATGAGAAGGCAGCAGTGGGCGTTCCTATGCTGGGCTGTGCTTACACTGTACGTATATGAGGAGGCAGCAGTGGGCGTCCCTATGCTGGGCTGTGATTACACTGTACGGATATGAGGAGGCAGCAGTGGGCATCCCTATGCTGGGCTGTGATTACACTGTACGGATATGAGGAGGCAGCAGTGGGCATCCCTATGCTGGGCTGTACTTACACTGTACGGATATGAGAAGGCAGCAATGGGCGTTCCTATGCTGGGCTGTGCTTACACTGTACGGATATGAGGAGGCAGCAGGGGGCGTCCCTATGCTGGGCTGTGCTTACACTGAACGGATGAGAAGGCAGCAGTGGGCGTCCCTATGCTGGGCTGTGCTTACACTGAACGGATATGAGAAGGCAGCAGTGGGCGTCCCTATGCTGGGCTGGGCTTACGCTGTACGGATATGAGAAGGCAGCAGTGGGCGTCCCTATGCTGGGCTGTGCTTACACTGTACAGATATGAGAAGGCAGCTGTGGGTGTCACTATGCTGGGCTGTGCTTACACTGTACGGATATGAGAAGGCAGTAGTGGTGTCCCTATGCTGGGCTGTGATTACACTGTACAGATATGAGAAGGCAGCAGTGGGTGTCCCTATGCTGGGCTGTGCTTACACTGTACAGATATGAGAAGGCAGCAGTGGGCGTCCCTATGCTGGGCTGGGCTGTGCTTACACTGTACGGATATGAGCAGGCAGCAGGGGGCGACCCTATGCTGGGCTGTGCTTACACTGTATGGATATGAGGAGGCAGCAGTGGGTGTCCCTATGCTGGGCTGTGCTTACACTGTACGGGTATGAGGAGGCAGCAGGGGGTGTCCCTATGTTGGGCTGTTCTTAGACTGTACAGATATGAGAAGGCAGCAGTGGGTGTCCCTATGCTGGGCTGTGCTTACGCTGTACAGATATGAGAAGGCAGCAGTGGGCGTCTCTATGCTGGCCTGTGCTTACACTGTACGGATGAGGAGGCAGCAGTGGGCATCCCTATGCTGGGCTGTGATTACACTGTACAGATATGAGGAGGCAGCAGTGGGCATCCCTATGCTGGGCTGTACTTACACTGTACGGATATGAGAAGGCAGCAATGGGCGTTCCTATGCTGGGCTGTGCTTACACTGTACAGATATGAGGAGGCAGCAGGGGGCGTCCCTATGCTGGGCTGTACTTACACTGTACAGATATGAGAAGGCAGCAGTGGGCGACCCTGTGCTGGGCTGTGCTTACACTGTACAGATATGAGAATGCAGCAGTGAGTGTCCCTATGCTGGGCTGTGCTTACACTGTGTGGATATGAGGAGGCAGCAGTGGGCGTCCCTATGCTGGGCTGTGCTTACACTGTACAGATATGAGAAGGCAGCAGTGGGCGTCCCTATGCTGGGCTGTGCTTACGCTGTACGGATATGAGAAGTCCCTATGCTGGGCTGTGCTTACACTGTACGGATATGAGAAGTCCCTATGCTGGGCTGAGCTTACGCTGTACGGATATGAGAAGTCCCTATGCTGGGCTGTGATTACACTGTACGGATATGAGAAGGCAACAGTGGGTGTCACTATGCTGGGCTGTGCTTACACTGTACGGATATGAGAAGGCAGAAGTGGTGTCTCTATGCTGGGCTGTGATTACACTGTGTGGATATGAGGAGGCAGCAGTGGGCGTCCCTATGCTGGGCTGTGCTTACACTGTACAGATATGAGGAGGCAGCAGGGGGCGTCCCTATGCTGGGCTGTACTTACACTGTACAGATATGAGAAGGCAGCAGTGGGCGACCCTGTGCTGGGCTGTGCTTACACTGTACAGATATGAGAATGCAGCAGTGAGTGTCCCTATGCTGGGCTGTGCTTACACTGTGTGGATATGAGGAGGCAGCAGTGGGCGTCCCTATGCTGGGCTGTGCTTACACTGTACAGATATGAGAAGGCAGCAGTGGGCGTCCCTATGCTGGGCTGTGCTTACGCTGTACGGATATGAGAAGTCCCTATGCTGGGCTGTGCTTACACTGTACGGATATGAGAAGTCCCTATGCTGGGCTGAGCTTACGCTGTACGGATATGAGAAGTCCCTATGCTGGGCTGTGATTACACTGTACGGATATGAGAAGGCAACAGTGGGTGTCACTATGCTGGGCTGTGCTTACACTGTACGGATATGAGAAGGCAGAAGTGGTGTCTCTATGCTGGGCTGTGATTACACTGTGTGGATATGAGGAGGCAGCAGTGGGTGTCACTATGCTGGGCTGTGCTTACACTGTACGGATATGAGAAGGCAACAGTGGGTGTCCCTATGCTGGGCTGTGATTACACTGTGTGGATTTGAGGAGGCAGCAGTGGGCATCCCTATGCTGGGCTGTGCTTACACTGTACGGATATGAGAAGGCAGAAGTGGTGTCCCTATGCTGGGCTGTGATTACACTGTGTGGATTTGAGGAGGCAGCAGTGGGCATCCCTATGCTGGGCTGTGCTTACACTGTACGGATATGAGAAGGCAGAAGTGGTGTCTCTATGCTGGGCTGTGATTACACTGTATGTATATGAGGAGGCAGCAGTGGGTGTCACTATGCTGGGCTGTGCTTACACTGTACGGATATGAGAAGGCAGCAGTGGGTGTCCCTATGCTGGGCTGTGATTACACTGTACGGATATGAGGAGGCAGCAGTGGGTGTCCCTATGCTGGGCTGTGCTTACACTGTACGGATATGAGGAGGCAGCAGTGGCGTCCCTATGCTGGGCTGTGCTTACACTGTATGGATATGAGGAGGCAGCAGTGGGCGTCCCTATGCTGGGCTGTGCTTACACTGTACAGATATGAGAAGGCAGCAGTGGGCGTCCCTATGCTGGGCTGTGCTTACGCTGTACGGATATGAGAAGTCCCTATGCTGGGCTGTGCTTACACTGTACAGATATGATAAGTCCCTATGCTGGGCTGAGCTTATGCTGTACGGATATGAGAAGTCCCTATGCTGGGCTGAGCTTACGCTGTACGGATGTGAGAAGTCCCTATGCTGGGCTGAGCTTACACTGTACGGATATGAGAAGTCCCTATGCTGGGCTGAGCTTACGCTGTACGGATATGAGAAGTCCCTATGCTGGG
Source organism: Taudactylus pleione (assembly GCA_031769625.1). Classification (NCBI taxonomy): domain Eukaryota; kingdom Metazoa; phylum Chordata; class Amphibia; order Anura; family Myobatrachidae; genus Taudactylus; species Taudactylus pleione. The sequence continues at coordinate 887,365 of JAUIMM010000302.1, read as the reverse complement.
CTGAGCTTACGCTGTACGGATATGAGAAGTCCCTATGCTGGGCTGTGGTTACGCTGTACGGATATGAGAAGTCCCTATGCTGGGCTGTGCTTACGCTGTACGGATATGAGAAGTCCCTATGCTGGGCTGAGCTTACGCTGTACGGATATGAGAAGTCCCTATGCTGGGCTGAGCTTACGCTGTACGGATATGAGAAGTCCCTATGCTGGGCTGAGCTTTGGGAAGCATTAGCATATTTTAGCTGTGAGTGTATGCAGTTGTGTTTGCATCACCATCCGTCTCTGAATCTGTCGACAGCCACTTTCAGGGACTTGCGGCTACAACATTTTCTTTACACTGTGCTGTATGTCTCCACTATATTCTGTGACATCAGCATTTCAGCACTTGTTCCAAGGGATGGATGAGGGAATAGGAAATATTGCAGTACGGTTAGTAAATAAGGTAGACAAGAAAAAAAATTATATATATACACAAAACAAAGAGTTTTACATAATGAGGTGTTTAAGCTGTATAAAGTTCGGCCACAGAGCTGACGGCTTGGAAGTGAAGCCTTGAGTCGCTGTGTTACCTGTGATTATGTTACGTGGCTCTTGGCCCATTTCCTCACTGCAGTCCTTTTCGATTAATGAATAAATCAGGTCTCTGCGGCGGCACCAGCTACTGTCAGCGTCTGCAATGTCCCCAGAGTGGGTAGTGCCAGTCACACCTATCTCATGTATGTCACCAGCTCAGACATCCATCACTAAATGCTCAGGAGTCGCTCACTGGCACTTGTGTGTAATGATGGAGACACCCTGATTGTACTGCGCTGCAGAGCCTCTGGAGTTACCCTGATTATACTGCGCTGCAGAGCCTCTGGAGTTAACCTGATTGTACTGCGCTGCAGAGCCTCTGGAGTTACCCTGATTGTACTGCGCTGCAGAGCCTCTGGAGTTACCCTAATTGTACTGCGCTGCAGAGCCTCTGTAGACACCCTAATTGTACTGCGCTGCAGAACATGTATGTGCTATACAAGGATTATCATGATAACAGAAAGGGGCTATTGCAGAGCCGAACATAAACCGATTTCCATATTGTATCTTACGTGAAATTGCGCTGCACATGTTCAGAAAATGCGTCCGCACAGATCACGCAGGGTGATACGCAATTTGGACGAGTGTAAAAGTGGAACTGGGTTGTGAAGGGGCACCGTCACCGAGGCAAAGTCCAAACACGGCTGATGCTGACCAGGCGTTATGCACAAATCCAGGGAAGAGCATAAACCCCCTTCAGTACCTGGAAGTGACGTGAGTGAGGGCGGAAGTGGAGATTTCTGCCCACACTTTCCACAAAAATAAGAAACTTTGCCCCTTGCGGGCTCGCTTCGCACGCCACGCTGCGGGCACGGTGGCTCGCTTTGTTCGCCACAAGAATATGTTTCCCCTCTATGCCCAGTTGGATGGTAGGGAATGACGTTGGACACTGGCAGATGACGTCATCGTACAGAAGGGGATCTATCTCTACCCACAAATTTCCAGACCCTCCAACATGACCCCTTCCATCAGGTACACAATGCTCTGCTCCTGGACTTCCCATCCAATGTATGATTGCAGACACCTGTGCCGAGCGCTTCTCGTCTATTACTAGTTCGGCACAGGTGTCTGCAATCATACATTAGGCGGGGAGCCCAGGAGCAGAGCATTTTGTACCTGATGGAAGGGGCCATGTTGGAGGGTAGACAAATCCGCTAGTATAGGGCAGGTGGCCGTACACACTGATAAACCAGGCGCATATCCTGCCTGCGCACAGGTACACGCAGCTCCAACTGTGAGAGAAATGCGCTATTTTTCTATGCACATTTCTTTTGCGTAATGAGCGTCCATTTTGCTCGGTGCCGTAGCAGGGTGGCTATGCGTCCTGGTTCTCCATGACAGTCTCCCAGCGCAAGAATGCGTCCTGCGGCTTCCCCTGTCGGAGGGCGCTTCTCCAGACATCCCCTCGGCCTTGTGCCCTGGGCAGCATCACTGGTGGCACATCCCTCGTTATTCCCAGCGCTGCGTCAGTGCCCATGTGTTCTGCCCTGGAGAGTAACAAGTGCATGTACAGTATATATCCCTCTCCTATTCCCCAGCATTGCAGACCACAGGGGATTTCTGCAGCAGGCCAGCATTTCAGAATATCTGCGTCTTGGCCCATGCTGACACTGCAGGAGAGATAATGTGTACCTGCATACAGACAGGAGAGGTGCTGGGCACAGGGGGAGGGGGTAGCAGTACCCCCATGTCAGTAGCACACACTGGCCTGCAGGGTGAATGGGAGCCCCCTCCTCTGTGGTGCCGCATTGTGTGCACAGCCCCCTCCCTTGCCCAGGATTGGCTCTCGTATC